>JAQMYJ010000008.1:6337818-6357956 GCA_030014305.1 Clarias laeviceps
TCTTTTGATTGTGTAAAGCTGCTTTGCGACAATGACAATTGTTAAAAGCGCTATACAAATAAAATTGAATTGAATAATTAAAAGGGGGAAAAATAAATATCTTGCTTTTAATCATTCTTTCATTTTTGTATTAGCCAAGGAATAATAAAAAAAAAAAGATTTTTTCCTTATTGTGCCTTGCTGCTCAGCTTTGATGTTCTCTGCAGGGGCGTGACTCAGTAGTAGCTCATTTACATAAATACAGAAATGGTGTGTTTAGAAAAGGAGTGAAAAGGAGGGAGTTTCAGGTATAAAAATGCATCATCTGAGGGGTATTTCAGCTGGAGCAATAACACACACTTTGGGGAATCTCTGTGACCTATGTTAACTTGTTAAAGAAAGGTAATAACTCTATTTAATGAAAACTAAATCAATATAATAACTTTGAAAATAATAAGCAACAAAACTAATAAGGAGTAGCTCAGGGGTTAAGGTGTAGAACTAGTGATTGGAAGGTCCCAGGTTCAAACCCCAGTACCATCACTTTTGGGCCCTTGAGCAAGGCCCCTAACTGCTCAAGATTTAAAACAAAAGTCGCTCTGGATATGGGCGTGTGCCATAGATATGTTCAAATTCTACCAGCCCCTATTCATGTGACTGAAACCTTGTCCTCTTAAAAGGGAAAAAAAAATGGAAACTGACCTGAACATACAGACTAAATGAACATAATAAATTACACAGCTTGACTGCTGGTTTAACAGACACAAATAATACCCACTTTCTTTGTTTGACAATAAACATGTTCCACTTTAGGTCATGGCTGCAAAGACGTTTTTTTCCCAGACACACACAAGAAGTAACAGCCCACCGTTCTCTACGTCCGTTCCACATCTGTCAATCAATCAGCCGGCACCACCTGAGCAAACAGAGCTCCAGCGGAGGATGAAGAGCGGGAGGAGGGGAGCGGGATATTCTCGACATGGACATGAAAGCAGATTATTTGCTGCCAACCAGGCACTTTTCCTCTGGGAATATCTACTCCAAGGCAGCTTGGGAAAAATGCCTGGAATCGCGAAACAGGCTCAAGGGGAAAAACAGGAAAATCCCTGGTTCACTCAGGTCGTGTTGGATCTGGGCTCTGAGAAATGCACTGGCTCTGTTTTAGTGACCCAAAGAGCCACTTATGAGGTACATGGAGCAGAGAGGAGTTTGGGAATAATTGTATAGAATTAAGCTAAAAGTATGCTGTAATCATGCCTGAACCCCATGGAGAAAATCAAAACCACACCACTCACTCACACACACACATGTGCTGCTTTCTGTGTAGGGTGTAAGTGTTGTGTTGCTATATATAGAATGAAAAGGTGAACGTTGCCATGTTTTTGTACGTGGGCACAAAATCCCCTTTTCCTACCACACAAAAACAAGAAGTCTGTGCTTGGGTTTGCGGCAGGAAGTGTGGCGAGATGAGGATTCCGCCAGCTGTTCTATCAAAATACACACGAGCGACACTAGGAATATTTTACTTTCAATGAAACGCACCCCTTCTTTTCTTATGTTTTCTTGCATTTCTACAATCCATCACCTGTAAGCACATCTGAGCACAAACTCAGTCATCTCTTCATTCCTTTACACACATCGTTGTCGTCTCTCTTCTTGCATTTCTCTTCATTTCTGCCTCACATCATGTTCCATTTATTATGCCTGTGTCTGATGTCACCCACTTTCGCCTGCCTTTGGCTCACCCGCACACTTCCTCTCTCTCTCTCTCTCTCTCTCTGAAACAACCCTGAATACGGTCCTGGATGATGTAATCCAGTTTTTCCATTCCACAATTCCCTGAGTTCTTTCTAACCTTTCAAACGCAAAAATGAGTTTTCGCAAAAAGGGATGGAAAAAGAGCTGGAAAGAGAAAAAGGCTGAGCAAAACCTTTTGTTTTCTTTCATGTGGCAATTCATGTATTACAACACTGACTCCAAAATCTTTTTTTTATTCTATTTAATTTAAGTACGTTTTGTCATGCCGTGCACCAGCGACCGGCATGAGCCCAAATTATTTTTTTGTCCCTCACTCAAGCCGAAGGCTCACTACATAGGTGGCGTCCCCTTCTTCAGGTGTGTGAAAGGGCGGGGCTGCTACAGTAGGTCCATTTGGGAAAAAGAAGAACGTGTGGCGGACGTTAAACTTGAAAGAGGCATGCGAGTGAGGCGATGCCATACACCCCAGTGGACTGAACACCGCCGTTTTAAAGAACTGCACGAGCTGTCCCATCATTTCACTTTCGCAGAGAACCAGCCTTTGTGAACCCGGCTGCCGAAAAGGATTCAACGTTAAGGCCCCCTTCCACAGCCAGGATCGTTGCTGCGGTCCTGGGAGAAGCAACAGCTGCCGAATGCCCACATGGCAGCTGGCACTGCCTATGGACCCACATGTGCACAACCTTTCACTTCTTTCCTCCCCTTATTTCCTTCCTCCCTCCCTCCTTAAAACCCTTCCCTTACCCTCCTTTCCAATAAATCTACCCTTTTCCTGTAAGACCTCGTCTCCTGTATGTGTGCCTGTTGTGCGCCCCTCAGTTAAGGACTGATATAGTGCTATCATCACCGGGTTCAAATCTATTGATGAGAGAGCACTTTTATGTCGCGCCACTCTGGAGTCATAAATTAATTAGACACTAACACAACATTAACTCACTCACTTACTGACTGGGAGCCTATCTAGGAGACGAGGCGGGTACACCCTGGACGAGGTGCCAATCTATCACAGGGGGAACGCACTCCAGGAAATTTGGGAATGCCGAATACCCTAATATGCATGTATTTGAACTGTGGGAGGAAACTGGCGTAACCGGAAAGAAAGCCACAAAGCTTGAGGAGAGAACTTGCATATAGACCTGGGAGGGGAATCGAACCCGCACTCTGGAGGTGCAAGGCAACAGTGCTGAACATTAAACACAACAAGAGTATAATTCCTTACTTCTTGCGACAGATGTCATTTTATATATATATATTCTGAATAAACCTACCGTAGAGTTAAAAATTATTTTGAATTATGCAAAAATGTCATCAAATATGTGATATATGATATATTATGTATTATGAACTTTTTAAGGATTGCGGTATTAATGTTTTGCCTTATCACCCACCCGTAGTCCGGGCATGAGGGCTTAAATAGATACGATTGTAGACAAAGATAGATTGAAGGGACGACAGAGATGTGAGTCGATCAATGGGGGTAGCCTACAATAACGGCAAATTCCACAGAGCTCACTTGCTAGGTCTGGGCATGCTCAGATAAGACGACAGACAAGCGGACGCTTACAAAACGAGCAAAAGACAGAGAGAGTTCAGCGTGCTTGAGCATGCCAAGTTTCGACCACAAGGTTCCTCCCGGTGCTGAGAATACCAAAGCCCTGTTATTACCCCCCAAAACACACATACAAACATACACATACCCCTGCAGGCAGGAAAACTGTTCCTATCCTCTCCCCCTCCAGCAACGTCTATCCATTCAAGCTCTTCTAAATGCTTCTATTACTTTCAAACCGCTACATGTTCCAGTTAGAGCGTGGCTATGTATGTACGGGATGTGAGAAATTGCCTTTGTGCAAACTGACGTCGTTCGCTTGATCGTTTCTGAGAACGCTCAATGCTGTGGATTTTCTCATAATCTTACAGGAAAGTGACATCATTACATTAGTTATTACTGACACTCACAATACCAAAGTGTCGCAACCGTTTCTATTCGCACTGTGTGTAAGTTCATAACAGTGCTCTGGTATGATAGGATCACCTCAGCAGAGTTCACGTCGTCTTTCCTGTACTCGCCTGGAGCGTGTCTCGGCTTGTAGCGCAACCACATCCGCGAAGGTTTACCTCAAAACGCATATCCGACTTTATATAGATTGACTTGACAAAAGGAAATCCTATAATGTCAAGTACGGCTTATGGGAAGCATAAAGCTAAGGAACATTGATTCATTGAGAGAAGATGATTAAGACGCAAGTTAAATGCGTACGAAAACTGATGTAAATACTTTTCTTCTTTATTACTAGTATTAAATGAGTAAACGTGTAGAAATTTAAGGTGAATTTCTAGTGCCTGCCTGGTGGATGCTGGATTTCAAAGTACAGAGTGATGTGATTTCTCTTAAGAGGTATAGGCATGAGCATCACCTTAGCTTTTAAGCCAGGAGTATGTTGGGAAATATGGAACATGGATGCAGATGTCTTTCTTGGATTGGATTTCTTTCTTTCAGAAATATGCATTCAGCCTCAATAACCCCATTACCCTGATCAGGGCTGATATGGATCCAGAGTTCACCACTGAGTAGAAGGTACTGTAGAATACCCCATGAAGGCTGTGCCAGTCCATTTCAGGAAACATGCCTATCCCGAAGTGACTCAAACTAGATTAATTTACCCTGAAGTGTCACAGATTTGATTAAACACTCAAATCTGTTGTTTTTTAGATCGGATATGAGCCACTTTCGTATGTGGTCCTCCATTCATCCATCTAGCAACCTCTGTAGTCCAACTAGGGGCCGTTGAGGCCCAAGGTGACCTTTGTACAGTATTTATTCTCATTTTTGCAACCATTTTACACACACATTTTCTACAGGCAATTTGGGAACAACAATTAGCCTAATCAGCCTGTCTTTGGACAGTGGGAGGAAACTGGAGAACGCAGAGGAAACCCACCAAGCACGGGGAGAACATGCAAACACCATACACCCAGACCTCGAACCCAGAGCGTGGAGGTGCTAACCACTAAGCCACCGTGCTGCCATGTGGTCCTAGATCAGCTATATATCCGCTATATATACATGGTCATGTGACTTAAATGAGAACAGTCTGATTGGAATTCATGTGACTTTTTGTCTCCGTGCATGACATCAGTCAGCACCAGCAGACGACCAACTGCTTGCCATCCTCCAGAGCAAAATCCCAAGCATACTTTATCTAAATCGCATTCATTGTTTGAAAAGACAAACAAAAAGACAGACGTTGCGTCCACGTCTGATTAAAGTCACTAGCAATTATGCATGTGAACGGTCGTGACATGCAAATCCAAACAATGTGAGATGGAGATATGACCAATTTACTAACATGGGATGGTACCAATGTTCATCAGCTAGTAATTTTCAATTCTTCAAAGCCCAGGACCCTTCAGCCTTGGGCCACTCTGATTTAGCCATGTCTTCAGATTCCACACACACACACACACATGCACGTCCAACTGCTTGCCATCATGCACGTCATCATGCACGTCCCCAATCCACAGGGTCCCATACACACTTACTCCATATACTCACACATATACGGGCAAAAGTGAGGTTTTATATTACTGTATTAGTGCTGAAAAGACACATGCACACACACACACACACACACACACACAAATATTTAAAAGACTCAACAAACACCACATCATCTTTAAAACAGACACCTGCAACTCAACACCAGTATGTTGTCCATTTAGTTCACATGTAAAAAGGCACGACAGTGTAAAGATCCGAACCTGTTTTTGTTCTTTCAGTTAAGCGCATGACTGTTAAACTGGGTTTTCCGCTTGTCCAAAAGTTTTTGCACTGCAGAACTGAAATAATGAAACTAAAAGCACCAAGAATGAAGTAAGGACGAAACTCTCCACACAGGAATGTACAGAGCCTGCCACCTGAACGGTTAGCAATTAAAGAAACAGTCATTTCATAAGCACCTGTGGTGTGTTAAACTAAATGCACTGTGTGTCTGAGGATGTAGAATTTTTCCTGAACAGCTCCCCACCCAAAAAAGGAAAGCTTCCCTTCCCGAAAAGCTCACCGTCCAAAACATGTTATTTATACGGATAAGTAATAAAACTGCATCAGGTCAGAATGGAAAGAAAGCATGCCAGTTCGGTGTGACCCAGGGGCGAACTGCGGGTCGTGGGAATTCATAAAACCCATGCAGGAATGAAGAACTCAAACACCATGTCAAGAACAAAACCCAGAGTCAAGATACTGTAGGAGCTATACATCCATTTAACAAACACTAGGAGGAAAGTAAACAATGTGTGCTTGTGTCTCCATGGGCTTTGTGTATATGCACCAGCTGTGTCTGTGTTTCGAGCTGTCAAGCTGAGTCTCTTCCATACTTCTCTGTCCTGCATTACACACACACACACACACACACTGTACATGTTTACTTTACTATACTCATAAGAACCTTCTGTTTCTCATCCTCACTCAGCTTTATCCTGTATTCAGGGTCGTGGGGGCCTGGAGCCTATCCCAGGGGGCTTAGGGCACGAGGCGGGTTACAGCCTGGACAGGGTGCCAATCCATCTCAGGGCACACACACATACATACAGTACACTCACACACTCATTCATTCATTCATTCATTCATTCACACACTACGGGCAATTTGGGAACATCAGTTGGTCTTGCCTACATGTCTTTAGACTCTGGGAGGAAACCGGAGGACCCCGAGGAAACCCAGCAAGCAAAGGGGGGGAGGTACAGGAACCGAACCCGGACCCTGGAGGTGCTAACCACTACACCACCGTGCCGCCTCCTTCCGTTTCTATACTTATTAATTCCCTGCTCAACTTAAATCTAACCATAATGTGCAAAAGTAAATCTTTTAGCTGTAAAAGCTGCATTTTTTTGTAGTGGAAGCCCCTCAAAAGGTAAAAACTCAATCACAAATATTCCTCTCTTTTTAGAGAAATTTGGTGACCACCATGTTAAGAAAACATACATTATATACAAACATACCCATACACACATATACAAACATACACTCACAGTCTCCTTAGAAGTCTATACTTTCCTCTTCACTTACTAGTTAGATTCTTTAACCTGTCGTTAGGGTTGCCAGATTGGAATGTTCAATATACCGTAAGCACATACTATGTCTGTGGTCCTGCTTCATCGGACAGCATTTGAACCTGGGAAATTGTACCATGTAGGACATCCTTCATCATCGTCATCACCATCATCCTCATTATTATGATCATCATCATAAGCTTGAGCTCCAAGCATTGAAAGAATCTTATTTACTGACTGGTGACTCACTGTGGCAGTTCACCATGTTTGTTGAAACTTTCACAAACCTCTATTTGGGTAAACTTAGTTATGGGACTGCCTACAATGTTGTTGTTGGTCTTCAGCTGCTCTCATCAAGGGGTCGCCACAGCACATCACACAGTTGGTCCGCACACAACACGGTACCGGTTTTTCACCTTTCCTAATGCAACCCTCCAATTTTAACTGGGCTTGGGACCAGTGGCTGGGAATCGAACCCGGGCTTTTAACATGGCCGGCGAGAAACCTACCACTGGACCCCCAGTGCTCTATGGGACTGCATACAACATGAATGATAAACAAAATCTGTAATAGCTACTTATTGTTTACAATGCAGGATACTTCCCGAATCCAGAATCTGGGATACTGATGAAATACAATCTGAAATACTTATACTATGTATTAGGGCTGTTTGGCACATTGCCTTTATATGGTATATCGATACACTTCAAAGCTGGGAGAAGTAGAATGAAGCACCACCGTTTATACCGCTACAATTTGATTTTGCGTTCCATGACTTGTTCAATCCGGGAATCCGTGGCAGGGTTTGTGTCTCTCCTCTCGCACACTCTCCCACGGCCCCACCTCGTCCCTCACTTCATCTCTGCAAGCAACCCTGGTGTTTACGACTTCTGCTGCCCTGTATTTTATTTTGTTAAAAAAATATAATTTGTACAATTTATTGTAAGACCTCACAGACAGCTTTGAGAACTCAACTTATGTTATAAAAAATCCTGAGATTGGTACCATGTGTAAAAATATAGGAATATAATTTGTAAAGGGGGGTAAGGGTCCATACATGTGCCATTGGGGAATGAATACCCCATTTCAGTGGTGGATTCCGATGGTGCCATTTTGATGCCCGTTTGTATATCCGTAAGTGAGGGTGAAATACTTTGCTCAATAGTGGCAGTTTGGCAGGAACTGGGGCTTGAGCTTGGGACCCTCCGATCAGTAGTCCTACACCTTAAAAACCGAACTACCCCTGCTCCATAATGAATAAGCACAATCCAAAACAATTACTCAACAGGATTCGAAATACTTACTTCACAGTGTAATTATTAAATAAAACAGTGCAAGCCTTACTAAATGTGATCCCTAATCACAGGATACAAATACAGCAGAAAACTGTTTCCTACTTAGAAAGTGTCCTCTGACTAGAACATCATTTTCCAGTGTGAAATAGTCCAATCTGGCAACGATACCCAGCACTATAGAGTAAGGGAAAGTACACAATTTGCTCCAAGGAATTCAACTGAACCAGACTTACAATCGTTCGTTTTGGTAAAATGATCAATCCAGGCTTGTGGGTTAACCCACCCTAACCCTAACCCTAACCCAATGATAACTCTCAGCGCATGCACAAGTGTGTATGAATGAAAAACACACCACTACACTGAAGCAGGCACTAAAACACACACACAGACACGCAAACGAACGGTGCTTACCCTGGTCACATATGAGGCTGATCTGGGCCGGGTCGGTGCAGACTCGGTTTTGGGACTGTGTGTGATGAGTGAGTCGTCCCGGAACACGGCCACCCAGATGCAGCGTGGCTCGGGGGCGCTGCAGTCCACCCCGACCGCGTCCCAAAAACTCCACTGTCTAGCACTGAGTCGTGGACACGCAGTGGCGGCAGGCATTACAACAGGTAACCCGCTCGCTGTCAGCATCGCACAGATACACACTAATCACTCTATCACACACACACACTCTTTCACGAGGACGGGCTTGTCGGCGCGTCAGTCATAGGCAGCTCATCTTGATCTCGGACTGCCAGACTCCAGGCAAATGAAAGGACTTAACAAGCCAAAAGCATCACTGAAGAAAGGAAAGAATTCAAAACTCTTGAACCTGCTCCACGATATTCCACGGTTTTTCCTTGACAGGAGTTGCTCAGCATTCCACGGTTAATCCGACAAGTTTCATGTTTCATGAAAACACACACACACACACACACACCCACACCCACACATACACATGCGCACCCCAAACGTAGACTGGTGTGTCCCGGCTGTGGTGGCACATCTAGAGATGAAAACAGATCCAGTCTGCAGATCAGAGACTCCAAGCTGGCGGGTGGCGTGTATGCGGGTGCGAACGTGTGTGTGTGTGTGTGTGTGTGTGTGTGTGTGCGAGTGCGTGGCATGTGGTGAGACAGTAAATCCAAAAAAGCTGGTCAGCAGCTGGAAAAGCTGGTCATCCAAGTCAAACTAAACGAATCTGCCTCACTGACTGTGTTAGGAAAGCATCACATGCTGACTGCCACTTTCTCTCTCTCTCCGTCTCTCTCTCTCTCCGTCTCTCTCTCCGTCTCTCACTTTCTTTGTTTCATTCTCTCTATTCTCCTTTGAGTCTTCTGAACCTCCTGGTTCCTTCTCTCCCGCCACACTGAGTCACTGTGTCAGCTCTACTGTGTCAACGTAGGCCCAACCTCCCCCACCTCCTCTCTCTCTCTCTCTCTCTCTCTTTTTCCTCTGTGTGTAATCATTCCATTCCACAGTGCTGAATAACCCTGCTAATTAAACACCAAACTGTAAAGAAAAAGAGATGTAGGCAATTGTAGTCTGACTGGAAGGCATCTGAGCGGCAGCTGACCACTATGTATGTGTGTGTGTGTGTGTGAGGGTGAGTGTGTGAAAAAATAGCGTGGCACAGCTGCTATTTTCCCTACAACTTAACTAAGGCATACAGGAAACAAACAGGGTTGACTGATGTGATGTCACAATATCGATACCGCAGTCATTACTCAGAGAAACAAGTTGCTGATCATGTTTAAAGGATCGTTGAGTCTTTTTTTGCCTGTGTTTTTAAGCTGCGCTTCCCTTTCCTGTTAAATCATGAGAGAGTACTTGTTTAATCCTTTCCTGCATCATGATCCTTTCGAATCATGTACACCGAGGGACATTTTTCTTTTTTTTTTTTTTATGAGAAAATTTTCAACAGTACGAAACATTCCATGACGATTACTCAAAAGGTTTACCAACGATCTAATAACGCGGCTGTAGTTTCACACTGACTCACAGGTTAGCAGGAAAACTACATTGTGATTGTGTTAAAAAAAAGAAAAATCCTGAAAACCATATCATATTTTTTTATCACTAATAAAAATAGTGATTCAGTTACATATCGCGATTCTTTTGTGTGGGAATTCGTGTATCGCTGCATATTTTTTTTTTATTTTTTTTATTATTATTATTTTTATTTTTTTATTTGTATTATTTATATTTTTTGCATTTGGGAGGGCATTGGTGGCTCAGTGGTTTTTCTCGCCTGCCATATATTAGGATGGTTCAATTTCCATCCAGAGCCCAAACGCCCATATATGGACATAATGGGATATAATGCAGTGCCTAGATATAATAAACATGTAACGCAATATGTTTAAAAATAAATAAAACAACATTGGTGTATCTTTAATTGCCACCTGTACCCTACACAAGCAACACAATACCATACTATCATGGCTTTAACAAGGAACACTTGGCCTTTTCCACTATCAAAAATTTTGCAGTAAGTATGGCATCGGTTTGGTGCCAGTGTAAGCCGGTGTAAAACGTGTGGCAAGTTGTGTGTGGTTCGGATAGTTCGCTGTGGCGACCCCTCGGCGGGAGGAAGGCTAACAACATGTTTTAATTAGTGGTGGTGAAATGTTGCAGTTCCTCTATAATCCTACAGGTGGCACTCTAAAATGTTCACACATTGTGTTAGGAGCAAATTATTTTGTTAAGTTTGTTTAGAATTGTAACAAAATCTGTAAAAAATACAAAAAAACTAAACATGATGCAATACATATCGAATCAGCACCAAGGTATCGTGGTATCATGATAATATCACATTGTCCGGTTCATTGTCATTCCTAACCCCTAGTCTCCAGTGTCAGTGTTTGTTTATACAGTATAAATAATAATAAAAAAAAAACTATGCAAAATGAATTACTTTTTCGTACACATTTGCATATGTGTACGAAAAGGGAATTTTTTTTTCAGATCTGTATTAGCCATGATTTTAACCAACAAATTAGATTTCCCCTATTGTGACCTCATATAAGAAGATACCCCTCCCACAGGTTGTTGCTCAGTTCTGCTGTTCTCTGAAGGCGAGTGGCTCCGCAGGAGCTCATTTACATAGACACTGAAATGATGCACTTGTACGGGGAGTGAAACAGAGAGTTTGAGGTATAAGAAAATACAGAGAGTATATTAGGTGGAGCATTAACACCCACACACACATACACACTTTGTGGGGCTCTGAGACCTGTGTTAACTTGTTAAAAAAAAATATGGGACCTTGACGTTTTCCACCACAGGAAAGTCTTCAGGACGTGGAACTTCTCAGTAACGTGACATGTGTTTTTTTTTTTTTTTGGAGGGAGGAAAAAGAGAGGTTGGCGAAGGAACGACTGTTTACATCTGCGACAACAAAAGTAAACCCAGAAACTTGTTTTGCAGACTTGACTTGTTCTGCAGATGTTCCTCCACATTAGCTGTAACTATAAACGGATTAAAAAGTATGATGCCATGCTATAATAAGTACGTAATCATTGGCATTGACAAATATACCACTTCAGGATGTGCTGTAAAACTGTCTGCTTTGTTTCAGGAAACATCGCACCACCCCATTGTTGATTATTTTCCTTTTAACAGCACACTGGTGTGTTTTATTCCTTCCTTAAATGCTGCAGGCGATAATAGTGAGGAAAAAAATAATAATTACATAGACTATAGACATAAAAATGTCCTAGATAAAATGTATTTATATGTGAGAGAGATTTAAAATTACACCGACAAAATCTAAATCTTGGTTGTATTTTTTTAGACATTCAAAATAAAGGGAATTTTATATATATATATATATATATATATATATATATATATAAATATTTTTTTTTTTACAATTCACCATTAAGCTTTTGCTTACATAATGTGATTTTTTTCCCATTTGCCCACATCACACATTCCTAAAAGTGAATCTTTTTCTCTTTATTTTCTTTAGGTCTCTGTCTCAGCGCGTTCCTCGTCAAAAGAAAAGAAAAAAAAGACGGGGATCTGCCAGGTAAGCAAACACAGACACGGCCATAGACAGACGCTGACAGGAAAAGAATAAAAAGAGACAGAGAGAGCGAGAGACTGAGGAAAACTCAGGGTAAAAAGAAAACCACAAAGAAATGGTACCAGACAAACACATCATTACAGCTGCTCACTCTACTGGCCAACAGCTGCAGCAGACCATCTCATACATTACACACAGACACACATGTATAAACACACACAAACACACCAGTCTATAGAAAGGTCTGTAAGACGCATGAACACACGAAGACAAAAAGGGTTTTGGAAAATCTCAGCAAGCCGACATGTCTCAGGTGAGTGTAAGAGACAGACAGACAGACAGACAGGTGGCGTGGCAGAGCTCCAGTGCTCCTCGAGAAGGCGGACAGGTTTCACCGGCCGCACAGTCGGACAAGCGGCAACACGAAAAACGGCAAGCCGGAAAAAACGTGGAATAAAGAGCTGAAATTAGGAGTAACACCAATATGACTTCTAGGTTTTTAGAGTTTATTAATTTTACAAATACTTAAAAAACAAATGATTTCCCAATCAGGAAAAGTTCCAAGCAGAACCATTAGACCACATAATCAACCCTTGAAAAGATGTTTATTACATATGGTATGTTTCTCAACTAGTGACTAACTTTGGGTATACAGCAGGATCAAATCCTTCAGTTACTACAATTTTATGTTAAATGTTCAAAATGTACAATTATTATTAATATTAGAGTTGTGAATCATGGGTGGACTATCAATTTGATTATTCTTTTTTTGGCATTACAATTTTCGATTCAATTTGATTCAGCAGTGGCCGATTTATCTGATTTATTTTAAGCATCTA
Source organism: Clarias laeviceps (assembly GCA_030014305.1). NCBI lineage: Eukaryota > Metazoa > Chordata > Actinopteri > Siluriformes > Clariidae > Clarias > Clarias laeviceps. Next base: position 6,350,757 of record JAQMYJ010000008.1, read on the forward strand.
CTATATATTATGTATTGCAGGTTTTAAAGAAATGAATTTTTTTTTTTTTAATAAACACTAAAATATGTTCTTGACTGTGTTGTTTGTTTAAATGTCAAGTTTCAGTTTTTCCCCCCCAATCTTCGGCTCAACATAGTAGGTGGCGCTATTGCACCAACCAGCCACAAATTCAAAAGAAAATAAAGAGATCGAAGCGATTTGTATTTTCAGCCAAAGCAGTAGTATATATATATTTCTAATTTTATTAATTTTAGACCAATGAACATTTTAAAGTTTACCCAAATCTTTTTAAAAATGTGAATTGATTCTGAATAAAAAATTGACCTAATGATTCGCTCAATTCGAACTAAACCAACAGAATATCAATTAACTTACATAACTGATTAAATCGCACACCTCGTTATTGCTTGATATTTAGTTTGATATCAGACTTTATAAGCACTACAGAGAACCACAATGAAGATTTTTTAAATATTACATGAAAACTGTTGTGCAGTGCAGCATGACAATACGGTACAATATAAATACAAGACAGGAATTTATTATTACACCCATAATGTTTAATAAAGGTAACTATGGTAACAAGCAAACTTAAGAGTTAAATGTCTCTCTCTTGTGTGTGTTCTCTCTCATGTGTATACACACTCACACACACACACACACACACACACACACACACACACACTGGTGCATCCTCACATGTAGTTATAAGAGGCCTGCCCCCTGCTGGAGACTGCTGTTACTGTTTCACACACAAACACGAGTGATGATCAGGATGAGAAACATCAGAGTCAAGCTCATAGGACGGTACAGTTTGTCTCAGCACAAACAGAGCACAACAGCCTGCAGAACCATTAAACTGCAACACAATGGTAAACTTTTAAGTGGAGTTGTGGAAGAAATAGTATTCAGCTTTAATCCTCAGAGTCGGTCCAGGTCAGACTCAACAAACAGAAACATCGGCTTTAACAAGAAACACCGACATCACACCTAACACAATGAAGACGTTTAAAAAAGTTTTAGGTGTACATGTATTTAGGAGCTTATAACAGTAGGATAATGTGAAATCTCATCACAAAAATGTATTTCACTTGAAAAAATAAAAGCCTTCATACTTCATTCGGATAAGGCTTAGGATTAATGTTCAGGTATATACGATGCCTTTATTGGTGGCACAGTTGGCGTAGTGGTTAGCACTGTTGCCTTGCACCTCCAGGGTCCGGGTTCGATTCCCACGTTGGGTCTGCATGGAGTTTGCATGTTCTCCCCATGCTTGGTGGGTTTCCTCCAGGTACCATGGTTTCCTCCCATAGTCCAAAAACAAGCAGATTAGGCTAATTGGCATTCTAAATTGCCCATAATGTGTGAATATTGACCAGAGGTTCTACCACAGTTGTGAAAATAGGAATAAGTACAATGGTCACCATTGGCTTCCACAGTCCCTTGTTGGAGTACTAGATGGATGGATGGATGCATTAGACACCAAGCAAAGTGGGGACCAAACAAGGATTGAATTATCTGACAGTTTTGACATTGTGGGTACATATGGCTGGCCCCCACTAGGAATAAAAACAAACTGCAGCTTTTACTTTAAAATATTAAAGAATCTAAATTTTCGTTTGGATTAAGTTTAGGTGTAGCATTGTGTTAATTAGCTGCAATAATAATTATATCTGTGGAAGTTCCTCACAGTGACAGTAAGACCTACAACCATGATGCTGCATTCTAAAAAGACCCAAACATGCTTTCTACTGTATATTTGAATATTTCCATTAAATAATTTTTATCCTCATCCACTTGTCTACTTTACGTTTCATTAACCAATTTATACACAAAACTTCAAAAGGAAACACAATAAAAAACGCAGTAGCAATACTGAGGGGTGTAACGGTAAGTAGCAGTGAGTACAGTAGCCTTAACCATTCATGTTACATCCATAACTGAATTTATGCTCTGATGGACCATCAACAGGAACGTTATAAAGTGATAATCGACAAGAAAGAGCGTGCCTTCTCCTGCACTGTTCTGTGTGGGAAAGGAAAAATCCTAAGTTTGTAATAGAACTAAGTTTACTCTGTCTCCATAACAGCCCTTACCGAGTTAGCACGTGTTCAGTAATGCAGGCTCACATGCACCGGTGTTGTGCTGCAGCAGCGCACCGGATCGGCGCTCCGCTCCCGATAAAAAGAAAGAATATTTAAATAACTGCACAAGATCCAGAAGTTGTTGTTGTAAAATTTAAGTTGATTAATTAATTTCAACAAGAAAACATTCTACCTTAAAAGTTGCAATTTAAGAGATGCTGTTTTAGTAGCACGATTAATATAGTGGTTTTGCAAATTAATGTGAAGTATTAAAAATGAATGCATTTCCTTTTATGGAACGACTTAAAAAGTAAAGGTTTTCACAGGAAATAAAAGCGTGCTAGCCTGTTACCTGAGTGTCACCTCTGCCTGCACTGCACCTTTCCCTTGGAAAACAAGTTTTCAATAAGGCTTCATTTGATGACTACTGGTGTTGATTCTTCATGTACATTACTTAATACCAGGTCATGTTAGGGAACATGTTTCAATAAACTACTACTAGCAATGGGCAAAGTGGATAAAATAAAGACACTGAAGACTTTTTTATAGTAGTAGTTTTATGTAAGTTTATGTGATTTACTTATTTGGTTAGAAAATTAGAACAAATTTGCCACTGTTTAAGGGCTTGTACAAGGTCGAACCTAGGAACCCTAACATTAATGAGCTGTTGTAACAGTGTTAACATCCGTTCACGCAACAACCATATCCGTCGTCCCTTAAGTTTCAGGATTCCCATCAGATATTTTGACGAACACAATGGCTTCCCGCACACAGAGCATCATGTTTGCTTTCATAGAACACATCTTGGACGTTAAGATAAAAAAAAAAAGAAAACTTTTGGCAGCTTTCAAAATAGTAGTTTTTATTGCATTTGTTATGTGTTGTGCCTTTACAAGCATTAACAGCCTGTTTACTAGATGTCCACTAGTAACCATGCAGCGCTCTTACTGCAGTGACTGAAGTTTGAGTCACACTCATCGGTTTGGTATTAATGTTGTATTGAAGCTGTTTTTGCAACATTGTGTTAGGGGATTCATTCATTACCCCATCGTCATGTAGTCAACATAGTTCATACATCATTTTAATAAATTAATTAGAACTTTAAAAAAAACTACTTTCAATGTTGTCACAATGTTCAGAAGATTGTTAAATTAAGGTCACCAAGTCTTGACAACCAAACACTCCTGCTTGGTAAGGCTAAAATTGTGAAAAGACACCAAACTGTGACTCCAAAAACTGTGCCTTCTGCATACTGTTAACACGTCTAGCAAGAGCCAGCTGTGAAAGTGTTTACACCTGTAAATGTGCTAACATGAAGAATTTCTGCTCTAGTTTTATCATAAGAGAAAACTGGCTTTGCACCAAGTGCTTCCCTAATTTGGACGATGTTGAGTAGTGTGTCACTGTGTTTATCAGTTGGGTTGTAAAGTTCTTTATGTTGGCATGAGCCAGGGTGAAATAAAAAGCATGTGGGGAAAAAAAATAAAAGGATGATGCTTCTCTCTATCTGAAGATACTTTTTCTTGTTTTTAATTCTATACAATAGTATAATAATAATTTCATTTTTAAGGTGCAATTTTACATCTTTGATTTCAAACCATTCATTGGTTAGCATTCAGAGTGAAATTCCTCACATCTGCATATTCAGTAATAAAACGTTAGACCTGCAAGTGGAAATTCAACTTTACATGATGGACAACTCAATTTATTTAACTTGTAACTTCATTTCCTCTTACTCATTTCTGGTCAGGTCTATCTTTGGACTGGATTCATCCTCACATTTTAGTTTTCTCTTTAAAAAAAAATGTAACTGCTAAAAAAGGAGGATTACAACATCACCTCAAGATCCACAGCTTCCTCAAAAATATTCTATATGTGATTCAGCTAAAAAAAAAAAAGACACAGTCAGAAAGTGCTGAAAATGCACAAATTATTGGAGGTGCTGGATTTATAAAGTAGCTTAAAATATCATGTTTGACTTTGTTTGAAACAAGGAGGAAATGACAGAAGGTACAAATTATCCGGCTGAATGTTGAGAAAAGAGAAGGGAGAAGAAAAGTCTATGATCTAAAGCAGAAACGAAAGAGTTTCCAGATGGGCTGTACACACAAAACATGCCACGGTACAACAAGCAACACACACACACACACACACACACACATTAGGCATGCTCTTAAAATTAATTATGGTATATACAGTAATCAACAAGCACAATAGTATGTTCAACCCTGTGTATTAAAACAATTGCATAATTTTGTTCATTCACTGTCTTTTATTTTCAAGATGTTTATTTTAAAAAGCATCAGAAATCCTCTTGGAGCCGAATCTGACTATAAAAGTGTCCAAGCTGACATTCCATGAGCGTATTACAGCCTGGGTTTTATTCAGGGTGGAGTCGCTCTGCATGGATTACATTATATTAGGATCATTTATCTTTTTTTCTGCATAGCTACGTGTGCGTGCATGCGTCTCTCTATCGATGATGTCATCCATATAGCGATTCACTGCTGGAGAAATATCGCAATCATGAGCAGGGCTGTAAAACACAAAACATTTCCATACTAGACTCGCCTTGACTTCCACGTGGACATGACACCAGCCAACTCACTGTGGCTGTGTTTGTTTGAAATATGCATTAATGTCTCTCGGTAACAAAACCACAGAAATGTCACAACATAGGGTCTACTGCTGAATAAATCGCTGCATCTTCTCATCAACTGCCCCTTAAAAATGTCAGCCTGCCTTCAATTTTGCTTGACCTTATTCCACAATAAAAGTGCATCTGTATCTAACTGGAGTGTAACTTACAGTAATATCCACGTCCACATTTTTCTTTTCTATTCTTCTTTAGTATATGTGACACTGCCACCTACTGCTCATGTTCACGTCAAGTATGTTCGCAGACACGTTTGCAAACGTCTGTGCATGACACCCACCCGCATGTTTACACATTCCCGGGAAGAAATGGAGACGAATAAACCAGCACTAACAGTTTACAGAAGTAACATCCAGAATGATCATCACCTTCCTCTCTGTTGAAATTCATTCAGACATTCAAATTAATTTCATCCTTGTTCGAACACACTGGGCTACTAAAAATCCTGGCTACTTCTAAAGTAATTATTATAAACTTAAAGCTTTGCAGCTGCCTGAAGCTCTACACTAGACATGCAATACAGTCTATTTGCTTGTCAGAATTGTGATTTCTTCTCTACTGATCCTTTCTACTCCTTTTCTTCGCTCCATCTTCTTGTGCCGCACAGATTTTCCATCTCGTCGTCTGTCCTGGTCCATTCCACTCCGCCTCTGTATAATTAGTAGCATTTAAATTATAATGTTGGCCTGCAGGGATGACGTTCTTCTTTCCTCTTCTGCGTGCGGGACGGCTGTGGCTGGAATGCCTGCCGTTTGAGAATGATGTGAGAAAAAGGCCCAAAGAGTCAAAGAAAAGGAAAAGAAGGAGAATTCTGAAGTTTCAAAGGCAGTTTGGGAAAAACCCGGTGCATTCACTGGTCAGTCAGACAACCAAACCAAAGTTTCCACTGGATATGACTCTGGCTAAAAAGGGTGCAAAATTACTTCATATACTTGTGAGCGAACAGACACACACACACACACACACACACACACAGGCACATGATGCCAGGCCTTGGGAATGTTTTGTACTTTTGGCTTGCCTAATCTTGTGATCCCTCGTCCCAAATTTTTACGTTACAAAGATAAACCGAGGATATAAATCATGCACACATCTGCCTACATCTACAGCCACAGATTTAATTCTTGGTGAGATAATTGTATCAAAAGCAACAATTCCTCATTGAGCCATAGCCGTTACAAACACACACACACACACACACACACACGCACACAGATACTGTATATACACTCATGAGGGAGCTCCGGGAATGTTTTGGTACTACAGCCATAACAATCAGTTCATCTGCACTGTTTCCTGTTGATACTGATTACTGAACAGAGCAAACTCTGTTCCCTCTATCTCTGTATGTGTGTGTGTGTGTTTGCGTGTGTGTTTCATCGTCGAGCACTCACCCAGGATTAAACTAAGTCATAAGACATTAAAATCCCCTCTCTTTCTCACACACACATGCACCCACCCTTTTAACTATCTTTTCTAATACAGCGTAGCTAGCTACACTGTGCTAACCTGACAGAATCTACAGTACATTCATGCATTTTTACAATCTGTTAGCCAACATGTGCTAGCCTCACATGATTTCTGAGAGGATTTATATCTTAATGATAATAAAAAATAAAATGAAATAAAAAATCTTGTGATCAACAATATAAATAACTATCCTCACAGATAAAGCTAGAAAGCTAAAACATTCACGCAAATATTGATACAGTTTATTGCTAACACTGGTAAGCTATCCTAAAAGAACTTAAAGAGAAGGATTCAGTTATACTGTCATACTTATTAATTTTCATAATGCTAGCTAACTGGTTAACCAAGTTTTAACTTGACATTATTTTTATTTATTTATTTTTTATTTATTTTATTATTTCTGAAACAATTTATTTTATTTATATTCATAGCCAGCTAGCATGAGCTGACAGGGTTTATGAAGGAATTATTTCAATATTTAATGTTTGAAAAGATAACAAGACCCAACTTAACTGGTTTTCTGAGGGACTTTTAGTCGGATTCAATAAACATTTATGTCCAGAAGCAAACACTAACTACCCTGACAGGATTTCTGAAGGACTATTCGTGTTCATTCAATGTTAAGAAGGTATCATGATCTAAGCTGACAATTATATTCAAATCAATTTATACAAATACTTCATGACCATAAAGACACGATGCTTGCTACTGTAGGTTGTTTAGTGTAGTAGAGATGAAGAAAAAACAATCCAGTTTTGTTACTTGATTGTCTTGGTTGGCAATTCTTGTATTACCGAAATATATCATTACAATTAATAATATTTTATATTTTTGAACAATTATTGATTATTAATCATTTACGAATTTTTTTTATTATACAGTTGAACCTCGGATTGCGAGTAAAGTGGTTTATGAGTGTTCCGCAAGACGAGCAAAGATTTTTAATAAATTTTGACTTGAAAAACGAACAAGTCTTGGTTTACGAGTACC
>JAQMYJ010000008.1:6358487-6382202 GCA_030014305.1 Clarias laeviceps
CTCTTTGTGCGTGAACGAGTCATTTGACACACACACACACACACACACACACACACACACACACACACACACACACACACAGCGCCTAAGCACATAAACGGAAACACTTATCTGTCTGGATTTTTTTTTTTTTTTTAAAGGTAAAGTGTAGGTTAATTTGTTCTGTTTTTACTTTATATATTTTGTATTAATAATTTTTTGTATTTATTTTTTTGGACCGGGGAACGAATAATTTAAGTTTCCATTATTTCTTATGGGAATTCGCTTTGATTTACGAGTGTTTTGAAATAGGAGCCTACTTCCGGAACAAATTATGATCGCAATCCAAGGTTCCACTGTATATGTTTGCATTTGAGGTGGTAACATGTTGCAGTTCCTCTATGATCCTACAGGTGGTGCAATCATTAGTCCTGTGTGGAAATTATTTGGTAATTTTGTTTAGAATTGTTAAATACTGAACCGGACATTGAATATTTATAAAATCTAATTTATTATTACAGAATTGCAATACAAATCCTATTCAGCACCTAGGTACAGTATCATGACAATATTGTATAGGGTGATCAGCGAGGATTTCCATCACTATTATTTTGATTTTGTTGTAAAATGGAGAGAAAACTTGAATGTATAAAAAAAAGTTCCTCCATACATTTGTGTGAAGGATCTTTGGTGTTTCATCCACCATTAAGTGTAATTTCTAAACCATGCTTAGGAAAGAATTTGGTCCCCATGTGATGCCAATTTGTGACTAGTTTAGAGCCGTAGTTTCTACCTGTAGGATCCTAGAGGAACAGCCACGTTTCACCACCTCAAATGTGGTGGTGGGAGTTAACTGAGTATGTTTACTTCATTACTGTACATATTTCACTTATCTGTACTTGAGATGTTTTATTAGAGGATACTTTTTACTTTTACTCTGCTACATAATACAGAATATTTGTAGTCATACTTAGCTACATTTATAAATAGCATTGCTTTAGGGTGTAGTATTTGAAGAGGGTATTTTGCCACCTGCTGATTATTATGTGTAATTGCATGACTTGCCTTTCCTTTGAGACACGCCCCAATAACATAACAGGTGTTTGAAATCAGAAGCCGAGCAAGTTCACAATCAGAAAAAACAGAAAGAGAGAGAAAGACAGATTTTTTTCATATGAAACGTCTTCTGTGAGCTAATACTAAAGCACTGTACTTTTAAAGTTTAAGTACATTTGAAGGTGAGTATTTCTTTACTTTAACTTATAAACTTATAAATTGAGAACTTCTGCTTTTACTTGAGTAATGTTTGCCCTAGGAAATATCTACTTGTTCAGGATTTGTATACTTTGCCAACCTCTGCTCAGATGCAAACATATGTGAATTAAAAAACAATTACAATTACATGAATTGTAAAGAAAAGAATTGTAATACATAACTGAATTACTCAATTATTTAACTTTTTTTTTTTTTTTTTTTTTTTACATATTGTGCCCTCAGTGTGCCATCAGTCACAGAAAGAGTTCACTCACTTAAACAGTCTCTGACGAAAAACATTCAAGTGAAAAGTTCAAGTGCAGAGTCTGGAGTTTTCACAGGACTGTGTCTAGTAGGATGATAATAACCTGATGCATACCCCACAAAAAAACCTCTAAACTCCAGACCTTCATGCATTTACGATCTGTTCAGAGATCCAGGTGGAGATATGGTGCATGTGGGCACAGAGCAAACAGAGGCGGATGTAGCATGATGCACTGGTCATGATAATTTAATAGAGTCTTGTGTTGAAGTAGGGGTGGATTTTTTACAAAGTAGTGGGTTACGCTCTCAGAAAACAGCATTGTCAGTTTAATCCACAAACCTTTCAAGATTATGATCAAGTGAAACAAAGAGCAGGAGAGATAGCAAGGGAGAGACTTAAGCCTTTTTACTTGACCAAATAAGGCAGAGGCTCAAAGGGAAAAAAAAGACGTAAGGAAAAATGCTGAAGGGGACAGAACAGGACAAAAAAGGGTTAGAAAGCACAGAAGATTCGGAAACGCAGCCATAAACACTACAAACAATAAAACACACAAGAGAACAAGATGAGGGAAAGCCTGAACACAGATAACGAAGACTCACGTGCAGGGAAACAAAAACAAAAAAGAGCACTGGCTTTCAGAAAGAAAAAAAAAATCATGCAGGAATAAGGAGGAGATGAAAATAAAGATGCAGAGCAATAACCCGAGTCCTCCCTGCCCCCAGGAGACTTCGCTCTCTGCCCAGCCCGGTTATCTGTGGATCAGCCTGCCTGGACACGATCCTCGGAGAAACTGCACACACCCGCTCTGATCATTATACACGCACATCAGTGTGATCATGACTAAGGCCTATTTAACTCCACTTAAAGTATAAATAATGGAGATCTGGATGATGAAAGTCTCATCAATATGTACACCTGGTTTTATTTTGATTGTCATATGCCAAAAAGGAGAATGTGAAGTCTGACTGTGAGAAGATAAAGAAGAATGATGCCATTTGCCAGCATTCAGTTTAAGGTAGAACTACAGTACCAAACAGAGAGATTATTTCACTTCCTTTCTTCCCGGCTGGCTTCATGTACAAGTAAATAAACAATTCAAGTGGTAGAGGACTTTATGCTACATAAGCAACACAGTTTAATTCTCTTTTTCAGTTGGAGAACAGTTCCAGATGTATTTCAAATCTCTGTCCTGATCTCAATCCAAGCCATTTCCACATGTTCGGGCCATTCCTGGGAGTTCCTGGGAGGCCAGCTTTTCAGTCAGATGTGAAACAGGCAGTCTGATCATGGCTCTGGCATAATGAGAAAACTTTCTACCTTGATGGTACCCAAGCACTAGTGAAACACTGAGAGAAGTGCATTAGTGTAGCAGGGGATTATATAGAGAAATAAAGACAGTTTTTACTCTCATGACTGTGTTCTGTTATTCTGCAAAATCAAAAGTCCCGGTATGACTTGAACACCGCTTGTATATACAGTACTATAATATACTATTTCTTTAACATTTTAACATCTCAAAACGTCTCAAAACTGTTTTTCTCCCACACTTTTTGCTTATGCACACACATTAAAGACATCACAATATCTAAAATTATTTTTTAAAAAAACAGCATGTTGTTTTTGCATAATAGTTGACCTTTAAATGTAACTGTAAATGGCTAAAAATAACTTAAACACAGTGCTGTTTTTTCTTTTAATTAAGTTGCTCTAGTAAGAGAAAAAATTTCACACCGGCCCGTTGATGATTATTTTCCCTTAACAACACACCCCTTTTACAGTCCAATATGTATGCAAAACTGTATAACATACTGTATATATACGTATGTATAATCCCAGACCACGGGCCAATCCTTTCTGAACCGATCAAAGTCTACAGACATGCAGCACACACAGGGAAAGGGAGAAGGTGTGGACTTGTGCTTGCTCTCTCCTCTAATCTCAAGATGAGTACGAAGTATCAATCCTGATCCCTGTACTCCATCCAGCACAAGACAAAACACCGCCCATGTGCCCCAGCTTCCAAAATACTTCCCTCCCTCTCTCTCTCCCACACTCCAACCATCTAAGTGTTTCTGTTTTTCTACTTGTTTCGCTCTCTTCTTCTGTAGCTTTTGAGGAATTCTGCCACTGTGGGTTGACTGGCATCTCGCTCTTTTAAAGAAAATGACCCCCGTCACCCTCCCATCCACTCAGAATCCTGACCTTATTTACTCTCTGCATAACAAATCTCAGCAATACACGTCACATTGCTTAGATATGAGCCGAAGTCTAAAGTATACACACGTATTTTAGAGTCAGTAACTTGTGTCAATGTTTATGCGGAGAAAGTTCTCCACATTCGAACTTGCGCTACAAGGATTGATTTCAGGCATAAATAAATATAAAATGAGTTATATGTTGGCGGCACAGTGGCTTAGTGGCTAGTGCTGTCGCCCTGCACCTCCAGGTTCTGGGTTCGATTCACACCTCGGGGTCTGTGTGCATGGAGTTTGCATGTTCTCACTGTGAGTGAATGAGTTATATGTTTATAATTGCACAGTAATTTTTGATATTGTGAAGTAGACATTTACTGAACAGTTATGCAAGTCTCCAGTGTCAGAGCTCCTTATTAGTCAGTTACATTTTTGAAGTGTCCACAGAAGGAACATGCATTTTTTTCTGTAACAAGACATGCTGAATTTTAACTTTGCAAGAGTCTGATTAAGGAAAGACTGATATGACTTTAGCGATAAGCAAGGAATAACATGAGACAGACTGTTCTGTTGTATAAAAAAATGTCACATGAGCGGCAGTAGAGAGCGGGGGTGATGTTCAGGGGGTGTAACGTGGCACAGCGTGCAAGCCGACTGCCACGTCGCCGCTACTTTTGAATAACAGAATTGTCTGGAGTATGGAAGGCCGCTTATATTGCAGTGATTTGTCAACAACTACAAATTAATAGATGTTAATCTATTGGTATATGAGACGTCGCATATTTGAATTCTTTTTAATGTTGTGGAAGACAGTTCCTGTTATCACTTATCTTACAACTGTGATAAACAGCCATTTCATCACCACTCTGACTCTTTCTCTCTCTCTCTCTTTTCTTTTTTTCTTCGGGTGCTTCCACACTATGGACTTGGGCGCGGATCTGAGTGCAACCCCTAAGTTACGTACTGTGAACACTCTGCATCATGCCTGGGCACGGCTCCGCATACCGAGTCCACTTGATCTCGGGCACGGTACGGCATCCTCAGGCATGGTTCAAATCAATAATGAACGCCAACCGTACCCGTGTACTTCTGTTTCCTCCAAAATCTACAGTATGTGTGCATGCACGGCCTTGCAGATAAAATAGATGAAATAGGAAAGCGGCCAGTAGGAAAGGGTTTTAGTCTTAGACTATGCAAGTCCCTGTGTATCAGCTGTTACTATAAAAACAATACTATATATTATAGATCAAGCGTTACAAGTGACATCCAAGACCAAGGTCAAATCTGACCAATCAGATTTGACCATTCAACACCGCTGCTGTTCAGTGTCCTCATGGGCGTTCTGCACGACTGGACATAACTATAACCTGATAAAACGTTTGTTGTCATTCTTTATAAATAGAAAAATGTTAATGTTGACAAAGTGCCTTTCCTGAAAATAATCAACTTTGAGGTGATAACAGTATCATATCAAGATCTCACTGATTGTTGTTCTATAACATCTCACCACATTACAGTTCTGTTAACAATATTAATGCATGTGGTGATGGATCTTAATGAGATTTCTTTCCCAATAGACTTAATTTCAAGGTCAAAATCGTGCAAAGCTAAACCATTCTTCCATTTTTCATCAACACTCGCTAGTGGCACTCATTACTGTACATTCTCGACTTATGGTTATCCATAAGTCCGTTTCTGGGAAATAAGACAGCTCGAGTAATGTAACAGTATCAGTAGTATCAGGCAGAGAGAGGAGAAGAGAACAGAGACCTGGAGAGAAAACGGATAAAGGAGCGAGCGGATCAATAAGCAGCCATTATCTGTGTATGTTCCGAGCCCTCTGGGAAAACTGCCTCGGGCTAAATGCCATTTTCGGATCCGTACCAGACCGCACATCACTGCTGCCCTTCCAACGTTCCCGAGATCTGTTTATCATTAAAGCAGTAATACTTACACGGAGGTCCGATGCATCTGCAGCATGAAAAGATCTGAATGCAGAATAATTGCACATAGACCAAGGGTGAGGCTTTGGTGTTAGGACTGGGGGAGCGTTATAAAGTCGGAGCCCATAACTCTACTGGAATAACCACAGAAGTGGGATTAGTCCATCGATCCATATATCAAGCAGCATGCATTAGCTACCCCGGATGGATTTTTATTTCTCATATTATAATTACGCAGACTGGCTCAAAGGTTAATGCTTTCCAAAGGTTGTGTTTGATAATTAAAGTTTAAGATGACTTTCATAGTAAGAATTTAGTGTTTCCCATAGGTCCAGTCTCTCCAAAATGTTTTCATTAGTCGCTACAGAAATACAAGTGTCATTCTTCTCAAACAGCAGTTTTTACCACCACTATTTATTTCCTCACTTACTCATTGTCTATACCGCTTTATCCTGTATACAGGGTCGCGGGGGGCCTGGAGCCTATCCCAGGAGAGGAGGGGTACACCCTGGACAGGGACCCTGTACACCATCGCAGGGAATCTGCATGTCTTTGGACTGTGGGAGGAAACCTTTGGATGAAACCCACCAAGCAAAGAAAGAACATGAAAACTCTATACACAGAAGCGATAGACCAGAAGCGGGAATCGAGCCCATATCCTGGTGGTGCAAGGCGACAGTGCTACCCGCTAAGCCACCGTGCCGGCCATTACTTACTTTCTAGTACACAGAATTATGGGATATTCAAGACAAAAAAAGTACGTAGTCTCTTGTAAAACAAAATGTCCAGATGAAGGCTATCAGCAAACAAGCCTTCTATTTGAAAACTTTCAGACATGACTCATGGCCTTCCTGCCTTTGTAGCCCGCGTAGGCAGCAATTTTTTAATCTTCTACACACACCTCGTGTCTATCATCTGGATAATGATCAAGTTTACAGATATCTCGTTACATGTGTCTAATTCATACGTATTACAATCGTGTATAATGTATCACTCACTCTATTGTGTTCATAAACCAAATCAGAAAAAAACATCAGATATCCAAACTCTACCTTTCCTTTTAGAGACCCTTTGTTCGAAAACTCTCACATACGCATCAGGCTTATTTTTAACTCGCTGGAATCTAATGCTCAAAAGTCAACTGAATGTTGAATTTTACACTGAAGCTAATCTTTTCACATGCCATCTCCAGTTCAGCTTCAGTACTTTCTAGAATGAAGATGCGGTATGAACGGAATACCCAGTGGTTTTCTTCCTGATGTTCAGCACCGCTGTAAAAATTCACTGACCCAGATCAGGGAAACGTGCTGAGTGCTTATGATAGGAGCGCACAAATTGAAACAGCGTGCGTCGAGGAAAAGTTGAGAGAGCGCTTTAACTGGACTGATCTGGTCTCTGTCAGAGGACTTTTTTTCCCCGACAACATCTGCTTTTTGTTAAACATTCCTTACAACAAATGAGGTTTTAAACATGTTGTAATGTAGCCTATACAGAGGTGCAAAACCTGGGTGCGTTTAACCAAAAATGCATAACTTCTGTAGTTACAGTGCAAAATACAAGCTTCGAAAGTGTTATAGTAAAAAAAATATGCAAATAACCCAGCTTGAGTAACATCCTCATCTCTTGAATGTAAGATAGAATGATAATATACTTTAATAATACCAACTGGTTTGCATATGTGCTTCAGATCTTCTTACTAAAGCTGAGACTCATAGGTAGACTATTGATTTGAAGCATCCTGATTTTACATTTGAATCGTTTTAATAACACTACTTTTTATTTCTTTATTTGGCCCAAGCAGCCATATTTCTTATAGCTTGCGAAATAATATATAAAATGACTAAAAGCACCTAATAAGCAATGAAATGCTATGTTGTTTTGTGTGTTTAAATGTCATGCGTCACTTTTTTTTCTGCTGATCTTCTCCTCGACACTCCAGTCCAGTAGGTGGCGTGCAAAGATCCATTCCGATTTTTAGCTGAGACTCATATAAAGCTTCTGCAGTCCCACTTAGCAAAATCAAGCTGGAATCTTTTTTAAATAAAATTTTTAAAAAATCACAATTTTTATATATGGCTACCGGAACTAGCCATAATCCCATGCGTAGCCCATTAACAAAAAGACAACAAAGCACTGACCTCAAAACTAGTTCAACTTGAGTTAGCATGCTAACTAGAGTTCCCATTAGCAAGGACTGTCAAGACATATCTTCCAAGCGCACTTAGACATTCACCCGCTTAAAAGCCTACTTACAATTCTGCAACAAAACGCTAAATTCGCTCCTGATTGCCAGAACATAAAAGTGTTCACTTTATCATCTACAGATCGTCAATTTGACTCCAAGGTGATGCTACACGCATCCAGAGGCATACCAGCTGCATGCCTCTCACATCAGTCACAGCAAAACTAGCAAATCATCAGCATCTGTAAACTCATGCACGAACAGATCTTTCCTCCGAGCGTAGTAGATCATCTGCAACATTGCGTGAGCAGCAGTTTGAAAACGGTCTGGCGTCAGATGTCTCGAAGGAAGCATGTGATGGCCTTCACCCAAGGGGGGGGGGGGGGGGTTGGGCGGTTGTGGTGGGAATTATCTACGACTAAATCAGGGAGAAAATAATGTGGGAAAATCCAAAAATAGTAATAAATCTAAATTTGACTCGTACTTATTGTAGAGAATGTGCAGGGCCATTGGAGCATGTCTATAAGACAACAGACAAGAGGTCAGTCTAAATACAAACATATTCCTGACCAAAGGTAGGTTTTCAAAATCAGCATTTTTTCAGCTATATAATACATTTGTTCCATCTTAAACTATTTTAATCAGTATTATTTTTCATCATTTTTCACATAATTTTCTGTATTTGTACAAGTAAAAATTGTAATAATGATTATTGCACCTTTACTTAGCCAACGTATGCAGTGCATACTGAGAAATGTTATCAAAGTCATTTAGCTTTTGATTCGTTCTCAATATTAACTAATTGCTTACATTTATCTAATGCAAAAAGTCAACCTAAGGCTTTCAATAGATGACATCTATTACACACACTGGTCTTCATTTCCAACAGGCAAATCTCTGGCACAACCACATCCAAACAATGCTGAATCATACTGCATCGATTCACTGGCTAATTCAAACGTACTGAATTATTGATTACACATTGAGACCTATATAATATAGCTCTCAAAGGAGAAATAAAAACAGCTAGCAAGATACCAGAACAGAGACATCAGCTGCTGAGAAATGACTGCTGTCGTAGATCTCTTCCTCCATTTCCTTTCTGAATCACTGGTGAGAACAAAGTGCTGCATCTGGTGTTAAAGTGCGAAAATCTGCTAGAAAGGGTGTGTCCCCTTAAACAAAAAGAGTGCTTTCAGCAAGTCGGCCTTTGACTGATTAAATAATAAATATGCACATAACCGCAACTAATCAGAACGATTAAAACTTTTTTACATACAAGTTAGAATACATTCATTGTGTAGGTCAACAATAAATTGATTGACATTGTGATTTTAAATCGTACAAGATTTGAACACCTAAAAGGTACATCACTTATTGGCCTCTGAGGCAATAATGTAGCTTAAACCTATAGGAACATCATATAGTCTTACTTTAACTTTTTGTTAGGTTTTCCTGAACAGCACAACTTATTCATAATGACTGCAGTAACAGGAGGTCATTTGCACAATGAGTATTGATGACCTCTGGTATTTTATGATGCAATAGCATTCACCTGTCATTCACATGTACAGTAACAACTCAAATTAATCTATAAAACATTTATAAAGGTACGAATGATTTTAACTTCATGCTCTGTGAAATATCTGATACACAAGATGTACAAGATTATGTACAGAACTTTGAAAAAGTCTTGACCCCCCCTTTATTTCTTCATATTGGGCTTCCAAAGAGCGAGACTTCCTTGGATTTTTTAAAATCTAATTTATGGCATGAGTCAGTGAGAAACAGGTGCAGATGATGAGAGATGATCAAGCTGGTGATTAGTATACTGGTGATGCTGAATGCTGAGTGATTGGAACAGATGAAAGGGGAAATGAGGTTGCTACATAAACAACCAATTTTTTTTTTTGCAGCTTAAGACACTTTGCGGCCTGCAGTGAAACATTTGTTCGCATTTCTTTAATGTAATCTACATAATTTAATTTAATATGAAGAAATGGGGGGTGGCTCCAGCCCTTGGACAGTACTGTATTTTCACAATATTAGCTAGTTTATCTTATTAATTAACTATTACACAATAATTTTTTTTTTTTTTTGGAAAATAGGGCAAATGACACACCCAAACTCGCCTTTTCCCGGTCTAATATGCTCTCATTTCCTTCTACCTCACTCTATCTGCCCTGTCCTGTACACGCACTCACACACACACACACACACACACACAAGTGCACTGCTTCTCATTTATAGAACAACTGCTGTCCCGTTCAGACATCCAACTCATCTCATCTGACTCAAACTTCCTCTTTCCTTTCCTGTCCCCATGTATCTCTCTATCCAAAGCAGGTCATTAACAAAGTCAAAGAGTAATAAAAGAAAAAAATGGTTTTATTCACAAGTCTTTTTGTCCAATCAAGGCAACTTTTACAAGCTTATCAGATTAATTACATGTCATTTTCTTCACTCTCTCTTTCTGTAACCCTTTCTCTTCCCTACCATTTGGAGGTAACTGAATCAAGCTTCAATTAGGCATGGGAAAAAAAAACTGAGAGGAAGAGAAAGAGTGGGGGGGGGGGTGTAGAGGGGGATAGAGGCTCATGCCGTAATGCACACCACATTAAAATATCTTCTCAACATTTATTAAATCAATTTGAGCCACTTCGTTGAAAATCTATCCATTCCACCTTTCTTATGTTTAAGCTTTTCTCACTCTTTTTTTCCCTCCCACTGATTAGGTCAGGGGCCCTCATTTAGACCCATGTGATGTTTAATACCATTAAAGCACATACCATTCCTAAACACACTCATGCTCATAGTCACAAGGACTTGAGTAACATATGACTGCCCTAACAGCTGCAAATGTGATTTTCCAGCTCTGGAAGCACAGAAATGGAAGTGTGTTTTAGTTTTCCAGTGTATGCTAAAACGCTATCTACGCTATCCGGCAGATACAGTACAGTACGTGTCTCGCATTACTATGACCCCCGGCTCTAGAAGAGTACTAAAGCTGAGTAATTAATCCACAGTGCATGACAGCTTCCTGAAACACTTTCCTGAAAGCTAAAAGCTCAAACTGCTGAAGCTGAGGATGTAACTGTGAACTCCAAACTGCTGACTCTGCAATGGGTTTGTACTGAGCCTGTGGTTTTGAAGTGCTTTACCGAAAAACAGCTTTATACCTAGGGCGTACGTTTAGGTCAAACGTTTTCATAAGCTGCTTAAAATCTATTTATTGTCATAGAGAGATTTATTTGTAAAAGCAGATTGTTACAGTGTACATTCCTAGAAATCCTCATCCAGATCCTAAAGGGTTAAAAAAAATGAAAAAAAAAAAAACCTTGAACACAGCCAAGTTTTAAAAGTGGAACTAAAAACTTGCTGAAATTTCAGAAAAACCAAGAAACTTACAGTTCAAACATAAGAGCCATTTTAAGGAAGGGGCAAAGAGAGTAGATTTCCATGAAATATAGCATACAGCAGTTTGAAAGACTGCAGTGACCTCACATTAGAATCACTTTTTTACCCACGGTTACTTAAAGGTCCCATATGCTTAAATTTTTGAACATGTTAACGCAGGTCTCAAAGCTCCACCAAAGTGTAATATTAGTGCTTTACCTAATGTTCCCCTCAAATAAGAGCGGAGCAATAAGTTAGGGGCGGAGTATCTTCTTAAACGAGGTCACAAATGCGGATAAATCTAATTGGGCCAATAAAAAAAATGAAAAATAGACAAAAAAATCAGTTTTTTTTTTCTCATACATTTTTTAGACATACAGTGTCCAAGAATTACTTTACAAAATGGGGAATTTGCATAATAGATCCTCCTCATACGATTCTTTGGTCTAATATGAGTGTATTTCTATGTTTCCCAAATTACTATGTAAAGTCAAAATATCCATAATGGTGTCCTGCTCCTTAAAATCAAAAAATCGAAAAATCAACACACATTATGGGCATTGTGCAAAATTGTTGTATAGTACATTGACCTATTGTGGACCAGCATGAAGTTTCATGAACATGTTGCATAATTAACAACCTACAGCCTTAGCTAACTGAGCCATCACTAATCTTACTGCATGTTAAGGGAAAAAAAATATGTTTCCTTAACATGCAATAATACATGCAGGTGATGTTATTACGTGTTAACTACAACTTTTTTAGCCTGATCTGTTGCATTTCTCGGCAACAGAACACAGCACTGGATAGCACACTATGGTTTTTTACCTTCATGGTGCGCTAGCTCATGAATCTATCATTTGTCATCCCGTAGCAGTTACTATGAAGTCTCTACAAACAGACACATACACAGGAAAAAACACATTCCTATTTCATTACACTTGGTTGCAGAAATGCTGAGGAAAACAAATTGTTAAATAAAATGTGTGTTACAACAAAAGAAAAAAGAAAAATGAGGAGGAAAAAGAAATAAAGCGGGAAAAAAAACAGGAATTTGAAAGTGATGTGATGTGAGCATCCAGATGCTGACAAACATGTGGCGCCTCTACGGGTCAATGTCTCACTTTAATTGTTAAAGAGCAGACTGAGGACTCCAGAAGTGAGAGAGAGAGAGAGAGAGAGAGAGAGAGAGAGAGATGAACTTCTTGGATATTGATAAATCTGTATAAACCACAGAAACAGAGCTACATTTATCTATAGTGCAGACACCAAACTAAAACAAGTTTGTATTTCAGATTGTATTTTCCGCTGAAACCAGGGATCGACAAAATTCCGATCCACTGAGCTGTTCTGTAGAGATTACCTAAGCGATGTTGAAGGATTACTGTGATTTTGTCAGTGTATACCACCAGCTAATCCCTTTATAACTGCTTTGTATTTTTGGACATTAAGTGTATTCAGATGACACAGATGGCATAGGCATCCCGGAGTTGACTTCTTGAGATCAGCTGCAACTCCGTGAGCTTCAAAAATCACAAAATAACAAGGAGTGATCAAGTCCTGTCTCCACACTCAAATATGTACATCACTATGGTCAGGGATAGAAGAAAGGTGGGGATTAACTCAAGAGGGGACTCTAGGAAAAAAGGCAAAATTCTTGCTGGTCCAATGGTCATAATACGAATTCCACTTCATTCATTCATTCATAGATCTTCAGCAATCACCTTATCCTGATCAGTACTGCAGTGGATCTGGAGTCTTTTCCAGGAACCCTGGATATGAGGTGGTAGCACACCATGCATGAATCACTGCATCGCAGGGCACCTCCCTACACGCATGCACATGCACACACCAACATTATCACGATCACTCACAATTCGAAGAAATTTTGACATTCCAGATACTCAGATTTCCTTCCACAGTCCACAGACATGCAGATTAGTTTCCAAATTGAGTGAGCGTGCCTGTGTGAGTGCTAGTGCACTGCGATGGACTGGCACCCCACCCAGGTGTATCCTGTCTTGTGCCCTGAGTCTCCTGGGACAGGCACCAGACCAGGCCTCTAGCGACCCTGCACAATATTGATTCATTGATTTTCTTTGCGGCTTACCTTGTGTAGGACTGCAGCCTATTTCAGGGAACTCAGGTCACAAGGCAGAGGATGGGGTACCGACCCAGCACAGAGCACAAGCACACACACACTATGGGCAATCAGCCTACACCACAGATCTTTGATGTGTGGGGAAACTGGAGTACAAAGAGGAAACCCACAAAGAATGGGGAGAACATGCAAACTCTATAAACACAGCCCGAAGCTGAGATTCAAACCCCCAACCTTGGAGGCGCCTATTATTATTAGTAGTAGTATTATTGTTATTTGGCCAAACCTGTTAATTATTGAACTCAGGTGTTTCAACCAGGCCCCTCATCCCCAGCATATCAAGACATCTTGGACATTGCTATGAATCAAACTTTGTTGCAAAAGTCCTTTTCTATTCCAACATGACTGTGCCCCAGTGCACAAAACAAGGACTATAAAGACATGGTTTGACGAGTTTCGTGTGGAAAAACTTGAGCTCTGACCTCAACCCCATCGAGCACCTTTGGGATGAACTGGAATGGAGATTGCAAGGCAGGCCTTCTCGTCCAACATCAGTACCTGACCTCATAAATGCTCTACCGAATGAATGGGCACGAATTCTCACAGAAAATCTGGTGGACAGCCTTCCAAGAAGAGTAGAAGCTGTTACAGCTGCAAAAGGGGGACGGACTCCATATTGAAGTGTATGTATTTAGATCTGCAGGTTTGGATAAAATCTTTTTGTCTAATTAGTGTAGTAGTATATTGTATGTTGAGGGGAACGCAGAAAGCATCATCCATGCACACACACACCCCTTTCGGATCAATAACGTACATCATTTTTGTAACCACTCGTTGGTAACAATGTAACACTCTCTGGCACGCGGCCAAACAAAAAGGACGTTTTGTCTTGGTATGATATTTAGTACCTACAGCCACTCCAACACTGATTACAAAAGTGTGACACTTTTCAGCCATCAGACATGTGTTGCACACTTTCTCTCTCAAACACACACACATGCGGAGCAGCTGCGTAATCGATTAAACTGATTGAAGTGCCGACGCAAATCAGTGCCAAAATAAGCGCAGGAAAGGCGCTAATGAAGGCAAGCTGCTCTGTAAACCGTGCGCGCGCACACACACACACACACACACACACAGACAGACCATGCCGATTTAATCCTCTTAAGGAAATAAATCACGATCTGCAACCTCTTTCCTTTCACGATTAGTTTAAATGAAAATCTCACTGAAGCTCGGATCCAAACTTACTTCGCTTTCTGGACACGGCGGAATTCCAACCAGACAAAACGCCACTCCATTCATTACACAGCTGGACTCCGGGAGGATCTGCGAGGCTCGGAAGGCGCGCTGTGTAAACCAAAGTTAAACCACAAAGTTTAGAGGACCGCATTCAGCTCTCCTGGTTCCGTCCCGGTCCGCTCTTACTCCTTTCTCTCCGTTGTTTGGTTAGTACTTGGCGCTCGTGTCTGTCCCTCCCTCCTTCTCTCCCTCCTTCTCTCCCTCTTTCCTCCCCCGCGCTGTAAATCCTCAACTCCACAGCTCAGCTCTCAAATCTGCGCAGAAATAAAAGCCCCCACCCCTCTATTCTACTTTACTTTACTCTGTCCTCTCCTGGCTTGCCGTAGATCAGCTGTCCAACATGTACAGAGCAGAACGCGCACAGCGCCACCTAGTGTTAACCCGTGAACAGCGCAGTCACGCTTCCACTTCCAAATCAAATTCAAATTCAATTTGTCACATACACAGCACGATAGGCAGTGAAATGTTTATACGACCGCCTGTGACTTTAAAAATAAAGTGTATGGATACAAAATAAATATGAATAAAAAAGAAATACACTCACTCACTCACTCATCATCTATACAGCTTAATCCTGTATTCAGGGTCACGGGGGACCTGGAGCCTATGCCAGGAGACTTAGGGCACAAGGCGGGGTACACCCTGGACAGGGTGCCAATCTATCGCAGAGCACACACACATACACACACCACACTCATACGGACAATTTGGGAACGCCAATTAACCTAACCTACATGTCTTTGGACTGTGGGAGGAAACCGGATTACTCGGAGGAAACCCACCAAGCACAGGGGAGAACATGCAAACTCCATGCACACAGAGACGGGAATCGAACCTGGCCGGGAATCGAGCACGGACCCTGGAGGTGCAAGGCGACAGCAAAAGTAGAAAATAAAATTTAACTAGATTAAAAAAAACATTCTGTACAAATAAGACATTCTGTATAGCAAAATAGCAAAAAAGCAAATACAATATAGCAAAATATAGAAAAAATAGGAATTTAGTGTAAATAAGAAAAATGACTGGGGGGTGTGCAAATATGCATGAAAAGTGTCTTATTAAAGTGACGTGTGCAATTATTATTTCAATTCATTATTACACTAACATTCATTTCCTGTGCACAAAACAAACCTGGCACCAGGAGTACATTTGACACATTTGATAATGTCTCATACATGATTGCAAACATTTATTACATCTGTTTGCATCCATCCACGGTTAGCACTGTCGCCTTGTACCTCCAGGGTCCAGGTTTGATTCCCACCTCTGTGTAATGTTTTCCCAGTGTTTGGTGGGTTTCCTCCGGGTACTCTGGTTTCATCCCACAGCCCAAAGACATGCAGATTAGCCTAACTGTAGTTACAGTATGTGTATGTGTGTGCAGTGCGATGGTCCAGGGTATAGTACGCCTCGTGCATCCACCCATCAATTTTCTACATCATTTGTTCACACATGCGTATACCTTTATATACCCAATCATACAGTATGGGCAATTTGGAAACACCAATTAACCATATGTATTTGGACTATGTGAGGACATCTGAGCATCCAGGGAAACTTTTATCAAAGTTTTTAAAAATTATTTTCAAACTTAAACAGAAAGAACAAAATAAAACACAGCAAAAGAGATCACAAAACCAAACTTCGGAAACACACCATTTTGAGCACTGACATGTCCATGCACACTGCCCAGATGTGAGAGTCAAACCGAAATGTGTCATCCAAACTCATGTACCAGTGTACCAGTCCGTCTACATGCCATCCAATGTAACATCAGGCAACAGATACACCCTACCTTGGAGATATATCTATAATTTTTGTGGCAGTTACGTACTTATGGGGTCAGGTTGCTAGACCGTATCTGAGGACATGGGGTTGAAGGAGCAGCGACAGCCCAGCGGCATCTGGACTTGAACCGGGGACCTTCTGATCAGCATTCCAACAAATTTCCCCCTCTTGTACCAGTACAGGCTTTCTCAAACATTTCTGTTCTTTGCCCCATCCAGATACAATCAGATCAGATAGGATGCATGCCAGTGCCCGGTGTGAACATGGCCTTGACTTTTCCCAGTCAGAAACACTATGGCTGTAAACCTTTAACTGTTTAGCTGATTTCTTTATCTTTTCAATTCTTTATATATACACCTTTCTGGGTTTCAAGGTAAAAAAATTTCCACCCATTTTCTATCAAGCTTGATCTTATCAATTCCCACCCACTAGCTAACTCTCCCCTGTCTCACTTCGAAACATGTGAAGATAACCTTTGAATATTTCCAAACTGTTGACCAGGCTATAATTATATATAACTAGTGTAAAATGTTTCCCATATGCATACATGTCCATGTCTATTTCCTCTTTTTGTTTGCCAGTCCAAATATCAAGGATACCACAAAT
This sequence comes from Clarias laeviceps, assembly GCA_030014305.1. Taxonomy (NCBI): domain Eukaryota; kingdom Metazoa; phylum Chordata; class Actinopteri; order Siluriformes; family Clariidae; genus Clarias; species Clarias laeviceps. The sequence goes on from JAQMYJ010000008.1 coordinate 6,375,496, forward strand.
TCCTTCAGTGATACAGATCTCAGTTTATCAGCTGACATTAAAATAAATAATACATAAAAAATAAGCTTTTATTTTTGGCATCCACATCAGAATACAGTATTTGTTTTAACAAATGTCTTGAAGTGGGGTATTTGTGGAATCAAATGCAACAAGACTATTAAGAAAAACAGACAAAAAGCTATGAATTAGAGGTTCAGGCAGATTTTTTTTCTATCCCATACTATGGTTTCATGCAGCCTGTCAGTAACAGTCATGTCAACCGGGCCTAAATTTGGGCTAATCATCTCTAATATGTAGTCCACTGTAAAGGAGAAGGTGTAAAGTAAAATGACACAAAGGCGAGGTGACCATCATGCTTTATAATGACTTTTCTGGAAACAAAGCTTGATGTTGTACAGTTTGGTTGACTTAAAATTAAAAGTAGCATTTCTTTCAGGTGATTCCATCAAAGGGTCGCCAAAGTGGACCCACTTGGCACAGGTTTTTTACGCCAGATGCACTTCCTGACACATCCCTCCCAATTTATCCGGGCTTGGGGCCGGCACTGCATGCAGTGGCTTGATAGTATGGGGTGTGGTAACCACTGACAGCAGGGCTCGAACCTGGATTCTCAGATCCCCAAACCAAAAATCTAGAGCTTTAGCCACCTGAGCCACCACATCTTATGTGGTTGATTTGAAACAGGTTAAAATAGAAATCATGAATACATCAGTCTATGTCTCTCTTTATGCGAGTGCAATAATTTGCCCTATATTATTATTATACCATAAAAAAAGACACTTGTTACATAATGCATTGCTTGACCATATAATAATTAATATAATAGCTAATATCACATCCAGCCATCATTGTGATATTAAACTCAATGGGAGAAAATGAGTGTGTTGGTTAGCTGTAGAGGAAAGCAAGAACAGTTTGGATGCTTGTGTTTAACATGCTTTAATTTCGGTCCACATGCACTATTCAGAAGGTAAAAAGCCTTAGTTTGTGGTTGTTAAACACAAAGAGCTCTTTGTGTCTGGACAAAGGGGTAGGTAGGGAGTAAATATATAACACTGGACCGAAAAAAGGAAAAAAGCAAAAAAGCGTAAAAAAGCAATGGGGGTGCAGAACTGAAAGAGTGAAGCAGGGAGCTGACTGTTTTCATCCTGAGTCACACTGCAGTGATGTGGTTGTGAAAATGCTGTGCATGTTAGCACACACCCAGTAGATTCTTTGAACGACTGACACAAGCCCGATGAGTGAATGTCGAATGCTCCATTTACAGATTAAAGTGGATGCAAATAATTTATACCATAGGTCCCTGAAAATGGGTAGGAGTGATCCTAATGTCAAAGTTTTATAAACAGATAATAAAAAAATCTACAGTGTAAATAATAATACCCATTCGCTTCACATAATAGTGGAACAAAGCATAGAATAGGGGATTTGTGATTTGTTTTAGGTTTTGTTACAGTACTAGAAATCACATCTTGTATATTAGAGGGACGGTGTGGGTAGTATGGTTTGGGCACAACATTAGAGAGGCCAGATTAAGATGGTTTGGACATGTGCAGAGGAGAGATGAGGGGTGTATCGAGAGGAGAATGTTATAGATGGAGCTGCCAGGCAGGAGGAGAAGAGGAAGGCCCAAGAGGAGGTTTATGGATGTGGTAAGGGAGTGACAATGGAAGATGTGGTAGACAGAGTTACAAGAGTTTGAATGGTCCGGTGTGGCGACTCCTAACGGGAGCAGTTGAAAGAAGAAGGAGAAATTAGAATTATTCTTAGAAAATAACATAAAATCACAATCTATCTTTTTCAAAGTTATTACATTTATTGTTGGTCTGGTTGACTGGTTAAATTAATTGAATGGGTTTAATCCAAAGTTTAATAACTCAAAAAATGGCTTCCATCTGTTGGTGGAAATTATAGGAATATGAAGCTGTTTGATTTAAAAAAATATACTTGAACGAAGATATACTTGATTAAATAGTTAAGACTGAAAAAGTTGCAAAAGTTGCAAAAGTCATTGTAGAGGATGGGACAGATCACTGATTTTTTTGAGTGGATATATTTGAAATGACGATGAAGATTAGATCATAACATGTTTGCATTTAAAAAAGAAAGTACTTTTTATTTCTACTTGCCATAGAGTATTGCATTTTTGTTTAAAATTTCCATCATCAAATTTCAATATGCAGCCTGTGTGCAAGGCATCATCAAACAATGTGACGTTTAAGCAAACAGCAGATCAATCTTTTCCAGCAGGACTGTAAATGACATTGATGCAGTCGCGATTAATGTTGCTCAAGTTCAAGGTATTTTAAGCCTTATCACTGCAATACCGGAAAACAATCCAGTGGCAGCCTTTAGCATGAAAGTATAACTACAATTATGCTAATTACATTCCAGGCAGGTACTACAGTACAATATAAACCACTTATCAAAATTATACTTTCTTCCAGAAATGGCTTCCAGACACAGACTTTAGTTAAGGATACCCATATTATTTGTTAAGATGGCAACAATTTTTTAAAAATGAATCACTTATTTCAATTTAATGTAATTCTTCATCTTGTTTCTGTGGGATGTTTTCCAGTTGACCGTAGTACCATCAAGTCATTATTATTTTAGTTGGCAGAATGGTTTATATGGGGCAAAGCATGGTTATACAAACAGACCATTAGAGTGCAAATGATGCCTGGAAACCATAAAACCCCTGGGAATTACATTACAGACTGAGAAGTCATAATAATAATCAGGATAATATTAATCTATTAGACTAATTTATTTGAATTTGTCTTAACAGGATTACACTGTTGCATTGAATTCGATTAAATGAATTGTAGAAGATTTTGATGGGGTTCTCATGGGGAAAAAGACACACATTCACAGAGAGAGACAGAGAGAGAGAAAGAGAGAGAGAGAGAGAGAGAGAGAGAGAACTTTAATCAGCCCATGTGCTCTACATTAGATGGAGAGATAAGAGAGAAAACAAGAAAACGGAAAACAAGAGATCTCAAAACATCACGTCTATAGCCCTTGTGTTTTTCACAAGCCCAATGATGTCATGTGGTAGTAACATGTCAGTTACATGTGATCTACTTGCATAAAATGAAATGGGGGATTTCAACAGAACTAAGACAACAGATAACATATAAGAAATAAAACAAGAACATACGAAAAACACCTGTTAGTGAGGATTCGGTTAGGTAGGAAGCATAAAGATTGGACTTTGGATCAATGGAAAAAGGTCATGTGGTCTGATCAGTCCAGACTGAACCTATTCCAGAGCGATGAGCGCATCAGGGTAAGCAGGGAACGCTCATGAAGCGATGCACCCATCATGCATTGTGCCCCCTGTACAAGCCTCTGGAGGCAGTGTTACGATATGGGATTGATTCAGTTGTCGGGCCTCAGAAACGTTATGTGGCAATAAAATGAAGTCAGCTGACAACCTGAATGTACTGTATGACCCGGGTGTCACATCAAAAAAGTGGTTTTTGGTCCTGATGGAAATTTGGTTCTGGCCACCAAATCAGACATAAACTGGTCACCAAATTACACAGTAGCCAGTTTAATTCATAGTTATCCACTCCATTTAATATACCATGGATTTTTCTTATTTTATTCACAAACACGGTTTAAAAGTCTCATGTTTCGAAGGGAGCAGATTCTAAAGTGACCACTGAATTGAGCTCAGTAAATAAATATAGAGAGTAAATAAAGCAATATTAAAAACCAAAGAGCAGCTGTTCTTTATGTCAGTGCAGGAGGTGATTAGCCTGTCAGCAATAACAGAAAGATGATCCAGCTCATTTATCGTAGTTTGTACTTTCATTTTGTTCAGGATCTTTATGTGGTCTGTAGTATTTTAATTCAGATAGCTGTGCACTCATTCACTCACTTTTTTATCGTCTATACCACTTTGTCCTGTGTACAACGTCGCGAGGGGCCTAGAGCCTATCCCAGGAGACTTAGGGCAGTGTGAGGGTACACCCAGGACAGGGTGCCAGTCCATCGCACAGTACAGGCAATTTGGAAACGCCAGTTAGTTGCATGTCTTTGGACTGTGGGAGGAAATGCACCAAGCACAGAGAGAACATGCACACAGACCCGAGGATGGAAATTAGATCCAGACCCTGGAATAGCAAGGGGACAAGTGCTGCCAGATAGCTATACAATGGACAGTATATAGCCTTATGGTGAAAACAGGTGGCTAAGACTCTTGGTTGGAGATCTGAGGCTCCGGGTTCGAACGCTGTAGTTGTTGAGTTGCCACACCCTATACAATCCACCTACTGTGTGCAGTGCTGGTCCCAAGCCCAGTGAGAGAAATTGGAGGGTTATGTCAGGAAGGGCATCCGGCATTAAACCTTTTCCAAGCACTGCATGGTCTGCAGTGGGGACCCCTTGATGGGAGCAGCCGAAAGAAAATAAGTAATCAATGTGTATAAACGCCTGTTTACTTTAATTTGATTTTTGAATATAATTTCTACTATAGATAGATTAACACACCCATACATATACATAATCACAGCACAGCTCATATTGCCCGTAAATATGCATTTAAGCCATGCATTAAGCACTGAATGAAATAATAAAATAGGAGTTACTGGTGTCTGTGTAACACTTTAAGGTCAAACTAGTGTAGGACTGACAGATGATGGATGATGAAGCAAAGGTGTAAGGTAAAGTGAGACTTTATTTACAATGAGGGACACCTACTGTACACATGCTTCCCCATGTGTGTGTGTGTGTGTGTGTGTGTTTGCACGCTGAGGGCCGTAACATAAATAAAACAGAAGGTTACACTAAAACTCCACAAGTCATTATTTTCAGTCCCTGAAAGAAATGTATATTCTTATAGGCTGAGGCTTGTAAAAACCCCTCCCCATATTGAATACTAGAGTTTGTACTGGTCTTTATCACCTCTACTAAGAGTTATGAACAATGTGAACACTCGTGACATTGTTAAGAGGACTATTTAAAGGCCTCTGCTTTACTGTACTTAAAATATCAATTTCTGATGAATGAAGGCATAAAAGTGATTGTGAAGGGATTTACAGAAGTAAAATATGAACGGTGCAAATGTTTTAAAGAAGGGTATACAGTACATCCATGAGTCGTTACCGTGAACATACAGAGAATGCCTGATACTTTAAAAAATCAACATTACTTAGTTCTGGAAGAGACACAACTGTCTTTGGGAACTGTACATACAATCCTTCACCAACACCACTTGTACATTACAAGAACTCAGTGGGAAGTTATTGCCGCCTCCCCTGTACAGTCCTGACCTCGCCCCAAGCCATTTCCACATGTTTGTACTATTAAAGGAGTTCCTGGGAGGCCAGTGTTTCAGACATGAAGCAGGCAGTCCGATCATGGCTCCGGCATACTGAGAATAATTTCTACATTGATGGTATCCAAGCAACAGTGAAACACTGAAATAAGTGCATTAGTGTAGCAGGGGATTGTATAGAGAAATAAAGGGAGTTTTAACTTTCAGAACTGTGGTCTGTTATTCTGTACAATCAAAAGTCCTGGTTTGACTTATACACCCCTTGTACATTTGTATCTTTCTCCACACTGGTATTTTCACTTCCCAAAAGCCTTAGAAAACCCCCCAAACAACAGCTGGCCATGTGCAACAGACCATGTGCAATGATTACATCTTTTCCATCATTTCCATTTCCACAGGCAGGAACACAGGCTCAGGATTGAAACGAGGACCCTGGAGCTGTGAGGTGGCAATGCACCTACAGTAATAGCACCTAATATGAATTGCAGGATATGCAAATGTTTAAAATAATGCATGTTCCTCCAGGCTGGGGCTTGGACATGGCATGAGTAGTAGTATTAAAAACAAAACAAAACATATTTCAGTCAGTGAGGATGAAGTGTTTCATCTGAGAGAGGTGTTGTGCGATCATGTGAGCTCACAGAACCCTATTATTGGTTAGTGATGCTATGATTGATGAGAGAATCCAAGTGTACCACCCCTCATTGTTTCTGATATACTGTGTGTGAGGATCAAACCTGTTATCATAAGCTAAGATGTTTTAATTATGTGGTGTGATCTACTTGGTTTCTGTACCAACGAGACATGTACATATTGCATGTCTGTAATCCTATGTGTTTGTGTCCTGATTTTTCCTGTCCTGGTTTTTCCCATATCCTCTTACGTCCACACAATACATACTGTAACTCTACAGTATTTATTCCCTGTTAACATTGCTGCCTTTTAAAGCAGGCAATGCCTGCTGCTCTTCTGGGGTCAAAGATCATGTTGCATCACACAACTTTTCCACTCAACGGCAGATATCTACAAGGAAATACCAGTCAGGCATCCTCATTTCCTGTATACTCCAGATACCAGACACCAATCAGAATGGATCAGATGTCGACAAGATACTTGTAAAGAAATCAAAATCGGAATCTAATCTATAAAACATATGCACGCTATGCATGAAGCCTGTGGAATGAACTGTACCATATGTAATCTCCAGACAATCTGGGTTATGAATCTTTCACACAGCTTCGTGCTCATATGGAAATGGTAATGGAAGTTGCAAGTAAGTTGCACTATTACAGAACTACAGTATAGACTGTATTTATGGCGCTTTTCCACTGCGTGGTACGACTCGGCTCGTTACGGCACCGCACGGCTCAGTTCGACTCGGTTTGCGTTTCCACTGCAGTTTAGTACCGCTTTAGAGTGG
>JAQMYJ010000008.1:6382247-6399780 GCA_030014305.1 Clarias laeviceps
CCCAGTGGAAAACCCCCCAAAAGTGAGCTGTACTGAACCGTGCCGTGCCGTACTATGCAGTGGAAAAGCGCCATTAGAGGGGCAGCCTTTGAGCATTTTTCTGATGTCATTGAATGTGTTTGGGTTTATAGTCTTTATTGTTATGCCTGATCTATCACATGGTACACATGGCTTATCATTTATAACATTTTCATCCTTATCAAATCATTCAATGAAATAATAATAAACGATAATAGATCACTAGTCACAATGCTGATCCTCTGCATAATTCCGAACAAAAGCTCTCAGGATGCTGAAACCGAGATTGTATTAAAAATGGCACAGAAGCAGAGCTGTGCAACTGAACCTTATTGTAAGATGATATGATAATAGAGGCACTGCAGTGAAAGAAAATATCTGTTTCAATGAGGCAAACAGCAGACAGCCAGACGTAGGTGAACAGAAATGAGGCCATGAAATGCCTATTAGACTAATACTAACTGACAAGCTCTGAGTAACCCTGAATACATTCATGTACAACACAGGAAAAAACACACACACACACATACAGTAAAAGGCGATTCTTTTTGTTTGAAAGTTTCTGGGTTTTATACCACTATAAAAACATAATATGATAATATAGTCATTGTGTCCATAGTGACATTTGCACTCCTGTTTTACAGAAGCTACGAGTCAAAAGATGCTAAACTATGAGAAATTTACAGTCAGGAGTTTAGCATCAGGAAAACTGTATGTTTCAATCACATACAGTTTATTTACAGTACACCCACAAAGGCATGTTGGGTCATTCAGTATCACAGATAGATGTGGTTTCTGACAATTGTTTTCTACAAAATCAGCTAATCACAGTCGCAGCAGCCAGACTGAATCTAAATCACTTGTAACCACTATAATACATCACCATTTAATACTTCACATAATACATTACGTTCCCTTTCGAGACGTTTTTTTTCCCCTCACTGTTTCTCAGCTAGTGTTTCTATGGTATTTAACCATCTGAACTTACTTTACTCTATTATTGGTTTATTATCTCCTGAGGTTAGTGATTATTACTATTATTTAGCAACATTAGAGTCGTAGCTCCAGGACAAATCTAAAAAGGCAAACTTCCGAGACCAAACATGTCTTGGCTGTTCGACCATGTTTGAGATAAAGTATGTGGCTTTCATTTCTGGTTGCTTTAACTTTCATGAAATTTTCTATCTTGATTTATCTTGCATTTGCATATACAGCGTATACTCTGGGGTAAAATTTATTTTACATTTTTACCAGTACTTATGCAGACAAAAAGTAAGAAGAATACAGTATGGAAGTGGTGTACAGTCTCTTTATGTCTCAGCTTATTTCACTTTAGAAGAGTCTCAGCTAACTAACTGTTCTGGGGTTAAAGCCCAGATAGCATTGTTAGTGTTGAGTGATTTGGGATTCCGAGTGGTCCGAAAGATTCAGGGCTACTTTTAGCCAGGTTTATGTTGTTGTTGGTCTTTCGGCTGCTCCCGACAAGGGGCGGAATATTCAGTCTGCACTACAACTTGACACACGCCCAATGCCCTTCCCGACGCAACCCCCCCATTTCATCCGGGCTTGGGACCGGCACTGCATCCTGTGGCTGGGGTTTGGGCACTGGCTGGGAATCGAACCCGGGCCTTCCGCATGGCAGGCGAAACACCTACCACTGAGCCACCAGTGCCCTTACTTTTAGCCAGGTTTAGACTTAATGCAAATAGTACAGATCAAATCAAAATATGATGTACTATGGCAGGCTCAAATCAGTTTAAGACTTTGCATGATTCTTATCTGTGGTCATGATTTAAACAGGAACACTCAGTTGAACTAACCTACTTCTGAGTGCTTTATCATTATCTAAGTACAGTATATCTTTTCTATAAAAAACAAATGGTCAAGTGTTTTCAAGCAGTCTGGAGTAAAAGACAGAAATGTAGTCATAGCTTTGAAAGCAGCTACTGTTACACGGTTCTCATCACTGAGATGACCTTCATGAACATTTTTATAGGCATATACTGTACACATAGACAGCACACATACACACCCAAGATATACAGAATGATTCATTACCAAGTGCGATTAAACAGAAAAGCAGTCAAGGTCAGAAGGATTACTACAGTACCACCTACACTAAAGCTGAAGCGTTTGTGTATTTGCTTTATTCATGCTATGCTTTTCAATGTTTCATTATGTAAAATCCCTTTTATAGGCACAAGATTAGACAAGTGGAGTCTTGTAGAACGATTAGCTCTAGAGCATTTTAATGTCAGTGGTGCAGCATATTCAGCACTGATCCACCTTAATAAAAAAAAATAAAAAATCTTTGTTGCATCTTAACTGTAAGTTGTCATACTAGAGTACCCTATGAGCCAAAACCACAATGAAATCGGAATATTGGTACACCTGGCATTAGTTGGTTTGCTCACTGCTGTTATAACAAACTCTTACTTGATAGATCCCTCAGTGAGGGAGCTAATAGTGGGCAGTGGAGGCTCAAATGGTTAAAGCTGTGGGTTACTGGCTTCCAGCCACAGCACTGCCAAGTTGCCATTGTTGAGACCTTGAGCGAGGCTCTTAATCCAGGGATGCTGTTTCCTGTCTGACCCTACACTCTGACCCCAGCTTCCTAACTAAGATATGCGAAAAAAAAATATTTTCATTGTGCTGTAAGATACAAGTGATAAATAATTGAATCAAATGGACAGCATGGGACAAAATCAAAAGCTTTAGGCTGAACTTGTCTATTTTCCCTAGTCTGCACCCTTTTACACCATGCAAAAGGAAACAGATACAGTACTGTACATGCATGTGATTAGGCTACGGATAGAGCAGGGATAGTTCCCTTAGGCATCATGCCATGCTGCACCCACGGAAAAGCACAATGTCACATTTCTATAGATTTGGTAATTAGCATTGCTCAGGAACTTAACAATAATAAATAAACAACACCAAAACATATCATATAAATTAAACAATTTTAAATAGCTGTTTTCTTTGCTATTACTTTGTAATAAGTCCTTTCAAAGTAAAAGCACACGTAGACACTGTAAACCCTTTCAAGACTTCCATGTGACTGGTTAACCTAATTAACCTTAATAAATCTAACATTATATTGATATATGCATAATAATCTCTGTACCAGCATCTCATACATACATATATTCCACTGTTCTCTGTGTATGGAGAGCTGTTAGGCAACACCCCCTTGACCTTTCAACTCTTCACCTCAGCAACTGGCAGACAACAAAAGCTCGCTCTCTCTCTCTCTCTCTCTCTCTCTCTCTCTGTGCGTTCGTGTGCGTGTGTCGGTAATGAGTATTGATTCACTGCCTGTCTGATATTTGCCAGTAGGTAGAATACTGTCCACACACACACACACACACACACACACTAAGAGGAAAGATGTCCTTCACTGGTAGCATGGCCTATATTAGTGCACACTAATGTTTTATATAAGAGTTTCTTTTGATTCATTACAGTGACTGCTACTCCATTCCACAACAATTAGATAACAGACACTTCTTCAGGAAAACTGGATGAAGTCCATGCTCATAAAAACACAGACACACATGCAACAGAAATTGTTTGATGATCATTCAAATACAGTACAGTACTGTGCAAAAGTCTTGAACTACACTTCATTTCTTCTCATTAAATCGAATAAATTCTATTAAGTAGAATAAATTACACAAATGAGAATAAATGTTTTACTCTGACATGCTGCAAACTTTCTAAAGATACATTTCAAAAACAGTTTTTTTATGTAACATCCTCAGCAGCGACCTCATTTCTCATCTCATCTGTTCCAACCACTAAGCATTCAGTATCACCAGGATACTAATCGCCGATCATCTGTCACCATCTGCACTGGTTCATGCCTTAAGTTAGATGTTTTTTAATGCTTAAGTGATTCATACAGTAGGTCACGGTGAAGCTTAAGAAGCAAAACAAGGTTCTTATGAAACTCGTCAGGTACAGGGACTGGTCTAAATATGGGAGCCAAAAAAGTCCTTCAGGAAGCATGGAGAACTATTCCTCAAGACTACATTAAAATATACTAGAAACTTTGGCTCTTTGAAGAAATTAAGAAATTGCACAGTACTGTCTTGGCATTATGACATGGCATTATGTTTAGATTCTGCCTGGTACAGGGGTTTGCTGTTGTAAACCAGGCACACTGCATGGTTTATTTTTGTTTTTGTGTTAATAATGTACATTTATTGTATAACGTTCCATTAAGTGTTTTTGAACTTGATGGAAAGAAACCTCAAAGGACACAACAACTCAGATGGGACTTTTAAATATGGTCTTGTTTAAGGGTTCAGCATGGAGACATAGTGTTATGGGTTTGTTTAAAGTATGCATTGTATGCGGCTTGTTTAATAAAGAAGTATCTGTGGCTTAACCGAAAGTCAGAAATTAACAGCATATTGCATATTGGTTAAGAAAAAAAGTGCTCTGAACTCAATAACAAGCAAAATGAGAAGTGTTACTGTGGAAATATTTATACACCATAATAGGATCCTTGAAGTAATCACTAAGATATAAATACAGTAAACTGTATGTGCAGTACTTTTCTTAAAATTCATTAGAATTGCTTATTTTAAATCATTCAGTCAGTAAATCTTTTATTGTTTGTCCTGAATTTTCCCTGAATTTTGCAACCAATGATGTTCTGTAAAAGGGAACAGGGAATTTGAATAATAATTATACTGTTTGTAAGAATGTGAGTTTCTGAAATTAATCATACGAGCCATGCTATATTTAACCAAACGGATTAGTGCCTTTTAAATTTTAATAGCATGAAACTATTCTAGGTAATATTATTGGAAGTTTTATCTTAAAATGTAAATATCAGAGTGCTACTGCTTAGCTGTTCGTACCCACATCCACGAATTCACATGCTCACTCCAAATCCCTTAAATTTTTAAGGGCTTAAATCACAAGAACTCCAAAGCCAGGTCACACACACGCCCAGACACACCATCCCCATAATGACAATGACATCAGTGTTATTCTTGGGAGCTAATGTCACCCGTAGATGTGATGTTCCCCAGTGAATTTTTCCATGAATAATTTATACACAGGGGAATAAAGCAGGAGAAAAAACATCACCATGTGATGTGTTATAAGGCAGATGCAGAAAAGCAAGGAGAACAAATGAGAGAAGACTCAAATCTGAGCACAAGGAAATGTGTGGCTATGGTCTCAGAAGCATTCTGGTAAAAAAAAAATATCCGGATGGATCTTAAAGGTCATTATGCACTGGGACGTGCGGTAACATGAACTTCATGGAAGCTTTGTTATTACCAGTGGGTATTCATACTCAACTGAATTAAGAAAGGTGAAAGAAAAATTCTTTTCCAGCTGAGGCTTGCTCCCGGTTATTCTGCCAACTGACTTCACATGCAACATTTTGAGCCCTGAGGTTATCCTGTGCCCTGTGAAAGACAGAGGGGCTACTTTCATAAAAAATGATTAAACCTGATGTTCAAATAAACCTTTGGTGTAAAAAGACTTCTCAAAAGGCCTCCCTACATGCGCCGGTAAAGATTATGACTAGGTGTGGGACTCTACAGCCTGGTACCCACAACACTGACTCTACAGCTTGCTACCCACAGCGTAGACATGATTGATGGGTATCTTTAGCGACTAAAGCACGGTAGCCTTGACTCAGTGTCTACAACTAGGTACCTTCGACTCTTCAATTCGATTTTTACTCTTGACTGCGACTCTCTTCAGCTTGATATCTTTAACTTGGACTCTACAGCTTGGTGCCTATGACCCTGAATTGGGCTTGGAACTCTGGACTTGCCTCAGACTCTACAGCATGTTATCCTGGACTCAGAATCTGCAGCTTGATGCCCTTTACTTAGACTTAGACGTAATTTAGTACCCTTAATTCAGATTCTTTAGTTTATATCCTCGGTTCCGCATCTACAGCTTGGTATCCTTGATTTAGACTCCACAGGTTGGTACCCTTGACTCAACTTTTACAGGTTGATACCCTTTTTCAAGTCCGACTCAATTCAGACTCTATGGGTTGGTATCCTTGATTCAAACCGAAGTGGATCAGGTGAAGGGGTAAAGGTATGATAGGGACGATGTGAGGTTAAATCCCAGCACCACCACGCTCTCAATATTGGGTCCTTGAGTAAGAACCTTAACATCTTACCTGTATCATGGTTTGTATCCTGGTGTTCTGTACTTTAAGCTGCTTTGAATTGAAAGTGCAAGCTATTTGAGCAAACCAAAACTGAGGAAGGACAACAGATGGTCTCACATCCAACATGGTCAAGAAAGCAAAGTCAAAGTAATTTAGTAGAAAGGGCAGAGATATGCACTTATGACATTTTTATGAATTATTTTCTTGCTTATTTCTTTATAATGGCATTATTTTATTTTTAAAATTCCTTCTAAACTTTGGGAAAGAGATTTAAAATCTAGCTAACATTGTTACTAGACAATTAAGAGGGAATAATAACTTAACAGTAGACAGCAAATAGCCCTATAAAGTTTACAATATTTCTACTTGCTTAAGGTTAACATTAGAAATTGAATAGCATATCTATGAGATGAAACTTTATTATTCAACCTACAGGTCAGTTAGGACTATAACAACTTTAATAGAGAGCGATATCACTTTTGTTCCTCTAACAAAAGATTCAAACCGTTCAGGATACCACCCCAGCGGCGGGAGTTTATATAATTGTAGCAAAAAAAATTCTTGCCAATTATTCTCACTTACATAGTACAAGCAGTACACCATGCATATCTACCTAGTTGTGATAGTGACGAACTCAAAATGATAAAATAACTTTTAAATCACCTGCAAATGTGATCTAAATAATAAATATCCATGTCTATGTCTCTCACCATCTCGCCACTCTTATATGACATCATTACTTCACACTATTTTACATCAACTAAACGAGCTTGCAGCATGACGTAACATATGCACACAGTGAGAAATGTTAGCCAGGCGAAAGCAGTGTGAAAAGAAACAGACAGAATCCTGCTGCGTTGTTTGCTTTTGCAGGAATGTGTGAAATGATTGAATGTGTGCGTCCAAGTCTTTCACTCAGCATCACAGTGCCATGATGTTTTCTTGTGGGATATGAAAATCTGTACACTGTCTTTTCTTCTGTTTGTGTCTGGAGGGGTGTGTTTTTCCATCAGCCTCACCTGCTCCATGCTTCAGCGGTCCTCCTCCTGTCTCCTGATCCTGTTCATCATCATCTTCCAGCTTCTGTGTTCCCAAGGCTGTGCTCCTAAATCCAAAATGCACAAGTACATCCACAGAGCTCCACACACCTCTGAGGCTTTGATTGGGCATCAAGATGTGCAACTTAAGAGACAAGGGCTATCCTATACCCTACTCAGTCACACCCTCCATCATCCATCTGCATAAGTCTCTGTCTGTCTCCTGTTTATTCCTGTGCAAGCAAAAACAATAGGTACCTGCGATTGTGTTTATGATATCACCTCTCTCTCTCTCTCAATATTACTCATACTCTTTTCCCTGTTCTGTTCTGTTCTCTTTCTCACACACTGGCTCTTTGCCTTTTTCTCCTCCCTAATTTACCCCTCCCTGTTTTCTTCCCTCCTCCTCCTCCTCCTCTTCTCTCCCCTCCCCCTTGGTGTGTATACATTGTGAGGAGGACAGAAGAAGACAGGAAGCAGGGGGTTGGGCAGAGACATGCCATGAGACAGCTGCTTGGCTCCATGCTTCAGCTCAAACCTCCGTCGTTAATGACAACCGCTGCCATGGAGCACAGGATTCAGGATGAAATGATGCAAAGCCATTGGTTAGCTGGATGTCCATGGTCCACGTAAGGACCTGTAGTTTGAAGGCTATGATGACAATAAAGGATCGGAAAGTGAGTGAGCACGTTTATGTGTGTGTGTCTCAACATTTCATGGGCCTCTGAAAGGAATGTAAATCTTCCATAGTTAGCCTCAGATGAGATAAACGCTTCCAAACAGCAGGGATACTATAACCTTCAAATAGCTTAGTTTTCAAACATATATGGTTTATGGGAAAACAAGAATAAGGAAATCTCATTGACTTAGATTTGATTTTGTTATTGATACAACTCCATGCTATATATAGTACAGTTCTACACACCAGTACAACGTACTATACTTCCAAGCTGAGGGTAAGCTGAAGGTTTGTGCTTTGATGCTTAATTGCTAGTTTACAACAGCATTTAAGTTAGTAGCCACATGGGATGTTTACCGTAGATGGCTTGTTTCAGTCATATTGTCCATTGAAAAGCCACACCCATAATGTCTATCTCAAAAGACACACCCATTCTTGTTTTTGGATTGAACATCCAGTCACTTTTTACACATTAGTGAAAACTTGCCTTTTTAAAAAAATAAATCACAGCAGCTGGTAATGTACATTAATAAACCCCAAATTTGGTCTGCTGATATCTATTAATAAAACCAAAGAATAACCAGTAATATCCACAACTGTCACACCCAGACTATCCAGCAGTTGTTGATGTTCATTAAAAACCCAACATGCAGCAGCTGGCTGTGTTCATCAATGAATTCAAAATGAATTCCAGCTAATTAATGAGCAGCAAAATTTTTCTAGCAGCTGTTTATTTTTAATAAACCAAGGACCAAAGACCACGTTGTTGAGTCATTGGGCCTTTTTAAACCCATCATTCACTGATAAAGTCAAAATGATCAAGGAACTCTTTAAATAAATTCTTAAAAAACAACAACAACAATATTATCCAACAGCTATTGGTATAAATTAATAAAGCGGAGGAGCTAGTGATGTTTAATAATAAATCCAAAATTATCCAGCAACTGTTGATATTCATTAATCAATTAAAAATTATCCAGCTAATTAATAAACCCAACATTATCCTGCATCTCATAAATATTAATAAATCAGAAAATTATTCAGCAGCTGTCGTTAATTAACAAACTCATAATTATCCAACAGCTGTTGGTATCCTCCAAAGAATACCCCTTAGATATTGATGTATATAAATGCAGCAGTGGTGGCTCAGGTGATTGATGCCCTGGGTAGCTGATCAGAGGTTCTGTAGTTTGAGCCTTGGTACTGCTGTGTTGCCACTATTGGGCCTTTGGGCAAAGCCCTAAAACCTATGCCCATATAAAATACCAAGCCACTGGGGTTGCAGTGCATCAAGCTTGGAGAAATGGGTGGGTAGCAGCAGGAAGGGCGTCCGGGGTAAAACCTGTGCCAATAACTTGCAGAGTGAATAATTTAGAGTGCTGACCCTGAGAAAGGCAAAAAAAGCACAAGAGGAAAAAAAAACATGTTCTTGAATAATCTCAAATTGCCCATCGGATGTTTTTTTTTTTTATTACTTATTAATAATTTATTAATTTATTAGTTTATTAATAAATAAAAACTATTATTCTCCATATCAACTATTATTATTCATTAATAATTAATAAACTCCAGAAATATGCAAGAACTGTTGTTTATGATAAAACGAGCAGTAAAATAATAAAATAATCAAGCAGCAGTTAATATTAATTAATAAAGCAACATGTTATTAATCAACTGCACATTTTTAAACCAGTTAATGCCAGTTCTATTGATAAATGAACTCCAAGTTATCCAGCATCTGGTGATTAAATAAATTCAGAATTATAAATTTAATTACTAAACACAAAATTATTTATCAGCTGCTAATAATCTTTACTAATAATCTTTATAAATAAACACAAATTAACTACTACAGATTATTCATCCAATGTGAATTAACAAGCCTAGATTATCCATCAATACTTGATCATTAATCACTTCAACATTATCCAGCTAATAAATAAACCTAATATTATCCAGCTTCTGCTGATTAATAATAAACACAAAGTTATCCAGCAGCTGTTAATGTTCATTAATTATACCTAAATTATCAGCAGCATTCATTAATTATACCTAAATAATCCAAGTGCCAATCCATCGCAGCCACCGTGCCAACCTAGATTGTATTTTTAATATAAGATTTTTACATGGTATTGATTCATTTTGTTGTGTGTAGATTTTATTAGATATGTTTATCACTTTTAGTGATCGGTATTAGTTAGTTGTATAATATTACTGTATAATAAAATCTAATGTTTATTTGTATTACAAATGTTTTAATACAAGTGTTTTGGGGCTACAGATGAAAAATAGCATATTTTTCAGAAATGTAATTAATACTGTATGTAAAGTCCCTTCCAAATGAAGAGTAAAGAAAAAGAGATATGAATAAATTTTGATAATTAATAAAAGTATGTAGTGTTCAGTGTCAGATCAATTCAAAATTATCCAGTACGCGGTAAACTGATGTTAAACAAACCTTTGAGACATTTTACTCACGTGACTGGGTTGCTCATATTAGTGACTAAAACTAGCAGCTTTTACTAGGTTAGGTTTTACTTATAAATCAAACTAACAAATGTTTTCCCCCCTTATGTCTCTCAAAAACATAAATTCGTTTTCAGGCGCACTTTTGAAAGTGTCCGGAAGATGGCAGCAGAATCAAAATACTGTATAAAACGGCAACTTAATTCGGCTGCGTAAACCTAGCAGGTTTCTAGTTATATATTTCCACTTATATAAATCAAACTAACAAATGTCCCTTATGTCTTCGATTTAATTAATAAAAAAAAACTACAAAATTTGCTTTGCATAGGTGAAATGCAGCTGTTTGTTAAAAACGTTGGTTATAGCTCTCAAAAAATAATGTATTTATTTTTAGGCGCACTTTTGAAAGTGTCCAGGAGATGGCAGCAGAATCCAGATATCAAACAAAAACTTGCATAAACCAAGTAAAATTAATTAAAAACCATCATAACACTTTTTCGCAGTTGTGATACTGCTTTTATGCAACAGTTCCACAAGCACCATTTATTATCAATTAATTAAGATTTAATTGATAATAAAAGTTATTTTGCTCCGCCAACACTTTCCTTTCAAGTCTGGCAGAAGTAACTAACCATGACTGGCAGAGATGGCGATTGACTGAGTGTAATTAACTGGGGTGATAGAAGATTTAAAAATTTTACTGGTACTACGTAAGTAAAAAGTGAAGAGAGGGCACAAGAACAAAACAGACAGGTCCAGAAGGCAGAAAGGGGGTCTGAATCACTGGCACTCAGGAGCGACACGTATAGCTCGACAGAGAGACAGGGAGAGGGAAAGAGAGAGAGGGAGAGAGAGTAGAAAAGAGAGAAGAGGAGAGAGCAGAAGAGTAGGAGAGATAACAATTACGTATGGTCACATTCACACAATTTATAATGTGAATGTATATTTAGTGCGGGACTGCAGCAGGACTAACTGTGACAGCATAACTAAAAGGGAGAGCCAGAAGGAAACACAGACATGAGGGCTCCCTGGGATGTAAAGTGACCAATCACGTCACCGTCAACAAACCTGAGTGATCAATGAGAGTGGGGAAGACAGCATCTAAACATACCAGTTCACCATAATACTCTACGTCCATGAGTCCCCCAGATCTGCTCCTTTACCTAAGGCAAATCTATTCACAAAAATGCTTGATTAAATAAACAGGTTTTTAGCCTGGACTTAAACACTTAAACTGTGCCTGAGTCCCGAACATTAAACTGAAGGTTTAAGTTTATTTTCAGCAGATTAGTAAAGAAACTGAAATCAACAAAAGATCTAAATGTACAGTATATCAGATGGGGCATGAACAAGTAGACAATAATACAGTATTTACATATGCTTTTACACATTTTAATTTCAGCCATTTTGCTCTTTGCAAAAGGAGTGCACTGATCAGATAATGCATTAGTACAGACCATCAGGATATTGTTTTGAAACATTGACTTTATATCTGATTTGTATTCTGAAAATGTTATAATCTAATCCATTAAAATATTTTGGATAGCAAAAGTTACACAAGTGTTAAATGTCTAACTCTTAAGCAAAAAAACTCACTGATTAGTCCGGAGATCAGCATAAGAAGGACATATTTTGTTTCTTTCTTCCACAGAAAAATTAAGTGATTATTGACACCAGCACAAGATTCCTCACCAAACATTTTCATATTTTTATTAGTAAAATTGTGTAACCAACACTCATCATTAGGAACACCTGGACATCTGCACATTAATGCATTTTTCTGTAGCACCAGTGCAATGCAAAAATTATGGATATACTGGTCAAGAGCTTCAGGCTATGTTCATATCAATCATCAGAAAGAAAAAAAACATCAGAATGAGATAATCAAAGGGAAATGGGTAAACTTGTTGGAGCTACCAGGAAGAACTTGGTAACTTATGTAATCCTACTACTGATTGCGGTGAATGGAAAAATATTCCTGCACAAACTCCACCCTGCTTTATGAACAATATGAGTCATAAAGAAGATATGCAAACATTTAAAGCTTACCACCTTTATGGTAAGTCAGACTTAATAACAAGAAGATACCAGATTGATTCATGATTGAAAAGAACCGGTCTGGTTTGATGTTTACTGTGAGCAGAGGTGGCACATGTCAAAGCAGGGCGAGTTTATTTATCCAGCACCTTTCATACCCTGAAGTAATTCACAAAAAAAAAAAAAAAAAAAGTGTCTCACAAAATGTATATTCATTCAATGCAACAATAAAATTACTTAATTAAAGAATAATAATATTATTTCAATGAATCTAAAAAAAGATATACTGTATGAAACAACAAAAGGATGTAAAAATACATGCGACTCAAGTTATTGAGTCAGGTCTTAAGTTGCAAAGGTTAGTTTTATGCTAAGGACAATACAGCGCAGTAGGTGAAATGTACCAAATGTTCAATTATGGCTAAAATCAGTTGATATGAATGGACATAAATTCATCAGATCCTTCAACACAACTGATAAAGTTTTAATCCTAAACATTGTTTTACAGCACTTGAACACTATCCAAGCTGGTTACTCCAGTTGTAATAGAAAAACAAGATTTTTTTCACCATAAAATTGCACTCCTGGCCAAGTTATTTTTTTTGAAATAGAAGGGAAATCCTTGTGTCAAAATGAGACTGAGGATTCCATCTTTTATACTATATCATGGATTCCTCATTTAAATATTCTCTGTGTTAAAACAGGTAGGTAGTCTTGTCTCATGTCGCTTACCTTAACCCTTATATTTAAACTTTTAAACTTTACAGATTCTTCAGAAATTTAAAATATTTTTTTGCACTTTGATAATTATTATTAATCTCTCTCTCTCTCTCTCTCTCTCTGTGTGTGTGTACAGATGCAATTGTAAAGGTGAAATAGCTATGTATAGTTTTTGCCATTAACTTAAGGCTTTTCTAAAAAGATTTCTATTATGGATGTGTCAGAGGATATACTGTATTTATCTTTTTAAATTTCTTTTCTTTCTTTTATAAAACAGGTACTGGAAATGTTTTCATTCACAGTGACAAAACCGGCTTGACCTAGCCAACATGGCTTATTAAATTGTTTAGTTGGAAATATCCATTGTATGTCAGCTTAGAAAGAATTGTCCTTTAACAACATGTTTGTAAATTCTGTGTTTGAGTAGTTGAAGGGGCAAAATTATAAGTAAAACTAGGATGACTGGTTCGTCGTGTCAAATCCACATCACTTATGACGTAAGTTGGTTAAAAGAGACATCCTTGATGCCATGGGATAAACATGGAATAAACAAATAGAGACCATGGAATAAACTTTGATGCTTAGATAGAAACATTGATTTTATTTTATACTGTAAGACTTACAATGATGATGATGATGATGATAGTGATTTGAGAATCTGTGCCTTGTTTCTACTTGCTGCATAATCAGCAAGTAGAATCAGAGAAAGTCAGTACGCAGAGACAGACTCTACCATAAAATGTGTTGACATAAAAAACAATTAGACAAACAGACAAGTTAATAAAACTGTAAATGCAAACATTTAAAATTTTGTGGTGTCAGGTTTTGGTGGTTTTTCTGTTTATACACTTTGTCACATTAGTTAAGCTACTACATTAATAAGAAAATTAGCTAACTAAATTACTTGTTCATTTAAGTTCGGTTTTGAAAATGCCTGTAATTCCTGAGTAGTTAATGCCACACTTTTGTCAAACCCCTTGAATTAAAACCGAAAGTCATCTGGAAAGATATCTGGAGTGTTTCATTTAAATTCTAATGTATTGATGTACATGGCCAAATGGCAAAAAACTTATCTGTACATATGTGGTTTGGGATGTTTTAATACTGTGTTATACACATGTAGTTACAGTTGGGTAGCCTTTGGGTTTAAAGCCTATTTAGCCTATTAAGTCTATTTAAATTTGATTTATGTAGTTACATATTTATATTTAAAATGATGTCAAATGTCTTAGGACACACTGTATATTAAGAAGTACACAAATAAAATGATAAAAACACCAATAAGAGCAAAGTAGTTTGTATTCTTGGTATGCTACAAATCAGCTTCAGCAATTTTTCTGCCGAAAATAAACCATATTTTTCTTATCTCCTGACATAGCGTTGGCCTGACTTGGACTGGAGATGCCCACACTGCCAACTGATGTCCACAAGCTGTTTAATTTCATCCCGTATGTCCTCAAATGTTTCATTAGGTTTCATAAGTGTTTTCCCATTTACATGCAATTGTTGAAAAACATTTCAACACTTAAGAACGTGTGACATTCATAAGGCTTTAGGTTTAGCTTTAGGCATTTTAATTTAAGTGTGTTTAACTTAGTGAGTCAAGAGGAATAGCTCCATCTGTTACGGCACAAAACCTGCAAGCCTCTGTTAGACACTTAAGCATGAAGAAAAAGATTACATTTTAATGTAAACAAATATTATTTCTTCAAACAACCTAATTCTTCATTCATTTATTTATTCATCTTCCATACTGCTTATCCTGTTCCATGGTTGTGTGGGGCCTGGAGCCTATCTCAGGAGAATTTGGGCACAAGGCGAGTTAGCTTAATCTGCATGTCTTTGGACTGTGGGAGGAAACCGGAAGTATCCGGAGGAAATCCACCAAGCACGGGGACTCAACAAACACAGACCCGAGGTTGGAATCAAACCCTCGATTCTGGAGGCGCAAGGCCACAATGCTTCAAACTAATTATATTAATTATATATAAATACTATACATTAACTTTACATTTTATCAATAGAATAAGTTAAACACCAGGTATAAATACACTCATATGCAATTACATATAATTACAACATGCAAAAACACCTGTTCGTGATTATCTGTAAATAGGTCACACTGAGCACAATAATGTATACATGGTGTAAATGTTGTACATACAAATGTCGCAAAATAGTGCAGAGACTAACGTCATCATTACATAGTCCCAAGGTCCCCAGTTCAATCCTGTTTTCTTGTGCTACCTTTTGTTGTGTTCTCATCATGCCTGTGGTTGGTTTTCTTAAGGAAAAGGAAGTTGGTTTCCTTTTCCTAAACCTTCCTCTGATTTTTTGTGTTTCTCCCATTCCCCAAAAACATGCCACTAGTGACCCTAAATCAACTAAAACTAAATAATTGTGAACGTGTGGTGTATTTTTACCACATGCTTGGTTTTCTTGGTTTCTATCTACATATATGTAATATTTCATGATGCTGAGGAAAATATATATAGTATTATAAAATTAGAAATTGCCTCCCAATCAATTTTAGTCCAGATATACTCTCACTCATTCTCTATAGCATTTATCCTGTATAGGGTTGCAGAAAACCTGGAGCAAATCCCAGGGGACTCGGGGCTTAGGGCATTATACATCTTAAGCAGGGTGCCAATCCATCTCACACTAACTCAAACTATAGGCAATTTTCAAAAGCCAATCAGCCTAAACTACATATTTTAGGACTGAGGGAGGAGACCCACCAAACAAAGGAGGGATATACAAACTCAACGCGCACAAACCCGAGGCAGGAATTAAACCCATGACCTTGGAGGTGCAAGGCCACAGTGTTTCACCTTCTATGTTGCCGTGCTGCCCTGGTCCTTATATTATTAAGTCCATGGTTTGAAAGTACCAATCAAAAGTAGGGACACACCTTCTAATACAATGTTTTTTGTTTAGTGATGTATTTTCTACATTCTAGAACGATTACATATGTAATTATGTAATTAAGTAACAACAACAAAAGTCAATTGGTATTTTATGGTCTTTAAGACTTCAGCTGTTCTGGAACAGTTCTTGCAAGAACAGTACAATGGAACCTCGGTTTATGAACGCCTCAGAGCATGACCAAAACGTTTACGATCAATTGCGGGTTGTGCACATGATAAAATTATTTTGTGCAAAGTGAAGTGGCGTCCAAGCCTTTGCCGATAAGTATCATCTGCACAAAACTGGCGAACAGAGTGCTATACCTTATGAACAATAACAAGGTTCCTGTTTGTGCAGCACACTTGCGCAAGTGTGCAGCGCAGAAAAATAAACAAATCTCTCTGGATAGATTTTAGTGAGACTGCTGCCACATTGAACCAGAGGCCAAGAAACAAAAAAAGAGAGAAATCATCTGAAGGAGAATTACCCAGTGTTATTATGGAAAGGGACTTTCCTTCCAAACACTAATGTCCTCCCCACCCATCTTACTCTCCTCCATTCCTTCACATCACGGTGTCTAGGTGAAAGGTGCGTGAACAGTACGTGGAAAAATAAAGTGTTCGCTCTCTCCTATACAGTTTATATTTAAATTGCTAGTGCTGTATTATTTTTGTATAATTTAGGCTTTTTCATAGTTTGTTTTATGTTTTGTAATATAAACATAACACATTAAAAGTTAAGTTCGTGAACCAAGGTTAGAGCCATTATGAAGGCTTTACAGCATAAGTAGCAGACACAAATATCACTGTTACAAATATATCAGTGACACAAATATAGACACTGTTCAAGGGAGATTATTGCATGTTTTGAATGATTCAGGATTTTTTACAATGTACTGTACAGGGTGGCACCCAGTAGAAAGAATTTAATCAGCCTAAACTTTTGACAAGTACTGTAAAGCAAAGAAAGATGAGAAAATAATTACATTAGGTGAGATACTATAGGACATAAAAGATATCACATAATAAAGGAAGAAACATTCAATCTGGTAACATAAAATCTTGTTATTCTGGACTTATAGTTCTAATAGTTTTAATCCCTCTGATTAAAAGATGTCAGTACAAAAACTAAACTCTGGTTCCTTGAGTAAAAGCTGTGCTGTTCTACGAGTCTACCCACAGTTTTTGAAAACTCTCAGACAGGTTCAGGAGCAATATTATAACCAAAACCCTTAATAGACTAGGAGCATAAAGAGAAGCAGAAGGAGAACATATTTTATTCAGTGGTTTTTCCTATGTACAAATATGATTTGAGCTTTATTTTATTAATTAAAAAAGTGCCATGAAAATAAAGATTACACCTCTTATTATGAATTCAATTTATTTTTTTGCATTACTTGCTAAGAAAGTCATCATGATTTCTTTATGTTACATTATGTCATGCACACTCGGTCCGCGGCCGGCACTAGGACCCGGAAGTAATGCGGTCGCGAACCCGGAAGTATAAAAAGGT
>JAQMYJ010000008.1:6439320-6453710 GCA_030014305.1 Clarias laeviceps
ATATATATATATATATATATATATATAGATATATATATATATATATACATACAGTATATTGTAACTGTGATAAATTATTTCAGAATTCAATAGAGCACCTTTTAAAAGTATTTCATTAGGATAATAACTGGCTTCCTCCAGGTTATTACAAAAAATCCATCCTTGCTTTTTACCTAAAAACAGTAGTAGAAAAAAAGTAGTAATCCTATTAATAAAATGTTCCATAATGTTAAGAAATGTAATATTTCATTAGAAATGCATTATTGTGGGAACAATTTACAAAACAATTAAATGCATAAACATCTAAAATTCCTACCTGATGGTGTTGACATCTATATAAAAAACAGAAATTCTTTTTGGTTGTTTGTTGGTTTGTCCAGTGGGCAGTGCATGGCCAGTGAGCGGTGGTGTTTGCACATTTACATTTTACATTTACACTTAGGCATTTGGCAGACGCTCTTATCCAGAGTGACTTACAAAAAGTGCTTTAAAGTTTACATCATTGGATACTAACTAATTGCCATTAGTCCAACACAACTGGGAAGAGTTTTTTTATTTTTTTTAGGGGAGGTTAGTCCAAGTACTGGAGAAACATATGCATCTTGAGTCGTCGTTTAAAGATAGTCAGTGTCTCTGCTGTACGGACATGGTAGATTATCAGCTTTTACGCCATGCTGTGGCATTACTCACTGAATGTAACAGTGGGCAGCGTCATCTGCAGTGAAAATTTGGAACATCAGGCCGAGCTCATAGTTACCGAAACCCCAAATCAGGCTGCAGAGGGGCTACAGCAGTAGCACATCTGACAGGCAGAAGTAAGGGGTGCTGAAATACTGGAGCAGCATGAGGAAGCACATTGTCCACACACTCATTCGCAGGTAATTTAACACTTTGGAATCAACTTTTACATCTTCAAAACAGCATCAAACTATTTTTGAATCCAGCTTTCATATTTTTAAAACCACTTAATTGTGATTTAACATTAGAACTCAATGTACTCCTGCAACTGTTAAATTGAACAGGAAAAAGAACGTATAAATCAAAAAATATCTTATCTAGAGAAACAGGTACAATGAACGAAAAATTAATTTTTAACATTAAACATGGCTAACACAATAGAACATTGATAGTGCTTGCAATGTTCAATACATTTGCCTTTGGCCAAAATACAGTATTGGCGCTGATTTTATTTTTTATGTTATACATATAATGCAGAAAATATGTGTGCCAAAGAAGCAACAAGTTTATGCAACATGCAAGATCTTGCTTCCCTGAAAATTTCAAGTTGATAACTTCAGCTGTTTTGGAGAGATGATTTTATATGTGCTTCCAAAATGGCCATTTTTCAGGGTTATACTGTCTCGTTTCAAACAATAATAATTTAAAATGCAAATGATACATATTTCTTTGAGTACTGATACTAAATTAAGTGTAGTGTTAGTGTCATGTTGCAATATCTTGACAAGTTTGTATTTTAAAATAATACACTTTTTCAGGTTTATGTCTTTTCATGTGAAATCTAAATTGGCCAAGTTTCAACTGAATGACAATAAAGATCCTTGAAAGATTTGAATTAAAAAAGTTATGGACACTACATAAAATGGCATTATTTATTTTTTTTTTTGTTAAATTTATTGTATATGCAAATGTGTTTCTCATTATCTGATAAAAACATAAATGTGATAGGCAAGTAAATTTAGTTGATAATAACAATATTTGGACATTTCACATATAATCAACCAGTAGTTGCAGGATGCCCTATCAGAAAACAAAACAAAACAAAACAAAGCACAGATTTCACGTAGGAAGAAATAACTCTGACTTTTTTCAGTAAAACATGTTAGGTTGAGTATATATGGAAGAATTCCATTTTAATTACTTAAATGTGTTTTCCACACAACTCTTTATCAATATTTGCCTCAATGTTTGCTTTTCATTTGTTTCAGTGCAGGAAGGAGATGTGAAAGTGCTTCAAGCAAAGTTGAAGAATGAAGACAAAAAGTGGAGGAGGTGTTAGACATCTCCAGGCATCCGGCAGCAGACCTCATCCTTGTAATAATTTTTTCCTTTGTTCGTTTTCTTGCTTTTTTATTTTGAGAACTGGATACTGTAACAAAGTAAAAAAAAAAAAAAAAACACTGTTGTCTCCTAGCACTGTTGTGTCCTAGCAACAGAATTGTCTAACAGTGAAATTACTAAGTGTAAAAGTGCTTTTATGGTATTTTTTTTAGTTCTGTTTAGTGTTTTAAGTGTGTACTAATATTTTTCCTTAAATAAATAAAATGAAATTTAATAAAACTTATAAAATAAAAGTAAAAAATAAAATTACAATAAAAATTGTTGAAATGTTTTACATGTTATAATGTTTGTATTACACTACATCATAAGGTAATTTTTTGTAGCCTACTACAGAATTTCACTTACAAAACAGCATTTCAGACAGCTAGTGTCCTTGTACATAATTATATATTATTGTATTATACTTCACTAAAGCAATATGTCTGCAGGATGTCTACACAGTAGTACTATTTTACTATTAACTGCAGTAGCCATTTAATATTAACTTCAGTAGTATCAAATAATTACTGCAGTAGCACTGTAATAATATATTTGGTAGTATTGTAGTATTATTACAGTAGTAATGCAGTATTAAGGTGTCCAAAAACTGTTTTAGCCACTTAAATATTTTTGTAAGGGAGTGTTACCCCAAAAACATATATAGAATTTTTCTAAATCCAGATCCAAAACCCATAGAACACAAATTTAATCTATTTCAAATAGCAGCTTTTATAAAAGCAACATTAATATTATTTGTGAAGCTTTAGCACCTTTTAAAATGAAATATATGTGTAAAATGACATTTACCATAAGGTATAACATTAACCCCAGACTCTATAAACAGCTTATTACGTTATATAAAATCAAAGCCAACAATAAGCACTGCCATTGATTTTCAAATTGCTTTACAACTTGTAAATTGATTTACAACTGACTTTAAGGGATATTTGGCCAATGGCTAGCTGGGAAACACATTAAAACCTTTTTGATTTTGTGCCATGGACAGGTTGTTTTTATTAGCTTTTTATTAAATTTTTAAGCCTAAGACTAGCTAAGCTGCCCTCAGTAATGTTACAGTAGGTTGCCTTACAGTATAACAATGGGTGGAAACACTGCTGTTTAAAATAACATCTAAGCTAACCAAAGAATATTTTATTAGGAAATAAATTTAAGTAGTAAGGTATCCCCAAATGTAAGGCAATATTTAAGAAAAAAAAATCTGAGATAGACTGAGTGGCAGTCATCCAATTGTGTTAAACTAGTATGAATAAAAGCAACATTTACAGTATGTTAACAAACTTTCTGATTTTGGAATATTCCCCATTTATAAAAACATTGGGAAATTCTGTTTAGGTAGTATTAACTTTACAAAATGTTTCTTTCTTGCTCTTTGTGTGTTTTATCTTTTGTAAAATCATATGATTGCATCATAGTGAAGGTACACTCAAGTACACTATGTTATGTATTGTCAAATTCCACTGTAAAAATTTGGTTCAACAATAAAAAATTGTTTATTCATTAAATATTAATGTAGTTGGGGTTTTTACAGTGTGGTTGAACTGTAATAAAGATTACAACTGACTTTTAGGGATATAACCTTAGTTACTGTATGTAAACTAATGCAAGCTGCCGTTATTTCTAATTCATTAGAAAATTTTATTAAATTAAATTAAGACTGATGCTTGGATTGGATAGGTTTCATCAATGGTTAAGCATCCTGAACATTATATTATAATTCCTAGCCATAACATCATCAAATGGTTTAGTAAAAAGAAAAACTGTTATTTTACCTTGACACCAAACAGATACAATTTTAGAAAAAAATATATCTTAAGGTTACTTGAGTGCATATGTTTTTATTTATTTATTTATTTTAATTAAGGGCAATTTTCTGTGTTAACAGTCAGGAAGAAATGTAAAGTAAAGTAAGTAATGACTGTATTCATGGCTCGATTAAGTTTCTAACCCACATGTGCAAGTGCAGATAGACAAGGCATTGGAACAAATGCAATAGTTTGGCCGTCAACAAACAATATGAATTAGGCATAGCAGGAGCCAGACAGATAAACCAGAAACAAGATCAAAACCATGATAATATTACAGAATAACCAAGATTGATAATAACTTCCAACAATGGAACACATTGTATACTAGGTAACTTATACAATAAGTTCTTGTATACTGTGACTGTAGATGTAAGTGTAATAGATGGCATGATCAATAATCAAGTAAACATGAATGACATCATGTTCAAGAGTCTATAATGGGGTGGATTGTAGTTCATGATGGCCATGTTTAGGCTGCACTGTATGCTAGGAATTGACGATAAACATAGATTCAGCCATAAACATAAGAAAAGATCCGTGATGAAGGCTATGATGAGGGTCTCTAAGATGTGGAGAGTGGCAGGGTCTGCTAGACTCTGAGGTACTTGGCCTTGGAGACATGACAGGAGTTTCATTATATAGTTGGCAGGCATGGGAGTTTGGGAAGTGATCAGGATGTCATTGTGACACTTTGGGAATGGTTGGAAATGAAGAGCCGGAAGCAGACATGGTGAGTCTGCAACTTTAATTTGTAAACCACCACACACCACCACCTAACCACCACCACCTGGAACAAAATGGCCTCCAGTCCTTTTCCTGATGTATTGCACTGCAGAAGCAAAGTGAGAGAAAGGTCAGGTAAATGCAACACTGGGCCCCCACACAATACCTCTTTGACAGTATCTGGTTTAAAGCCTGTTTGCATGGCTCTGTTCCCTGGACCATATTTGGTGCTACTTTTTAGTAAGGTCAGTCAGTGGTGTAGTGATGAGCACATAAAGAACAAACAGCCCACATATAAGAGCCAGCCAGCATCAGGAACTGCCTTATCCAGTTTTTTGTCTCGGGTCATGAGCAAGCCCTATAGCTACAATCTTATCAATTTGGGGATGACCCACATACTGTTCTTCCATCCATATAAAACTTTCTGGGCTTGATATGAACCTCGACCCATCTCAGCAATCTCATGACAACCCTAAGGTGTTGCATGTGCCACCTCCCATTATATATATTTACAACATTTAAAACGTATTTTATACCTGAAAAATCATGGAAGCTCCGAACAAACCAAATGTAAGTGTCACAAATTGGTGTAACCCAGATGATGTGGAAAATGCCATTTTGAACTATCATCACCAGAGACACAGAAACCTTCTCTCTCACCCCAATTTAGAATATCAACCTCATAAACCTCCTTTCTCCTAACCTTATAGTTGATTTCCCTTACTGGCTGTGTGACCTCAAATGGTCCATGGCACTTCTTAAGTAATTCAGAACTCAATGTGTGTAAGAATATGATTTTTCTCTCCCGGTAAAAATTTCCTTGTTTAATAACTCTGGTTATGTAGAAAGGATTTATGTTCATGGACCTTTAGTAATTTCTGATTAACGCTAACATCAAGTTCAACATTTAACCTAAGCACAGACAGTTTATTAACATTATCCAGATAACAACACTCACAATGACTGCAAGAACAAAATTCCAATACAGTCTATGAAAGTATATGAATTATTATGGGACACTTTGGTTCTGCTCATAGATCAGTAAATTAATCATAGATTAATCACTTTATACATATATGTTTGTGCTACAAAATTACCAGAATTCCAGATGTATCAAAATTTCTTTCAGACCAATGCATTCGTTATCTCTGCTCCTTATCACCACACTTAGATACAATCTTAGAAAAAAAAGACTTATGACTCTTTTACAGTAAGTTTCATTTAGTGTATATGTTTTTATTTTTTTAAACTAAAGTGTATGCTCCTGTGTTGACAATCAGTGATCTATACGTTTTTACAATAATTAATGTAAGGTACGTTATGATGGTGTCCAGGGCTCGCTCACGGTTAAGTTTCTAACCCACTTGTTAAATGCAGTAGACAGGGCGTTGGAAAAAAACAATAGTTTGGCCATCAACAAACAACTGATGAATTACGCATGGCAGGAGCCAGACAGCTAAACCAGAAACAAGATCAAAACCGTGATAAAATTAAAGAATGATGAGGCTTGGTAAAAACTGTCAACAATTGAACACATTGTACATTTCAGACTGTGGGTGTGGTGTGAGACTCCTTGTATACTTTGACTGTGGATGTAAGATTAATAGGTGACAGTTGTGCATGATCAATAATCAGGTAAACCCGAATGACTGAGTCTGTAATGGGTGGGGTGGAGTTTGTAGTCCATGATGCCCATGTTTGTAGGCTGCACTGTATGCTGGGAATTTAAATTAAACACAGATTCTGGCATAGACATGACAAAAGAACTCTTGATGAAGACTATGGCAAGACAAAGGTGTCTGAGGTGTGGGTAGTGGGTGTATCTGGTACCAAAGGGTCTCAGGTACCTTAGCTGGGAGATGTGACAGGAGTTTCTTGATATAGTTAGCATGCATGGTAAAGAATGTGGAGTGATTAGGGTGTCATCATGACACTCTGGGGAATGGTTGAGAATAAAGGGCAGGAAGCAGACATGGTAAGTCTACAACGTTTTGCGTTTGTGCTCTAAGTACTTTGTATCCCTTACTGACAGTTTATACCGACAAACAGAACCAAGTGCCAGCTCCAGGAACGAAGTAAAAACCCCGATACTGTTCTTCTACCCATCCAACTGCACACTTCGGTTTGCTGTGAACCATGACCCACCTCAGCAATCTCAGGACAGCCCTAAATTGTTGCATGTATCACTGCCAATTATTACTATGAATGATTACTTTACCTATATTATAGACATATTTAAAGTATTTAAATTTCCTCACCTGAAAAACCAAAGAAGTGTCACAAATTAGTGTAAACCAAATGGTGTGAAAAAATTTTCACAAATTTTTTTAAATCCAGAGCCAAATAAAAGAAGCAGACATTGTAGCAATTGTAGCAGTGCTGCTCCAATTGCTGTGGGACTTCTTAATAACCCCATTTCAAACATTGTGTCCAGTTCCTCATGAATCACTTTTTTTGTGTGTGTTCAGGAAATCTAAATGGGTGGCTACATACAACCACAACAAGAGGAGTTTTGGTGTGGTTACTAACACTGGGCAAAGGAGAAAACACATCAGGAAATTTCTCCCCTAAAAAATGGCAACCTATGCTGCTCCCCCTTGGTGTCTCCCTGCCACCTCCCCATCCAATATATTGTATTTTTCACCCCACCTGTTCTTAGTGCAGTGGTGTAATGGTAAGCACTGTGGCCTTGCACCTCCGGGGTCAAGTGTGACCTCAATTGTTAATTGTTATTTTTGATTCCCACTTCGGATCAGTGTGCGTGTAGTTTGCATGCTCTTCCTGTGCTTTGTGGGTTCCCTGCAATGGATGTCCAGGGGGTACAAAATAATCGGTATAGGAGATAAATGAATGAATAAAAGAATGTATCGATTGATGCAAGATGCTTGTTTAGGAGGAAGTGACACAATTGTGAATGCCAAAAAGGAAAGAGCCAGCCAGCCTCAGAAACTGCCGTATCCACTTTTTAGTCTAAGGTCATGAGCAAGCCAAATGGGAAATGAAAAAGATATTCTGACCGACAGTCAAAAGTTTGGACACACTTTCTAATTCAATGTTTTTTGTTCAGTGGTTTATTTTCTACAGGTAGAAGATAAGGTAGTGAAGTAACAACAACAACAGTCAATTGTTATTTTAATACACAGAGGTTAACTGTTCTGAAGACCATTCCAGGAAAGCAATACCAAACCTTACCTCTGCTGCAGATGAGTACTAAGTACTGGAGTTACCATCCTTAGAAACCACCAATTAAGAGCACCTTAGATTAGAGCCATTATGAAAGCTTTACAGAGCATTAGTGGGCAGAAACACGCAGTATTTTGAAATACTTCAGCCTAGTTTTACAATCTAGAAAGAAAAAACTAAATCAAGAAAGACCACACACACACACACACACACACGGTATAATGAATGTTTTATAGTGAGTTAAAATATATCTGAACTCTAACTGTAGAGTTCATTTGAATTAACTTTTAGAAAAGACTAAAACCTTTTCCATACACTTTGTGTGTGTGTGTGTGTGTGTGTGTGTGTGTGTGTGTGTGTATGTGAGAGAGAGAGAGAGCGAGAGAGAGAAAGAAAGAAAAAAAAGAAATTAAGAAAGAAAGAGAAACTTTGAGAGGTGTAGTTTATGAACTGATCAGAGAGACAGATACAAAGGGAAGGTATATGTACAGATGCAGGGATGTTTAAGGGCATGAAAGTGTCTGATGATGGCGTTCAGGACATTGTGTTTGGTGTTCCTACTCCTTGCCAAAGGTGAGTTGCTAAATTTAACAAGTGCTACTTTTATATTAACTTCATTAATATACAACATTTCTTCCTCCTTTATAAAACTAAGGTAAAAGATAACATATCCAATATATTTAAATTAGCTTGTAGATCTCCATACATGACTCTCCAATTATTGATTAGTTCATAATAAATTACACAATAATTGCTTTAATTATTACTTAGTACATTAGTAGCAGTTCAGATTGTATTAGAAGTGACTTCTGCTGAGACTGCCTTCCCAAACAAGCTTCTCCTGCTATGTTGTCTCTGACTGCAAAAGACCCCATCACTTTATGATTAATAAATCTGATGGACCTTCACTCCTACATCTACTGCTGCAGTACAAACTTAAAATTCCCCCTCAGCTTTCACTGGCATTTTTTTCTGACCTGGAAATAAGGAAGATTATACAAGTTATCTTGATCTGCAATCCTACTCCCTTCTCATTGGATTCAACATCTTCCACAATGGCTCCATAACATCTGGTCATGTACCAAGTCCAAAGAGCAAGGGTTATTCTCAACCTGAAACTTCCCAGTTTGTCTCAGCCCTAGTATAGACAGTGACTTGATTCCTATCTAGGATGTAATTATGTGCCTTTAACCCATCTCAGTTGTTAATTCTCACAGACCAAGACGCTTTCTCTTAAACAGCAGAGGCAGATCTCCTAGAAACCGTATCTACCCTCCACTGCTCTATCACTCTCTTATGCACTGGTGGTAAGTGGGCTCAGGGACTGCCAGTCTGCTGTAAAGAAACCAGATTTTATCTCATCTTAAAATCACAACTTGATGAAGATCTAGTCTCCTACTGTGCTCTTCTCTTTAAATTCTTATGTGAAGTGACTTCCACTAAAATTGCCTTCTAAAGGGAAAAGCTGAAACCTTCTGCACATGATCCTTGCAAGCTCCACAATATCTTCACTACAGTACTTAACCGTAGAACCGTAGAAGATCATCATCAGTCAGTGAAGACAGAGCAGCTCCTCTTGCTCTAACTTCACTGACTGATGATGATTTTGCCATATTCTATGATGGGAAAATAGCAGCAATCTGCATGTTGCTCCCACCCAAACCCTAAAGCAAAACTTCAGGACCCTTCCGCTCCTCCTCTAGCAACATTTTCAACCAAAGAGATTTAGCATGTCATCTCATCCTCCAATCCCACCACCTTCCACAAGTTAAATTCCAGGATATTTTACAAGACCTCCTCCCCATCATCACTACCATCATTAATCTTTCCATATCATCTAGTAATGTTCATGCTGCTTTTAAGGAGGCAAGGGTTACTCCCATCCTTAAGATACCCTGCCTGGATCCAGGGGACATCAGTAACTACTGATAACTACTATATTACTCTCTTTTCATTCTAAAAAAAAAAAACATTCTTGAACAGACTCAAGCTGCCACAGGATCAAGCAGAGCACTGCTCTCTGGCTTGCCTACATGCAGCAAATATTTGCTTGAGGCGCTTATTAATCCCACGTATCTCCAAAATTAATGTGGATAGGGCGTCCTCTTGTTTGTCAAGCACTCTCGCTAGGCCCTCAACTATTTCTTGAACCCTAGCAAAGCCTGCAGGCTTTTCAGTTAGTACGATCATTCTCTTACGTGGTAAGGGTTAGAGAACCGCACTACGACACATAATAATATTCATAAGAGCTCTTACGCAGGACTTCTGAGAAGGTCAATGAGGCTCTGGAACCTCAAAAAAAGGTTTTTGATCTTTTTGGGGCGACTTTGCTCTTAAGGAGGATTTATGTATGACTTGTATATATTTTAACGTGCTGCTCTTTCCTCTTAATCACCCCGACTTGTTGTAAAGACGTTGGCTTGGTCTTTGCCTTTGTCTTGATGCACACTTATCTTTGTCTTGGTCCTGATACCTTTACCGGTGGTACCTAATGATTTTAATTAGCATTTTAACATCTGTATACAGGGTTAGGGTTAGGGTTAGGGTCGCCTTGAACCTTCAGAGTCCAGGTTTGTCTCCACTCTCTGTGTGAGTTTGCCTGTTCTCCCTGTGCTTGGGGGGGGGGGGGTGGGGGGGGTCGAATGGGTTCCCTCCGGGTACCTTCCACAGTTCAAAGAATGCAGATTTGGCTAATTTACGTTCTCAAATTGCCCGTGGTATGTGAATGAGCCCTGTGATGGATTGGCACCTTGTCCAGGGTGTCCCCTGCCTCATACTGTACATAAGTTTCCTGGGATACGTTTCAGGCCCCCCGTGACTCCTGTATACAGGATAAAGTGGTGCAGGATAGACAATGAGTGAGTGAGTGATCTGTGGCAGGAAAAGACATGGCAGGAAAAACAGTTGATCTGTCAAAAGATTTTATATACATATATATTTCATATATACTCATAGAGTACGTGAAGTTTATGGATTGCCATGTACCATAACACGACATAGCAGACATCAGTTAGCTTAATCAGTTAATTTTGTCATCAGATATGTGCTGTCAAAATGTACTTGATGTTCTTGTGCGCAATCAGGATGGAAACTTTACATGCGATTTTTACTTTTACTGGCAGATATTGAAATTAAAATGTCTCCATGTAAAAAGTTTTCTCAGGCAGTCATGCATATAAAAAATGATAACTATACACACTTTACTATAAGGAGCACACAAGCAATATATGAATACTTAATATATCAGTACATTTATAGCCAGTGGCTAGGTTTAGGTTCAATTTAGAACTGGAGAACACAGTAAGAAAGAAAAAAGTAAGGATGGAAAAAAGAAAGAAAAAAGGTGGAAGTTTACATAAAAGTCTATAATTTGTATTAACCTCAAACACAATGCCCAGGAGAAAATTGTTATTGAAGAGGAATTAATAAAAAATTTGAATGAGTGATGTTGTAATAGTACTACTACTAATAATAATAGTAATGTTGCTAGGTGTGTGTGCAGTCACTTCACATTGATGGCATTTGTGTGTGTGTGTGTGTGTGTGTGTGGGCTGTGTGTGTGTGTGTGTGGGGGGGAGGGGGGCAGGTTAAGAAATACACACATCCACAATATGCAAACAATAACCAAAAAACAACAAAAGGAACCTAGCAGAGTCTTGAACCTTCAGCAAATCATGAGTGAAAACCAAAACTTTAATAATATTCATTATTAATAATCCTTTTTCCTAATGTTCTAGGGTGCCACTCACAGTCTGAGGGTAAGTTTTTGTCTTATATCATTTGTAAAATTTGATTACTAGTAACTCAGAAAAAAAAGATTGCCAATATTGCTCACAAAGTGATAAAATAAACGCCACATTTTGTTACATATGTGAATGGATGTTAGGGATGTAATGGTCAATAAGGGTTTTCTTCACAACCTCTTGTTTACGTCCACCTCACAAAAAATAAAACATAGATTCAGCTATCTAAGGTTGTTAAAAAATGGTTAAAAGTGGTAAGGTATTTGGTGACAAACCTACAACTCGGGATTTCCATATAACAAAAAAGTAGACACTATAGAATATTGGAGTCAAGAAACAATATTGGAGTCAAAAAAGACAATCGAACTGTCTTTTTTTTATCCTGCATTACCAATAGCATAAATTAGGCACTGAAGTCACTCTAAGCTTTGTTTTAGTTTTGTTCCTGTGCTGATTTATTGCTGGTTGTCATTTCTCTGACACTAGCAAAACATAGTGGCGAAAAACTATAGCTTGCCATCTATTTCAGGACCAATTCAATCAGGTCAAAGTCGAAGTGCTTAAAGGATGTACTTAAACATGGAAGGAGAAACAGGACGTAGTCATTGATATAACTGGAATATTGTTTTTCTGTCTTTATCAGTCTGTGGCGTAGCTAACCTCAACAACAGAATAGTAGGAGGACTGGATGCTGTTCCTGGGTCTTGGCCTTGGCAAGTCAGTCTGCAAGTATATGGGAGCCATTTTTGTGGTGGATCCCTCATCAATAATGGCTGGGTCCTCTCAGCAGCTCACTGCTTTGAAAGGTGTGATATTATATTTAAAAAATATGCAAACATGTAATTATGTTGCATTGATGATGACAGGAATGATTATCTGATTTTTCCAGTTACAGAGCATCTCAAGTGACTGTTAAACTGGGCCTGTATACTCTAGAAGGAAACAATGCTCACCGTGAATCAAGATGGCTCAATAAAGTCATCATACATCCAGCCTACAAAAAAGAAAAACACGACAACGACATTGCTCTACTGCAGCTGTCTTCTGTTGTATCATTCAATGATTATATCACTCCTGTCTGCCTGGCTGAAACAGGGAGCACTTTTCAGAATGGCACCCTGACATGGGTTACTGGCTGGGGAAACATCCGTGTTGAAGGTGAGAATTTTAATTGTTGCTGTTGCTGTTATTATACCTTCAAAGACAAGAAGTGTAGTTAAAAGATGAAGAAAAATTTTTTACTTGTAAAACTACCATAGTCTTGGTTGAGCCACTGAGAATATAAGTAGATGTTTTACTTGTGTTTCCTCAGTAAATCTACCATATCCTGGGATACTACAAGAAGTTCCAGTCCCAATTATTGGAAACAAGCAGTGTTACTGTTTATATGAAAAATCTAAATATTTACTCGTAAATATCTTATTATATAAATCTTATCTGGTAAATATCACAGACAATATGTTGTGTGCTGGGTTATTGGAAGGAGGCAGGGATTCATGTCAGGTATTGTCCTCTTCATTAATTTGCATCCTGTAATGTAACTCTTTTTGAAAGTTGGTACTGAATACCTGATCTGACCTGATATATCTTAACGTTTTTTTTTTCCAATTATAATTACATGCACTGCACAGGGTGACTCTGGAGGTCCACTGGTCATCAAACAGGACTCTCGGTGGATCCAGGCTGGTATTGTGAGCTTTGGTTTTGGCTGCGCACTCCCAAATTCTCCTGGTGTGTATACAAGAGTTTCTCAGTATCAGAATTGGATCAATCAAGAAATCACCACAAACCAGCCAGGCTTCATCAAATATACATCCTGTGGCATTGATGATGATCTGCAGGTGTCTTGCCGTGGTTTGCCACCCGGTAAGCTTATTTGTATTTTCATGAATAAGTTACTAGAAAAAAAAACATAAGCACTGGTTCTACGTATTTCTCTTCAGGTGTGGTCTGTGGAAGTGCCAAACTCAATAATATTTCAGGTGGAGCAGAAAGCCCCTTGGCATCAGCAGGTACATGGCCATGGATGGCCAGCCTGCAACTTAACGGTACTCATGTTTGTGGTGGAACACTTATAGCTCAACAGTTTGTCATGAGCTCAGCAGATTGCTTCTCTAGGTAAATAAAAAAGCATCCAAAATAGTACAGTGGCTGTAAAACACTAAAAGTTTAGCCAAATAATACAACCCAAATTTTACTTTTCTGTCTAGCTCAAGCAATCCCTCTGACTGGACCGTGAAACTGGGTCGACTCAATCAGAACGGCTCCAACCTCAACGAGGTCTCTGTCAATGTGACCAAAATCACATTCAGCACAGATGCCAGCAATAATATAGCAGTGCTGAAGTTGTCTACCACTCCTACTCTGTCCGACTTCATCCAGCCCATATGTGTAGACTTTGGCAATACCAACTTCAGCATTGGTACTCAGTGCTTGGCAGCTGGCTGGGGCTCAGGAGGAGGAGGTACAGGTTTATTTGCGTGTAAAACAAAATAATTGTCTCTTTCCAATACCAAACTAAATGTCAGCACTTTATAGTCTCTGATCCTTTGCACCTCACCTTTG
The DNA here is from genome assembly GCA_030014305.1 of Clarias laeviceps. Taxonomy (NCBI): domain Eukaryota; kingdom Metazoa; phylum Chordata; class Actinopteri; order Siluriformes; family Clariidae; genus Clarias; species Clarias laeviceps. The sequence continues at coordinate 6,453,419 of JAQMYJ010000008.1, forward strand.
TTATCTGTCTGCTTTAGCTCAACAAACACTTCAGCAGTTCAACGCTACTATAGTGGACTGTGGAAATGTATCTTCCTCAAACAGTATCTGCACAGAACCCATACCATTAGAACAGGTCTCTGAGTTTTTATTTTTTTTTGCATTTACTGTATTCAATGCACAATAAGAAAACTGACCAATTGTCATTTTTTTCCCCTCTTCGTCAGACTGAAAGAGGAGGTCCTCTAATGTGTAAGACTGAGCAGTCTTGGATCCAGGTTGCAGTTTTAACCCTCACTAGCAACAGCACGAA
>JAQMYJ010000008.1:6500584-6510935 GCA_030014305.1 Clarias laeviceps
TCATGTTCATCTTGGAAACATGAAATTATTATGTACAAAACACATATTACATTTTAGTACATGTAACAGGTAGCCAAGTTCATTTTTTTCAGTGTAAGGAGCGCTGCGGATTGTAACGTGTCAGAAAACTGGCTAGACATGGGAGCTAAACCATTTAGAGACATGTACATAAGTTGTAAATGACCAAATTTACAAGGTGAATATTTGAGTTGTCATGGCAAATTGTTGTTTTTATTTATTTATTTCCTGTTTGATGTGGATTTGTCTTGCCCTGCATTCCACTTGATTTTGAGGATTTTTATGTTGAAATAGCGTGTGTAGGGCGGGTTGTAGTTTTCTGCTCGCATTGTAAGAAAGTTAAACCGGAAATGTTCTAGCACCCTCAGAACTGACACAAGCTCTTACGATGGTGTTTATTGATTAAAGGATATGTTGACTCAATTTTCCATAAATCAAAATAACCATCAGTCAAGTGTTGACCATCTTTCTGGGGGGACACTACATAAGTAATGCTGGTTTGTAATCAATTCTAAACTTAACAGGTAGCCCGTGGAGGGATTATAATATTGGGATTATATGATAAAATTTTCTTAATCTGGTGAGAACTCTGGACTCTAACTGTAGCTTTTTTATTGAGGATGCAGGAATGTATTACAATAGATTTATCTCACCAGCCCATCTTCTTCCATTGCCCCATGGTCACATTCTGATCGGTGGCCGATCAATCGGAGCATCACTAGTTTTAATGCTATGAATGGTCAGTGTATGTGTTTTGCAGTGTCACTTGAGATTCAAGAAACCAAAATTCAACACTACCGAATCCAGATTCTTTCACTGGAAGCGACACACAGGTGTACAAGAATTTCTCAAAAATGTGCTAAGCATATGCAGTACAACATCTACACAAAGCTTCCAAAAACCTGTTTTGCAACATTGTCCTGCTGGCTAAGCCAAATGTTGGCCTGTGAGGTAATTTTATTGTTTACTTCTAAGGAAGAGTTCAAGCACAAGTTGTTCAGAGTCCCAAAATACATTATTAGAGTATATTGTATACATGTAAAGTATATTCTTTGAGTGTCATATAAGAAATAAAAAAGTTCCAAGAACATCAATGTACATTATAGAAATAGAGGTAATAAGAAAATACAATTGCCTTGCATTAATTAGCAAGGCAAATCATCATTATTACTTTAAATTACTTTTCTTTTTTTTAACTAGGATAACATCTCACAAAATCAGTTGTCTGTAAATTTATGAGCCAAACTTGCTGTTGGGTCTTTATTACATGTTAAGTAAAATTTTATTCAATATTTCAGTTTTTTGTACTTTGTACAACAAAGTGCCACTAAAATAGAGATTATTATTTTTCTTACTTTAAACCATAATGTAATATAGTATATATTATACACTAAGTATATATATATATACTGTATATACTGTATATAAGTTTCTAACTTGCTTATGCAAATGCAGGTCGACAGGACGTTAAAAAGGGTGCAAAACTTAGGCCATCAACTAGCATGATTTATGCAGTGCGGGAGCAATATATGGTAACCAGAAACAAGATCAAAAAATGATAAAATTACAGAATGGTGAGGCTTGGTAACAACTGATCAAAATGAAATGAAGTGTATACTTCAGACTGTGGGTGTGGTGTGAGAGTCCTTGTATACTGTGGATGTGAGTGTAATAGGTAACAGTTGTGCATGATCAATAATCAGGTAAACATGAAAGACTGAGAGTCCATGTTAGTGTAGATTGTAGTACACTACACCAATCAGCCATAACATTATTACCACCTGTTTAATATTGTGTACTTTAGGTCCCCCCTTTCCATCAATTTGATCTACAGTGCTTCTATTGGATTGGACTACACAATCCCCATGTGCATCAGTAAGCCTTGGCCACTTATGACCGTGTCCCCAGTTGACCAGTATTAATTCCATGGATCACTGTTGGTAGGTCCTGACTACTGCATACCAGGAACATCTCAGAAGACCCGCAGTTTTGGGGTTGCTCTGGCCCAGGCGTATAGCTATCACAATTTGCCACTTGTCAATGTCACTCAAATCTTAAACTTTTTACATTTTTTTCTGCTTCCAAAACTTTAGGAAAAAAGGTTCACTTGCTGCCTAATATATCCCACCCACTTCCAGCTGCCACTGTAGTAAGGTATTGAAACTGTAGCTGAAATTGTAGGAGGAGTCAATTGGCAATTGGTCCTGAGCAACTTCAAAATTGCAACCTTGCAGGATGTTCCCAGGCTGCAGTGATCAAGACATACCAAAACTGATCCAAGAAAAGAAAACCAGTGACGTGGCGAAAGGGTCATACTGTAGGTGACCAAAGCTCATTGATACATGTGGGCAGGGCTCCCAAAAAACACAAAGAAGTGTTCAATTGCACAGGTGGAAGTACAATATCTGGGTTTCCACTTGAGACTTAAGGTTAAAAAACGGGTGAGGCAGTTCTTTTTGAATTATTAAAGATATGACACGTTTCACAAGTGTCTCAGTTGCTTATTAAGAAGTGTCCATAAATGCCCAAGTGTTTGCTTACAGCAATCTCCACCAGTAGACAAATAACAACATGCAGGCCAGTACAGATACATACCCCAAAGTGTGGATAGAAAAAAGTGAAAAGAGTGAAGGGCAGGAACGTACAGTAGTTGCAGCATTTTCACTGGTGTCAAGGGAAGGACAACTCTGGTCATTCATCCAGAACCACCTGGCATATATGAATGTTTATCGATCTAAACAATAATTTGCATTGTTAATGTTAATCTAATACTGTAGGTAAAACATCAAACATGTGTTCCAGGGTTTTTTGTTCGTGTGTACAGAAAGCAAAAAAAAATAGGTTTGACTGATATAATGAACACCAAACACCTTATTTATCTTAATAGACTATTTTTATAGACAACAACACTCATTAGTGCACAGTAAGATCACCAAATCAGAACTGTGACCTATAGGCTATAATGCAAAAAATACAATTTTCATGCTTATTTTATCCATTTACAATCAAAGCTAATAACTTTTGTAAAACATCTTAGAGAAATTTAGGACAAATCTCTCTAAATGGTTATGCTCTGAGTCTGACCAAATGAACCTTGGAGGTTGTCAAACCTGCAGCAGGACTCATTAAAACACCAAAGTTAACAAAAAACACTTGGTTCTTTAGTTAGATAGTTTACAGCACATGCTCCCTGCTCACTCCTCTTTCTGCTTCCTCACCTCTTTTTTTCATCCCCTCAGCCACTAAGGTTGCTCGAGCCAGTGTAGTCTGAAGTGTTGGTCCCAAGACTGAATAAATCAGGATGGGTGCATTAAGAAGGGTATCTGGCATTAACATGTGCCAAATCAGTATGCAGATCATGAAAGAGATTTCTAAAACGGATCAGTCGTAGCCTTGGGTTAACAACAACCACCTCAGGTACCATTGGTCAAAAGGATACCAGTGGAAATCAGGCCACTGTTGACCGAAGGATAAAGAGAATGAGAAGGAAATAAGGAGATGTAAAAGCATGGAGTTTAAAATAGGGACTTTGTATGTTGGCACTATGACTGGTAAAGAGAGAGAGCTAGCTGATGGATAAGGTTAGACAAGAGTTCCCATGGACTATGGTGTTTGCAGATGATATTGTGATCAGCAGCAAGAGTAGGGAGCAGGTTGAGATGAGTCTAGAGGTGTGAAGGGATGCACTGGAATGAGGAGTACATCTGTGTAAATGAAGACAAGAGTGCAGGCAGGGTGGAATGGGAAGAGTAGCAGGAGTAATCTGTGACAAAAAGGTATTAGCAAGAATGAAAGTGAAAGTTTGTTGTACGTTTTAGAAACGTTGCCTCTGACAAAAAGGCATGAAGCAGAGCTGAAGATGCTGTTGCTTTGAAAGTGACAAAAATGAACAGGATTGGGAATGAGTAAATTAGAGGGACAGTGCACATTTTGGGACCGTTTGGGGACAACATTAGAGAGGCCAGATTAAGATGGTTTGGACATGTGCAAAGGATAAGGGCTATATTGGCACGAGAATGATAGAGATGGAGATGGCAGGCAGAAGGAGAAGAAAAAGGCCCTAGAAAAGATTTATGGATGTAGTGAGAGAGGACATGCAAGAGGTTGGAGTGACAAAGGAACATGTGGTAGACAGAGTTAGGTGGAGACAACTGGTCCACTATAGAAGCTCCTAATCGGAACAGCCAAAGAAGAAGATGTTGTTATTTTAAGATATAAAGGTCATCTGTTTTGCAAGAACAGTATTGTCAAGTGCATTTGTAAAATCCTAAAGCACCATAAAGCTGGCTCTCATGAATACCATTCCAGGAAAGCAAGACCAAAACGTACCTGTGCTGCAAAAGAGAAGTTTATTTTTTACAGTAATCAGCCTCAGAAATCACCAATTAATAGCACCTCAGATTAGAGCCATTATGGAGGCTTCACAGAGCATAAGTAGCAGACACATCTCAATAACAACTGTTCAAAGGAGATTTATGCATATTTTGGATGCTTTCAGCATTGTTTTACGATGTAGAAGGAAATAAAAACCAGGAAGGAGCAGTGAATTAGAAGGTGTGTCCAAACTGTTGACTGGTAGTTTATATGTAGCGTATGTAAAGTGTGGTAGTGCAGGTAGGTAGGTAGGTAGGTAAATAGATGATTATGTATATATGTATGCATGTCTTAGCTAATGATTGAACAAAAGCATGAGGAAGGAGTGAAGGACATTTTGTTAAAGAACCTGTTTTAGTAGAATACAGGTCAGAAGACATTTTACTGTAAGTCTTAAGTTCGGCATAGTTTACCAGCAGGGTTTGCTTCTTTAGTCTGAAAAAGAGTGTGTGCGTGTATGTGTGTGCGTGTATGTGTGTGCGTGTGTGTGGGTGTGTGTGTGGGTGTGTGTGTGTGTGAGAGAGAGAGAGAGAGAGAGAGAGAGAGAGAGAGAGAGAGAGAAAGGTGTGGTTTATAAATTGAAGGGAATGTATATGTATAGATGCAGTGATGTTAAAGAGCATGAGAGTGTTAAACAATGCTTGTGTTCACAACGTTGTGTGTGGTGTTCCTAGTCCTTACCAAAGGTAAGTTCCTAACTTCCATAACATGTGCTACTGTACTTTTACATTGACATTAATATACATTTTTTTATATCTGTTTTAAAACTAACACCAGAACTTTTACAAGGTAAAAGATAGACAATATAAATATTATATAATTAAAAAATAATATAATATTATACAATAATATATAAAAAGATAAATATCTAATAGATTACAAGTTTAAAGATAGGATATCTAATATATTTAAATACAATTATTATGCATAATGACTAATTAGCTCGTAGCTCTCTAAGAGCCATACAAGAATCTAATTATTGATTAGTTCATAATGAACTACCAAATGTTTGCTTTAATAATTACTTAATACATTATTAGCTTGTCAGTTTGTGTTTGACGTGACTTCTGCAAAGACAGCCTTCTACAAGGACCAGCTGCAGCCTTCTGCAAAAGAGCACTACAAGATTTACAAAATATGCTTCTTCAAACCATTATCAGTCTTCATTCTCTTTGACCTTTCAGTAGTGTTTGACACAGTTAAGCTCAAGATTCTCTAGTCTATTAAAATCCATGGCAAAGTTTGCCAAGGGTTTCTTTCCTCTTCCTGCAACTCAGCCCCTCCTTCCCTCCCTCAGACATCTCATCATGGATAATAATAAATCAGCTTTCAATATAATTCCAGCAAAAATCCCAGTTGTTTGATTCCAGTGTTAAGAACTTGTGATCTTCCTGGACAACTCATTCAAAGTTTTTGAGATTTTTTTTGGATTGACATGTCATGACACAAATTAGCTCTTGACAAGGCACACCTGTGAATTGACAATCTTTCTGGATAACTACCTCGTGAATCTGGTGAGAGAATGCCATGACTGTGCCAAGATGTCATCAAAGCTTAATGTACTGTAGCTACTGTGGACAGTCTAAAAGTAAAACCTAAATAACATATTATGGGACTTTTACCACTTTTTTTTCACTACATAATTCCATACATGATCTTTCATAGCTTGGATGTCTTCAATGTGAATGTACAATGCTGAAACTAAGTACCAGATTAGATTAGATTACATCTGGTACCTACACTGGTTCCAAGCGCAGATAAAATGGGAGAGTTGCGTTAGGAAGGATAACCAATGTAATACTTGATCTGATCGGATGGTCTACTGTGGCAATATGCATACTGTATGTGTTGATATATTTTACTACTGTATCTATTCAATCAAAATAGCTTCCTAGTTCAATATTGACAGATTCAGTGCCTTTGAAGAGCACTTGGAATACAATTCTACAGTCAAATTACTTTAAACCTACTTGGTGTATATGCTGAAATTGAATTAGAAGACATCTTATAGGCTGTAGAGAGTGCCCTTTTGAAGAAAAAAAAAAGCATTTGTTAATCAATTCTATACAAAAATGCAAAATAAGTTCATAAATTGTGTGATGTTTATTTGTGGCTTACTATGTACATTTGTAAATTGCATGACATTTATTTACAGATGTTATATAATTTTTTTAAGTATTTTATCGTTATTGTGAGTGTAAAGTTTATGGATTACCACTTAAAATAGCAAAATGGACAAAGACTTAATCAGGTTATTTTGTAATCAGATAAACACATTAGAAGTTTATTGTACTCGAAATGTACTTGTGATGCAGTCAGAATGGAATCTTTACATGCAGTTTTCCCCTTTTTACTAGAAGATATAGCAGAAGATCAAAAGAAGTCAAATTGTCACCATGTTAAAAGTTTTTTTAGGAGATCATGCATATAAAAAGAGCTAACATTTTAATATAAGGAGCACATATTAGCAATCTAATATATAAGTACATTAATAGCCAGTGGATAGGTTTAGTTTAGAACTGGAGTGCTGTAAGAAAAAGGGCAGGACATTTACATAATAGTCTATAATTTGTCTTAACCTTAAACAGATATTCCACAACTATCAGGATTAAGTGGTTAAAGACAAATAATAATAATAATAATAATAATAATAATAATAATAATAATAATAATAATAATGTATGTGTGTGTGTGTGTGTGTGTGTGTGTGTGTGTGTGTGTGTGTGTGTGTGTGTGTATCATTTCACATTGTTAGCATGGGGGCAAGTTAAGAAATACATGCAATGACAAGTTGCACACAACATTCAGACACAACAAAAGGAACCAGAGTCTTAACCCTTATAACTTGCTAAGAATATCAGCAAAACATAAGTGTAACAAATGTAAAAAAATTTTTTGTCTAATTGATGTATTAATCCTTTTTTCCTATATTACAGAGTGCCACTCACAGCAGAATGGTAAGTTTTTCCATAGAACTTTTGAAATATTTGATTAATATTAATACTTAAGCCCAGAGTGCTTAAAGAATGTACTTCGATACAGAAGGAGAAACAAGATACAGTCACTGATATAACTAAACATTGTTTTTCTGTCGGTGTCAGTCTGTGGCAGAGCTAACCTTAACACCAGGATAGTAGGAGGTCAGGATGCTGTTCCTGGGTCTTGGCCTTGGCAAGTCAGTCTGCAAGTGTCTGGAAGCCATTTCTGTGGTGGCTCTTTAATCAATAATGGCTGGGTCCTCTCTGCAGCTCACTGTTTCAAAAGGTGAGATATTGAATTTCAAAAATATGCAAACACAGCTGTGACACCCCATACTGAAGTGATGATGACAGGAGTGATTTTCTGACTTTTACAGTTACACAGCCTCTCAAGTGACTGTAAATCTAGGACTGTATACTCTGGAAGGAAACAACAGTAACAGTATATCAAGGACCCTCACTGCGGTCATCAAACATCCGGCCTACAATTCGAAAATTAACGACAATGACCTCTCGCTATTGCAGCTGTCTTCTACTGTATCATTCAGTAATTATATCACTCCTATCTGCCTGGCTGCAACAGGGAGCACTTTTAACAATGGCACACTGACATGGGTTACTGGCTGGGGAAACATCGATGTTGGAGGTGAGAACAATAAAGTTGTTGGTGTTACTGTTTACAACTTTACGATCAAGTAGTGTGGTTGAAAATTTAGTAAAATGCACTTAATTAACTTACCAATATATATATTTTTTTTATAAAAATTTGAATTTGTAAAACTGTCAGAGTGTCTTGATTGGGCCATTTACAAAGCAAGTAATTTAATGATGTTTTACTTGTTTTCCTCAGTAAACCTACCATCTCCTGGGACACTTCAAGAAGTTCAAGTCCCAATTATTGGAAACAGGAAGTGTAACTGTTTATATGGAGTTGGATCTATCACCAACAATATGTTGTGTGCTGGGTTATTGCAAGGGGGCAAAGACTCGTGTCAGGTCTCAGTTTACTTCTTGTATTGTATCTCGTTCTGTTTGAAGGTTTGTCCAATTGCAAGACATAAATATCTGCCTCTATTGCACAGGGTGACTCTGGAGGTCCACTCGTCATTAAACAGGGGTCTCTGTGGATCCTGGCTGGCATTGTAAGCTTTGGTTATGAATGCGCTCTTGCAAATTATCCTGGTGTGTATACAAGAGTGTCTAAGTATCAGAATTGGATCAATGAAACAATCACCACAAACCAGCCAGGCTTCATCACATATACATCTGGTGGCACTGATGGTGATCTGCAGGTGACTTGCACTGGCTTGCCACCTATTACCACAACTGCCTCACCAACTACTGCCACAACTATTATTACAACTACTTCCACAACTACTTCCACAACTACTTCCACAACTACTTCCACAACTACTCACACAACTACTTCCACAACTACTGGAGCATGTAAGCTTACCTGCATTTTCTCTTAACTGTTGGTAATGAAATTACTTAAAGTATACATCATAAGGCACTGTGCTTTGAAAAAAAAAATTCTCTTTAAACTGTCTCTTCAGCTGTGGTGTGTGGAAGTGCCAAGCTCAATACTATTTCAGGTGGAGCAGGCAGTCCCTTGGCATCAGCAGGTACATGGCCGTGGATGGCCAGCCTGCAGATTAACTCTAATCACATTTGTGGTGGAACACTTATAGCCCAGCAGTTTGTCATGAGCTCAGCTGATTGTTTCTCTAGGTAAAAAAAAACAAGAATAGCAGAGTAACTGAGAAACATTAATACTTTAGCCTGACATTTAAACCACATTCTTACCTGTCTATGCAGCTCAGCCAAACTCTCTGACTGGACCGTGAAACTGAGTGGGCTCAATCACAACAGCTCTAACACCAACGAGGTCTCTTTTTCTGTGGCTGATATCACATTCAGCACAAGTGGCAGCAATAACATAGCTGTGGTAAAGTTGTCTACCACTCCTACTCTTTCCAACTTCATCCAGCCCATATGTGTGAACCTGGGAACTACCAACTTCAACATTGGTACTCAGTGCTGGGCAGCTGGCTGGGGCTCAGGAGGTGGAGGTACAGATTTATTTGTGTGTTAAGCAAAATAAGTGTCAGCACTTTATAAGCTTTTACTGATCCTTTCCTCCACACATTTTTTATCTATATGCTATAGCTCAACAAACACTTCAGCAGTTCAACACGACTATAGTGGATTGTGGAACTGCGTCTTCATCAAGCATCTGCATAAAAGCCATACCATTAGAACAGGTCTGTGAGTTTTTTTTTTTTTTTTTGGTTTCTATTTTGACATTTTAATTCCACAGTTGACAATGCACAATAGGAAAACTTACCTGTGGACTTTTTTCTCTCCATTAGGCTGAAAAGGGAGGCCCTCTAATGTGTAAAATTGGTCAGTCATGGTTCCAGGCAGCTGTTTTAACCCTTGACAACAAGAGCATCACTAAGTCTACCACCAGCTCAAACAGCTCTAGTGGCTCCAGTAAAGACTCACTAGTTGTGTTACCTCGTGCCACAAATATACAAACCTACACTATGATATCCACCTTCTCAACTTTTTTGAAATCTACAGTGGGCGCCTTCCCTCTTGCTGCAACTTCCAGCAGCACATCGTCAGGCTGTGAAGCTTTTTCAGTTGTGTTAATTCTTTTACTGTCATTTCTGGCACAACAAACCCTAGGTTTTGAATAAGCTCCCTTAATAAGCAAATATACTGTACATAATGAATCAAAAAATACACTATATCTCAGGAAACATACACTATATTTCTATTGATCCAACTTTATTTTTTAACCTGTCTGGTTTGATACAGTAAGCTGATTGCTGATAGCTGGTTACCATCCAGTTCTGTAATTCAATTCAATTTTATTTGTATAGCGCTTTTAACAAGTGTCATTGTCGCAAAGCAGCTTTACACAATCAAAAGAATTATTTAAGTTTGTATGGAATGTGAATGTGTATGAATCA
>JAQMYJ010000008.1:6578544-6599078 GCA_030014305.1 Clarias laeviceps
TTTTATACATTGATCAGCCATAACTTTAAAATCATTAATATTAAAACCACCTAGGCTTTAGAGTTCACTTGTGCCGCCTGGGTGGATCTGGCCCTTCGCAGCCTGGCTTCATGGGACCTCTGGGTGTTATGGTGTTATCATTATTATAGAATTAATAGCCTTATTCAGAACAGTTTTTGCTATTTTACTAATGTAAACCCATTATTTTGTTGCCTACATGTCTCTCTCTCTCTCTCTCTCTCTCTCTCTCTCTCTGTCTGTAATTTGATATATATATATATATATATATATATATATATAAAATACATCCACAGGGGGGCACAATCGTCCTGTGCCAGTCCCAAGTCTGGATAAATGCAGAGCATTGTGGCAGGAATGGCATCCAAAGAAAAACAATTGACAAATCAATCATGCAAATCATTAACATGGAGGTTCTCTTTCTGGGAGTGAAAAAGAATGGATGGGATCAAGAATGAGTCCATCAGAGGGACAACCCATGTTAGATGTTTAGGAGATAAGTCAGAGAGGCCAGATTAAGGTGGTTTGGACATGTTTAGGGGAGAGATTGCGAATATATCAGTAGAAGGATGCTGAGGTTGGAACTGCCAGGCAGGAGATCTAGAGGAAGATCAAAGAGGAGATTTATGGATGCAGTGAGAGAGGACATGAAGGTAGTTGGGGTGAGAAAAGAGAAGTTGGTGGAGGATAGGGTTAAATGTGAGCAGATGATTTTCTGTGGCGACTCCTGACAGGGGAAAGCTGAAAGACAAAGAAGAAGAAATAATAATAATAATAATAATAATAATAATAATAATAATAATAATAATAATAATAATATTTCTTCTTCATTGTTATTATTATTATTGTTTTGTTTTTATAGTTTTATTATTATTATTATTATTAAAAATAATATATTATTATTATTATTATTATTATTATTATTATTATTATTATTTCTTCATTATTATTATTATTATTATTATTATTATAAAAAATAATAATATATTATTATTATTATTATCATTATGAAAATAATATAATAATAATATTATTATTATTATTATTATTATTATTATTATTATGCATGGCCACCTGCTGCCGGACTCTAAAATGGGGAACAGTTTGTCTTCTATCCCGGTTTAGTAGGGAAGTATTTTCATGTTGCACCTACGTATAACGGAAACTTCATTGTTGTTTTTGCTACGTAAGGTCACACATTCTACGCTTGATTGGATAATGGTTCATAAAAGCTCTGTACGATTGGCGCAATGTTGGCGATTATGAGCTGTTAGCCAATCAAATCGCAGGAGGCGGGCCTTGTAAAAAAATGTCGGTTTGGCAAAACATGAAACTGTGAAAAGAAAAGAAAGGGGAAGAAAGAAGTTTATTGTCATCATAGGTTTTTCGGAAACACAAAACTGAGTTTTGTATTTTTATTTACAGTAGTATGTTCTGGTTTATGCATCAGTGTAGTTGATGCTTGTGTGATTTTGTCTTCACCATGGATCACAGAGAGAGCATTAATGCTGATCCTGATGTACCGACCGGTGCTGAAGGTCAGTAGTTACACAGACTAACGTGTTTAACATTTGTGCAAACCTCAGTCGCGGTGTGTTTACTGTGCGTTTTGTCTTTAGGCCGCTGTCAGAGATGGAGGAACCAAAGTGGGTTTTGGTGAGTGTGGCTCTTTAAAGTCGTATATAAGTAGTAACATGCTCTTCATTTAACATAATAATGTTACACCATAAAGCTCTAAAGAACACATTACTGACCCATGTACTAGGAGGTTGGATTAAAAAGTTTTGTAACACGCCAGCAGATGGCAGCACAGGGTTGCACACACTAACACAGGGAGCACCGACTTTCATAAGTCAGTGTGCCAAAAGACATCATCCTGTGTACATCAGGAGCTGTGTGACTGGTGCTAATCTGACCACGTACATTATCGCCCGAGTGATTTCATCATGGGCAGCAAGTTAGAACAAAGAGCGAACATGAAATTCAGCGGGAAAATGGGCAAACATGCCACAGAGACAATTTAAATGATTTGGCAAGTTTACGGCGATTCTGCAACGAGTCGTCCGAGGTGTTTCGAGTGGCACATGTGCTTCAAGAGCTGAAGAACATCACTGGAAGACGAGGAGGGGCTCAACCATTCGGCAACTTGTGCGTGATGATCGTTGGAGAACAAACCACAATGTTGGTTTATTTCATTAACCAGGGATTGATGAGTGCCTGAATCACTGAATTACATACTACATTAGTTTTAGACTATAAGCTTCATGTTTTATTTAGCAGCACTGGTGTGTTAGAACTGAAACTACAGGCAGTCCCCGACTTAAAAAACGAGTCCGTAAATCCGATTTGTTCTTAAGTCCGACAAAGTGAGACTTGTACGCCTTTGACACGAATGTACAATATAAAGCATACCAATCCACTTGACTAAATCTGTCCCTTTTCCCTACACTGCCATTACGGTGTGTCATACGGAACAGTCCGGGCAATCCTCACGTGTGATTTATACATGCGTCGTGTCACTGTCAAGTTCGTCCCCAGGCTGCTGACCCAAACGCAGAAAAAACATCGGGTCGAAGCCTGCCAAGGACTCCCATCAGCATGCCATGGATGACCCATCCTACATGTCGAGGATCGTTACCAGTGACTAAACTGGATAGAATAACTAATTCCACTGCCAGGTTTTAAGGTGTCTGTGCAAGGACATACGACAAGAAAATAGAGCTTCAAAACAGAGCTAATCTCGAACATTTTTGTACCCCCTCGTATCACATCACAGTACCAATACCACTCATTTACAGACAAATATAATATATTTCAGACCCAAATTATACACCACAAACCAGTTCAACTTAGTAAACATGTACATAACACATTCTCTGTCCATTTGTATTATAATTTTGTATTATAATCTTTTTTTTTTATTAATTTTTTATTTTTTTTGTCTAGGTTGCTTGGTCTGTGCAATAACTTTGCCTACGTGGTGATGCTGAGTGCCGCTCACGACATTTTAAAACAACAGGAGTCTCAGAATGCCACAGTTACGGTACATGTGTACGACGCGCGTTCAAGTCAAACTGGGACTTTTAATTGTGCAGTTATGAGAGTAAAAACTCTCTTTATTTCTCTGTATAACCCCCCTACACTAATGCACTTATCCCATAAGGTAAAAGGTTTTCTCAGGACACCGGTTGTTGCAGTATCTCCCAGCCATGTTCCTGTAATGTGCAAGTGTTGTTGGTGAATGATTGTGTGCATAGTTCCCATAGACAAATGTGTCTCTTCTGCAAGTTGGCAACAAGTTAATCTGTCCATTTTCATGGATCAGGGGTTGAATGTTCACAGGAACGACTTCAATAGCACCCGAGCCACCTCGGCCGGGATCGTCATTCTTTAAACCGTTTGGCCATTCAAATGTTTTATGCCGCTAAGTACTGTACTTGGAGTCTTCTGTAAATGTCAATTGCTTTCATGACTTCATTCTCAAGAAATTTCACTACAATTCGCAGTTTGACTTGAATACCCACTGTATTATTTATTTTCATATTTGTTTCTTGTAATGTTGTCGAGCTGTTACAAATGTCAGTGTGGTAAGCGAGTCGGATGAATTTGATCAGTATCTCTCCATTTGAGGCAACATTGTCAAAAAATGTACTTGAACTCGAAAAAAAGATCATTATTTAGTTTGTGCATTTGATGTCTATTTGGTTTTATAGACTCCAGGCCTCCTAGACTCGAACAGTAGAAATGGCAGCAACAGTAGCCGCTATGACTGCAACCCTACGTCTACTGCGGTAAGTCTTTAATTTAAATCAATGAATAGAAATCTCTGAGTTAGTGGTAAACTTTAAGTGCCAGAAAGGTGCTTTCACAGAAACTTTCTGTGTTTTAAGTTGGAAAAATTGCAGTTTAGTTTTCTGGATTGATCTCACACTTCCCCTTGTGTGTGATTGGTCTTAATATTATACGCAGTTTAATTTGCAGCCTCACAGTGTGCCAGTTTGCTTGTGTTATAGAAGCATTGGTCAACAGAACCCGTATATATGCCAGCTGCATCTCTATCATGTATTAGTTTTCTGATTTGCAAATTAAATAAGTTGACATCTGCTCCATATCGCCATCATGTGTTGATGTTTTATAGATTAATGACTGCACTTTGCTGTGTTAATTATTTATTTGTGTTTTCAGGCTGTTCTTCTGGCTGACATCTTACCCACTCTCCTGATCAAACTGACAGCGCCGTTTTTCATACACAAAATGCCTTATGGGTAATGACTTCCCATATATGTATGTGTATATATATATATAGAGAGAGAGAGAGATAGATAGATACATAGATAGATAGATAGATAGATAGATGTTGTTTGCATTAGATTATTGGCATGCAGTGCTGCATAGTAGTCCCTTCAGTTTCAGGTCTCTCGTGAGCTTGAAACGCTAAAAGCCACAAAGTACTCCATTACAGTAGGAACATGTTAGGATTTTAGTGCTCGGAGGATCATTATCAGATGAACAGAAGATTACAAGGAATATTATTTATGCTTTCTACTTTACATGATGCCTGTGTATGCGTGTATAACATTCTTAATTCTGTCTTCATGTACTTTTGCCTGACAGTTTCCGTATTCTGGTGTGTGTCGCCACGGCAACCACGAGTTTCTTGGTGGTGTCATTTTCTTCAACTGTTTGGATGAGTATATTAGGTAATGTGTTAACGTAGTGTGTATGTGTGGTACTCTTATTCTTAATTGCACTGAGTGACGTGTTACTGGTTGTATCTGTAGGTGTGATCTTTGCCAGTGTGAGTTCAGGACTGGGCGAGATCTCCTTCCTTTCCCTCACGGTTTATTTTAGCAGGTACGGCTTCTTTTACATAGAGTACACTGAAGAATGTCAGATGGCAAAATCAATCATAAATAAATGTGTTCTTTTATGTCAACAGTAGGATTTTTTTTTTGCTATCAGCATAAGTGGAGTTAAGACCGGTCTCATTTCCAGATCAAATACTTTAAAGCAGTCCTACATTAGAGCCATCGTTGTTGATTTCAGTTTACAATCAAGTCTGATTCATGAAGGAACAGCTTCCTTAATCAGTTCTTCTTACTGGGTGGCACAGTGGCTTAGTGGTTAGCAAGGTTTCGGATTCAATTCCCACTTCTGTGTGCTCACTTGATAAAACCATATAGATGATGAATGAGTGAGTTCTTTTTACTGGAATGTTTCCAAAAGACTTTAAAGGTCATGTATTATCCTTCTTCTCAAACAAGTCTTCGAGGTTTTCAAAATGTGCCTGTTAATATTCCAGCTGAAATACAACTCAGATCCTGCATTATGGATGCTTGATTTTCTTTATATTTCCCAAACACACTGTTTGCAGCTTTAAATGAACTGTTCCCAACACCCCTTTGTGGAAGAGCATCATCCTAGCAAATCAGAAAGCCAGAAACGTCTAAGTTCTTGACCTTAACAAGCATTTTTCACCAATTTTTTTACTTTTCCCAGCTGTATTTCTAACTACTGTAGTCCTTAAAATGGTGCCAAAATAAGAGCAGAGCTGAGTTAATGGGGAAAACATATTTTCTTGTTTAAGCCAATGCAGAATTAGAAAAACGAAAACTGCAGAAAGTTTTTTTTTTTTTTTTTTGGTGTGTTCATGCAGATATTTAACCATGTGAAAATGATATTTAAAAAAAGTCAATTTTGCATGAACTTTGTGTTTCAGCTATGCAATATAAAGTTGCTGTCTTAAGAGGCTTAAAGGAAAGGAACGTTTTTACACTTTTAAGTGTTTGGTTTTAGTGTGAATGGTTTTATCCAGGCTGTTAATAGATCTTATTTAATTATTTTAAAAAATCTTTTAACATGGAAAAGCAAATGAAAAAAGCTGTGCACAGGTGTTTTTTATGATACACATGCATATATTTAGTCTTGAGTTTTGTGATGTACAGTAAATGATGCATCACATCACTATTGAAAGAACAAAGTTGCTTTTTGTGATGCTGATAAAATATGTCACATGTGGAACTGATCAGCAATAAAACACCCCTGATTGATATTATTTTCTGTTTGTAACTGTTTGCAGTATTTTGTGATTATGTGGCCAGTGAGAAAGCCAGATGTTCTGTGGTGGGTTGCAGCATCTTGTGATGACTCTGTGTGTTTTTTGTTCCCCTCATCTCTCCATAAGTGATGTGCTGAGTGGATGGGGATCAGGTACAGGCGGAGCAGGAGTCGCTGGTGCTGTTCTTTATTCTGCGTTCACGCAGGCTGGACTTTCACCCCGAGTTACTCTCCTGATGATGCTGATCGTCCCAGCCGTTATGATAATCAGGTCTGAGAAAGTCAGATAATTCAGCATCGCCACTTGTGTATTTGTCTCTGTCCTTTCTATCAGGAATCTGCTTCCTTACATCCTCACTTTTTTTTTTTTTTTCCCCAGTTACTTTCTACTTCTAGTCTTCCCTCCTTCGTTCCCACAGTGGAGGTCCGGGTCTGGTTTGTCCTCCGAGCAAGACTTTCAGGAACGGCGTCCGTTAATAACGGACGATAACGATGAAGGCAGTGTTCCAGATGAGAAAACGAGAGGTGGGATGTGATCCATTCGTTTGGCAGAATATCTCTTGCACTGTAAGAGTGTGACGTGTTCGTGTAATGTGATTTCTATGGCAACGTGTTTAGATAACTGTGCTGGAAATACTTTCTCCTTCCTGACAGAGGACCAACGCACCGGATCGCTGACCTTCTCAGACAAACTACATATCCTGAAAGTGAGTGTGTGTGGGCATGCACGCCAGTGCTTACTGCTCATGTTTGCCCGTGTGTGCCTTATTGTATTTGATCTTCGTTATGGAAATATTTGTGCAAGTGTATTTGTAATCAGTCAAAATGCAGCCAGTCCTGTTTGAGCTTGAACCCACACATTTGCACATGGGTGTGTATGTTTGCTTTTTTTTTTTTTCACTGAGCTTCTTATTAAAATTAAACTTTTTATTCTATTTTGAGAACCTCAGTACTTGTGTGTGTGTTTGTTGGTCAAGTGTGAAAGCTTGTTGCAGTCTAAAAAACTCATCTCTGATCCATTTGTAAACTTCTCATCTAATTCCATTCATGTCTGGCGCCAGAAATTTCAGGGTATCATTAATTGACTGAAATGGAGAATTTACCAAAAAAGAATTTCTGGTGATGGAGTGCACATGAAATCAATAACTTCATCAGGAATTATGCAAGTCTTTAAACATAGGGATGGATTTGTTTTTTCTCTTTTTCTGCACAAACAGTAGAAATCATCATTTTGCAGTTCATAACCTTTAGATTGTTAAAATAATGTTCACCATGTGTGTTTTGTTTCAGGGGCTGCTGAAGTATATCGTGCCTCTATCCGTGGTCTACTTTGCTGAATATTTCATTAACCAGGGATTGGTGAGTGCCTGAATCACTTCGCATCAAAGCACTGAGTTACATACTACACTAGTTTTAGACTATAAGCTTCATGTTTTATTTAGCAGCACTGGTGTGTTAGAAATGAAACTACAGGCAGTCCCCGACTTAAAAAACGAGTCCGTAAGTCCGACAAAGTGAGACTTGTATGCCTTTGACACGAATATACAATGTAAAGCATACCAATCCACTTGACTAAATACAGTATGTCCCCTTTCCCCACACTGCCATTATGTGGCCAAAAACCATAAGGAAAGCCTAAGGAAATTAATCTTGGAAAGGAAAGTGTTGTCTCTGCGCCTTTAAATCGTTTTCTCTCCATTTTGAGCTGTTTTCCACTGTATTGGACTGTAAATTCTGTTTTGTTGAGGATTTTCCCGAAATTAGAATTATTCACCATCAGGACAGCTTTACAGGATAGACATTATTTATCATCGTGCTCCCGGACTGATTTATTGAAACCTGTGATGCCGACTCATTTCTCCCACATTCCAACACACATACAATATACCGGACTTTAGACATTTTGTACATTCATTTACATACTAAAAATATTGGGTATAATTGTAAATATTGGTATCTGGTGCACTGCAGTGGGGATTTAAAAAAATTTTTGTACAATACACGTGAACTACTTCCGTGATTGAACCGGAAGTAGAACCGCGGTCCGTTCGTATCTGCGGAAATTCGTAACTCGAATGTTCATAAATAGGGGACTACCTGTATACTGCTATCTATTTAATCCTATTAGGCAACACTACAGAAGCTGTTGATATTAAGAAATATTTTTTTTTTCTCCCTAGTTGGAGTTGCTCTACTTCCCTGCTTCCAGATTGTCTCATGCAGAACAATATCGATGGTAGGATTCAGTCCTTCACTTCGGCCCAAATGTCTGAACGAACCACAGAAAACAAATTGCCATGTTTTTCTTTCTCTTTTTTTTTTTTTTTCTTATATACATTTTACATTTGTGTGGTGTATGTCTAAGTGATCTTTAACGGTGTGTTTGTTTCAGGTATCAGACACTGTACCAGATCGGCGTGTTTATATCCCGCACCTCGCTCTACTGCGTTAAGACCAGGAGAATCTGGGTGCTTTCATTCTTGCAGGTATGGAAAAAAAAGTTTGTGAAAAGTATCCACCCGTACAGAACATAACATAATACAGGGTTATAAGACTGTAAAGAGAAAAAGCACAGAAGTTTAAAACGGTTAATGTGGTGTATAAAAAGTGTAAATAACGTTTCTGGAATGAGACACAGCAAACATTAGACTTTGTTCCAGAAAGTGATCGAGATGGAAGATATTATCCATTTCCTTAGAATTGCAACAGAGACTTAATCATTGACTAGTAAAGACATGGTGGATTCTTGCTTGGCCAGTCAACAACTGATTGATCTGAAACAACTCTATACAGAAATGAGGTGTTTAGTTTGTTTAATCAATACAAAGTCTTGAGCCAGCCCCCATTTCTTCATATCTTGTCTCCAAAGAGTCAGACTTTCCTGTATTGTTAAATGTTGACTTGATAAATACTTCTCCAGGCTTCCTGAAGGCCTTTTTTTTTTTTTTTTTTTTTTTTGGCTTTTATTCGTTTTCAGTCCAGTCCCTGTACCTGAGCAGTTTCAGAGGAATGTTTTTGTTTGTTAATTCACACAGTGACCTATGAATCATTTAAGCATAAAAAAACCAAGTGATTAGTTTACCGGTGATGCTGAATACTGAGTGGTTGGAACAGACAGAGTATAAAGAAATGAGAAGGTAAAATTTTTAAAGCAACGGCAATTATTTTCATTAAATTGAGATTATAGTCATTGATGAGGCCCATGCATCACACTTATAGATGCTTATATCAACATAGATCGAATGAAATTGACTCTAAAAGACACTGGATCTTCCTAAAATGTGTTAACTATCCAGGGGAAGTGATGCTATGTACATGAGAGTTACATCCATATGTATGTATCGGTTAGAGAGATATATTTAAAGTGCAATGGGACTGAATCAGAGCGTATAAAAAGGTTTTAAGCATTCTTTCCTGCGCATTAGTTCATGTATTGAAATGAATGTTTTTAGATTACCTTGGTTTGGTTTAATGTCATCCTGTATCCATTGTTCATTGTAAGTTCATTTAATAACTCTTTTGTTCATTAGTCAGAAATATGGTAATTAAAAAAAAAAAAAAAAGGTTAACACACTTGCAGAAATGACAGAAATCATCCGAGTTTGAAGAAGATGAAGCTCAATAATTTCGTAGATAATTATACCTTTCAATCTAATTAAATAACTTCTCCTTTGTGTCTTTCAGTGTGTGAATGCAGTCGTGCTGGTTTTTTCAGTGTATTACCAGTTCTGGCCAAGCGTTTGGGTTGTGTTTGTAATAGTTCTGTACGAAGGTCTGCTGGGAGGAGCTGCCTACGTTAACATCTTCTACCTAATCAGAGTTGAGGTGCGTGCACATTTCTTGTTCATCTTAAACGCAGCGAATCATGACCAGCATAGGGTGCTTTGTTTGGAGACACTGTTAACCCTGTTCTTGGGGGTTTTGTGTTACAGACTGGGGAACGCGAGAGGGAGTTTGCGATGGCTGCAGCGAGTGTTGGAGACAGTATAGGCATTGCGCTCTCTGCAGCACCGGCCATCCCAATACACAACTACTTCTGCTCTCTATGAGGAACACGAAAGAAAGTCAGAAAGACATACTTCCTGCAGAGACAATGTTTAGTTGGCCTTATTTATTAGAGAACACTGCAATGTGCAGGCGCTTCGCTCTTGAGTTGTGCACATGGTTTTTGGTGAGCTCTGAGAAATACCAATCTTGTGACCAACATTATGTTCATCTAGCCTTCATCTATGAGCCATGCTTAAGCTGATTCTTTCCAGGATGGATGACTTTAAGAAGCATCAGTCTTCTTAATGTACTCTAAATGTGTAAACTGTCCTGAAATGTAAATACTGTAAATATCTGCAGTACTGGAGCACTCCTTGGTAACAGCCAAATCACAGTAAGTAGTGAACTTGTAAGCTCTCAAAGCTATTTCTGTCTTCTTCTATCTTAAATATGTTGAGGCCTTAAAGTTTGTGGATGAGATAAAAGAAAGTTAGTTACATTTACAGTTAAAAAGCAAACTTAATATAATAGTAAATGTAATTTTGGCACAGAAACCCTCATTTTAACCACCCAGCTACCATCTCCTGAGGGTAAATCCTAGGACATGCCTTCTCTGAGACACTTAAAGTCCATCAACTATATTTTATCAGACTTGCTACTCATGGGGATTTTTAGAGCAGCGTAACACAAATGCCTGCTTTTGCATACATTGGCTTATAGACACAGTGATTAGTGGTTGTCACGGTCATTACCAGGTAAAAAGATGTATTGAACGGGTTTCTGTTCCGTCAGTTAGGATCCCGACTTGAACATAATTTAAATGT
Organism: Clarias laeviceps; assembly: GCA_030014305.1. Lineage (NCBI taxonomy): Eukaryota > Metazoa > Chordata > Actinopteri > Siluriformes > Clariidae > Clarias > Clarias laeviceps. Next base: position 6,589,431 of record JAQMYJ010000008.1, read on the forward strand.
TGAAATTTTGAACAGCAGCCATGGGGAATTATGGTTTTATCATCTTGTTGAAAAGCATGTTTTTTTGCAATATTAGCCATGATGTTATGACCTTAAAGCTATATAGTATAGAGTCTGGAAAAGGTTTTTTTGTTTGCTTTTTTTTTTTTTTTAAAGCAGACCTGGCAACCATATCAAACTGAACAATTTATTCCTTTTTTAAAGCGCCGTCTGTAATTCTATAGTAATTGAAGCACAAATGCTTCAAAGATGTTTGTTCACTTTGCAAAACCAAAACAGTTGTTTTATGAAGATGTAGTGTAGTAATTTTATTGTATTTTTTTTTTTATTAACCTTAAAATTAATGACCAACAGTCAAAGGCCAAATTGCACTTTTTTTCTAGTTTACAAAAAAAAAAACAGGATTTTTTTTTTCATATGGGTCTAAAAAGATAACCATACATATTGCAGATTTCTTGATCCCAAACAAGTATACAACTAGCTTTAAACAGTAAGAAGTTAGTGAAATACATTATGAATGAACTACATTGGCATCCCAGTTTTGCTCATTCATTATTTTCCTTTGGCTTATTCCTTGGCTCAGAAATGCACTTTCGAGTTTAATTGTGATTAATTTTTTTTTTTTACATGGCTACTATAAACACAGAATTTTTAGTGTGGAATAATGTGTGCTTGTGAAATGAAAATGTTCACATTCCAATGTTTTTGTCTCAGGAAATGCTGAGTTAATGTTAGCATCTCTGTTATTAATCATGACTTTCTAAATGCTGTTCTCAATTATTACTAACATTATAATAGCTAAACTTTATTTTTAATACAATAATTCATTTGATTATATACTGACAAAGTATCTTTTTATTTTATTACTCAAATTTATCTAGGAAAGTAATAAGTTAAACCATTTTTACTGTAGAACTAAAATCAGGATTAAATGGTCAGGTGCAATAAAACTTATTCATTCAATTATGTGCAAGTAGATTAACAGAGGAACTTTAACTCAGTCCAGGTTTAATCTTTTGTTGGTAAGATATAGTTTAAGAGAACTTGTAATATGTGTCTGATTTTTAATAAATGTAATATATAAATATATGTATTTATTATTGCTACTACTACTAATAATAAGCTAATACTTTTAACAATCCATAAATTCTTTAAAAAAAAAAAAAAACACAGAAAACTTGTTTTTGTTCTTTTAATTGGTGTTAAATACATTTTTTAAATCAAATTAGAACACGTTGTTCCTTATAATAATCTTCCCCCAGGTCCATGCACATGCAAGAATGTAAGGTGTACATCTGTTTCCAATATACTTACTAAATGAAACAAAATTTATGAATTATGTTAAAATTACAGTACATTAAAAAAAGAACAACAAACTCCAAAGCTATGCAGTGGAAAAGAGGTTTTAGTTCCCAGTGGTCCCAGAAACCCCAAGCACAATTAATTTCAGTGCCTTCATTACTCTAAAACACAATTCATCACGTCATCGCCAGAATTAAAAACCTCCAATAAAACAGAACAAATTAGTTAAAAGGCTGATTTTAAACAATAGAGAAACTTCCGGGGTATTTATTATAGCCGTGACACGATGTTCAGCGGTCATTTGTACTTAAGGAAAAAAAAAAATAATCATATCCATTCAAACATCTTAAATAATTTCTCCTTTTTTTAGTTAGTGTTAAGATGCACACATACAGTATATTATAATTAGGAGATTATATATTAAGCATATCAAATCATGAGTGAGATGTTCCTTGGCTGTCCTTTCCACAATAAGCATACATTAAATTAATTCTGACTGAAACTTCTTTGGGTGTTTATTAGACTTATGTCTGACTTCAGGGAAGAACTTGTGTCTATCAGAACATGTCTGAAATGATTAATTTTGGAAGCAATTAGAAAGTTTGTTTCAGTACTTCTTGAACAAAAGCAGTTTCGTACTGGGTTTACAACAATGCAAAGTGCAAAAGAATACAGTGCACAATGAAGAGCCGCCTACAAGCGAAAACTTCATCCCCACTTTAATCAGCAGACGTTTAATCTACAGCACAATTTAAAAAGATAACTATTATAGCGTTTAAACGTTATCTCTGAAGGCACTTGTAACTTCCCTCCATTTACCAATGTGCATTTCTTTCCTCCGCTACTCTCTGGAGAAAATCAGAGTGACTGGCGTACAGGGGCTGAGAGGAATCAACGTCGCACCAGGTCACCTGTCCTGCATCGTCACCTGCTTGCAGAGGCAGCTCGCTCACACTGTCACCTGAGCCACAAGAAGAAACAGAGTTAAGAGACTGTTAGACGCTGTAGGATTTTAAGTCGTTTTCATTCTGGGTTCATTTCACAGCAGGGTCTCATCACTGGTTTGTCAAAATCTGTAACCAAAGGAATCTCTCAGCGTTCCATCTCAGCATATCTCAGGATCGAGATTGGTCAGATCAGCTAGCTTGCGAGTTGGGACCTGAGCTTTATATTTCCTAAAGAACAGTTAATATTATAACTAGCTAGCTAACTTTTACCGTCAGTTTGAAAGATGCACTATATTGCCAAAAGTATTCACTCGCCTGCCTTCACATGCATATGAACTTGAGTAACATCCAATTCTATCTTTTTATCCAGATTCTATCTATCTGTGTCAATGCTCTGCTGCTCTCTATGTCTGTAATCAGATCAAATGTCACACTGTGTATTAAATAAGTACTTAAATGACTTTCTAAAGTATAGTATTTTTCTCTTTCGCATGGACTGTACATTGTTCGGCCCAAAAAATAGTAAAACACTAATATTTCATGGAATATGCCCATGCCATCAGGAAGGAGAAAAACTATACAGATGTGATAACCTGGTCATTCAGTACATTTTATGTTTACGCCATTTAATGTTGCTAAGCCTAGACCTGACCATATGAAGCAAGCCCAGATCCTAACCCTGCCTGTACAGTGGGCACTATGTATGATGGGGCATCGCTTCATGTGCTTCCTCCTTACCCTTAAGCACCCATTGCACTGGAATAGGGTCAAGCTGGACTCAACAGGCCAAACATGACCTTTTCCATCACTCCAAAGTCAAATCATCAATCCATGCTCCCTAACCTATGCGTTTTTTTTTTCTTTCTGATAAGTTGTCTGAATTTTTCTGATTCTCTGATACGGGTTTTCTTATGGCCACATTACACTTCAGTTTCATTCCTGTGAGTTCTTGTCACATTGTGGATGTAAAAATGCTCATAGTTTTATTATAAAACATAACTGTGATTCCTATTGTAATTTTTTAGGACTTACTGCACCAAGTGTTGAAGTGCTCACCAATCACAGTTATTCATGTTTCATTTTTCTTTTATTTCTTTTCTAAAGGTAAGGTAGTTTATACTCTCATAACTCTGCTGTTTTTCTGCAAAATGAAAATGTTGCCTTGTACGTATAATATGTATATTGTTCGATGCAATTTGTCTATTACCTGTTTCATCATGAAAGTTAACAGCAACTGTTTCCATCCATGAATTGTCTGTGTTTCTTGGGTCATCGACATAACCTTTATACACCTAAGCAAAAGAACCAGCACAACTCTGTAAAGTACTGCAAGAAGATTTGTGTTTGTGCTGTGGCCATTTTTATATAAAAAGTTCATTTCTAACCTGAAACCCAGGTGATCTGAAGAGCTTCGTGATCCGCTCATGGATCTGTTTGCGCTCTTCTGGAGGAGCCTGGAGAGAGTTCAACGCCTCCTCTGAGAATTCTCGCTGCAGAGTCTGAGACACCCACTCTCCTGGGTCGGCCATACCCTGAACACATATTACAAATTATTCATATATAACACATCCAGTAGCTCAACATATCTGGTACCGTTTCTACTGTATTGTATGTAAATAACATTTTTTTTATATTATACTGACCCCCGGGATGGCCCATTCTCCACAGTCTTTCCTCTTAATGGACACAAATTGCAAGACAGTTCGTTTAGAGACGTCATGAGATACGGGGTTGCCTGTAGAGTCCCGCTTCCACCTAGGACAGAGAAGAGATGAGACTATGCATGGGAAATTAAAGACTCAAAATACAATATGGATTAGTGGTCGAATTGTAAAAAAAAAAAAAAGTGTTAACATTTCTGATGTGCGAGTGTGTAGAATAGTGGGAATATTATGTTTAGACCTCCCCACGGATGCTGAAAAAAAAAAGCATCACACTATGATGTTACTCAATGTGATGTCACTCAATATGATGTTCCACAGAAAGTTATTAACCACGAGTTTAAGGCAGCATCACGACTGACCCGTTTGAGATATCAAAAATCCCTCTATAATTTTGCATCCTAAATGTCTAAAGATCACATTGGCCCGATTTGGTGGCGATCGTATAAATTCCCTAGGAAGAGTGTATCAAACTCCTTTGGATGCATTTTTCCAAACGAACCCAGAATAACCGACTTCCTGTTGAGTTGAGCCCATGACATGCAATGTGAAAGTTGCTCAACTCCATGAGCTCTAAATGTGTACCTGGTTTCGCGTGCATACATACACACACATGTGTACGAGCTATACAGCAAAATCTTGTGTGAGGGGCCCATGGCACGCCCAGAGCCCAGGCTCTCAGGTATCCTAATGGCCGCAGATTCCAATTAAAATTTTTTTGAGCATGGTAAGACCCCCAAATGGTGGAAAAAATAATAATAATCCTTAGAAGAATGCATGTTAAGACCTCCAAAAAAAAACAAATGGTAGGAAAAAAATCCTTAGAAGAACAAGAGGGCCCTCACACACTATGACGGCAGAGGCTGATGTCATAGAGCTTGAGTCCTAAATATTATTAATATAATATACATCATACTATTTTTCCTTTTCCTGAAGTGTGTATACATTTTTTGGCTGACCATATGAGAGAGAAGGGGGAGGGGGGCAGATAATGTACACACACGTCAGGATCCTCTAAACATGTCAGTAGTCACCCCGTCGTTGATGCGATCATGTGACCTTAAGAAGAGAGGCATATGTTTTTCATGTTGAAGTGTGCAAGAAATGCATTTTTTAGGCCCCATTTATTTCAGTCAGACACAAGTTCCCAATGCGATCATTCCTTTATAAAAGTCATGTGCTCATGTGTCTAGTCATTGGTGTATTATAAGCTGCGTCTGTGCACAAGCTGCACTTTTGCATGGAGTCTAAAACCTCTCAGGAGCAAATGTCTGGTACAAAATCAATACGTTCAGTGCATTACGGGACGCACTTCAACTGACGGTTAATGTGATAATGTGAATTCTGATATGTTTATCCTCCTAAAAGCATTGAGAGTGCTTGGTGAACTCTGGACAGGTCATTGGTGATGCTGTGAACTGTCCATTCAGCCAGTGGTCTATAGAGAATACTAATGTGAAAATTCTCTCAAATTGTGCATAGTGCTACACACGGGGGGGGCACAAAGGTACTAAATGATGTTTCAGGGTAAAAACTCTAAACACTGGAATGGTACCATTAAAAATAGATCACTTACAAAAATTGTGTGTACCCTTACTTACATTTTAACCACGACTATTGTACTGTCTAAGTGTTTGTCGTGGTGCAGCTGACATTGGATAAAATGTGATATTTTTTCCATTGAATCAATAGAAATGCGAAAAATATGAAGAGCACCAATGGTTCTTAAAATAGAGGCCATCATTTTTATTATTTTTTAAACCAGTGAAAAGCATTATAATTTACATTTCTTAACTTTCTTTTGTCTACAGTTACTCAAATGAAATGAAAGGTACATGAAAGGTACTGTATTATTTCAGTGGTAGAAAATAATTCTGTTACTTGTCAACACATACAGTAGGTTTGTAAGCGTGTATGTCCCTTATTTTGCGGGGTTAAGATTTGTACTGATGTACCTGCAGTATACAGTATATCATTTAATTTAATGTACATAAAGTTTGCAGATTTTACTTTTTATTATTGTGGAATTGCCTTTTTCTGTCTACATCTTCTAAAATGAGGAAAGATCAAACATAGCTCAATAAGTTGAAGAATGGAACTAGCTTAATGAAGGACAAAATGATTTTAATAACAATAAATCTCTAAATACATCTCATGCAGGAACACCTGTTACCTACCTGGTAACTATGGGATCTGCAGCATGGTTAGGACCCCACCTACCAAGCAGTCCCCGTCCATTCAGGCCAGTTCTTCCTCTAGGGTTACTGAAAGAGGTTTAAATGGAAATGGAGTCTGAGACAGCTGGGAGAGAAAGAGAGAAACCTTGTGCAAAATCACAGTAAAAACGACATGCTTGTCTTACAGTGGATGACCATCCTGTATGATGTAATCGCCTTCATGGCTCCTCCTATCCACAGACCCGTCAAGAGCGTTAAACCTTGGAGAAAAAGAACTGAAAGAGAAATGGCTCCATTAGTGGCTGAAATATCGATAACATTCCATTTACAGTAAATGGAGACACTCACTCACTCACTTACTCACTCACCCGATGTCTGGATCTGCCCAGGCAGGTTTATTTAGCACAGACGGTGCAGTATAGCTCACGGGACTGTATTCGGGCCAGGAAGTCTCCCAACTTACTGTATCATCTGGAACAGGGAAGCGCTGTGTGTTTGAACCGGGGTACAGTTTGCAACGAGCCTTGATATGTGTTGCAGACGACATGGAGACAGAACTTAACGTGCAGACACTTGACAGTCTGGTGTTGATGGATTTACTGCGCACAGATTAAAAAAAAAAAAAATTAAAAAAAATGCACGTCAGTTTTCATTTGTGCAGGTGAAAGAATGAAGCTGAACCATAGATCAGTCATTAATGTTGATTATTTTGCTATGATATAATTTCTGACAAGTTTCATCTGCAAGATTTAAACTAATGCAATCTTTCTGGAGTAACAGCTATAGTAAGAACTGGTTGCTGTGGTAACCATTGTAATGTATATAAAACAAATACTGTGGTTTCCTGTGACGAGACATTTATCCCCCATTTCCCAATTTCAAAATCAAGAGGATGGGTTTTGGAATTTCTTGCCCACAATACAAGTTGTGTTTTTTGTTGTTTAATTATTTAAAGACAAAGTAAAAGGACTGACACCTCAGATTAGAGCTGTTTTGAAGGCTTTACAGAGAATAAGAGGCAGACACATCTCGATATCAACTGTTCAAAGGAGATTAAAGAATATTTTAAAATATAAGTCAGGAAAGACAATGGAATTATAAGGCGTGTCCAAACCTTTGACTGGTAGTGTATGAGGAAAAAACGAACCAACTTAAGATGTAAAAGGTTGGAAATGATCACACATTATTGCTATATTAGGCCAGTGGTTCTCAACCTTATTCCTGGAGGACCCCTGCCCTGTATATTTTAGTGTTTTCCCTGATCTACCACACCCACGTTAATTAAGAAGAGCCTGTTAATTACTTGATTACTTAAATAAGGTGTCCTGGGAGCTGAGAAAACACTAAAATGTGCAGGACAATGCACAACTCCAGCACAAAGTGTTCTATAAATTCGCCCTACCCAGAAGTCTCTCCTACCCACGCATGCACATGCCATACATATGTCATGTTCCTCTGCACTAGCGACCCCGCCCATTAATTCATACTACTCCCAGCGACTTGTTAAGTAAAATTTTTTATTAATTGTTTGTGTGTTTTATTGCACATTTTTATTTTATGTGCAAGGTTAATGTAATAACGTTAAATCAACATTCAAAAACTACTACCTGTATATTCTAATAAGATTAAAAAAAAAAAAAACATATGTAACAAGCGCTAACAGTATGTCAGGAAATGCTACCTTGATAAAATTGTGAATTGCTACGACCATTCAAAACATCACTGAGGATATACAGTAATAAGAAAGTAGTGTGGACTGGTATAACTACGATTTTTGCTACTGCTAGGAAATTCTTGTGGGGTAAAAAAAAAATAAAAAAATGATAGAACACCAGAACCACTGTACTCAAAAGGTTTCAAGACCAGTTTTGTAGCACGCCAACAGATGGAGGCACAAACTGAAACTGAAACTGAGGTGAAACTGAGCAAATCTGCCACAGAGACAATTGAAATGATTCGGCAGGTTATGGAGATTCTGCAATGAATTGTTCGAGGTGTTTTGAGTAGCACACACTCTTCAAGAGCTGGAGAACATCACTGGAACACGACGAGAGATCAGGAAGACCTTCAACGAGCTCAACACCTGAAAATGTCGGAACCATTCGGCAACTCGTGCATGATGGTCGTCGGAGAATAATCCACACCACAGCTTGTTGGTGTCTCATGCGGGACAGTCCAGGAGATCCTCACGTGTGATTTGAACGTGTGCTGTGGTGCTGCCAAATTCGTCCTCAGGCTGCTGACCCAGAAGCAGACAAAACATCGCCTCGAAGTCTGCCAAGAACTCCATCAGTGTACCGTGGACAACCCGTCCTTCATGTCCAGGATCATTACCAGTGATAAAACTTGGTTGTATGGGTACGAAGCAACAGTCCTCACAGTGGAAAAGCCCATCATGTACACAAAAAAAAAAACTAAGTGAGGCAGGTCTACAGCTTGACCAACTGCATGCTCATCGTCTTTTTCGACATTGGCAGCATCCCCCAGAGGCCAGGCAAATTCTACAGCAAATTCTACTGCCAGGTTTTAAGGCGTCAGAAAGAGGACATACAGAGATAATATTGAAACTTTTTGATACCACCTTATGTTAGGTTATAAGCTGAATGAATAAACGTCAGGTCAGGACAAAGATGTTAATAATTGGGGAAAATACCCAAATGAACCTCTGGACCTGATCACACCCATCTGTCATTGATTAAGTTAACTCATTTGTCTCTGATTGGATAAGATCTACAGGACACATTACACTGTATATAAGAGGAATTCTCAGTATTTAGAAACTACCAATTTAATTCTAGAAACTTACCAGAATCCACTGGCACGAACGGTGAACGGTAACGTCACTAGTGTAAAAGCAATATGAACCGACCTTGTCCAATTTCCAACTACAAGTTTCATCACAAAACGCCTGCAGTATCCAGGAAGTAAACGCTAGCGACTGTGGAAATGACTCCTCCTCCTCCCATCTGCGGCAACCCTCAAGCATGGAGGGGGAAATATTCACACTGCGCATGCGTGCTACTATGGCGCATGCGTACATTTTATTATGCGCTATTATCACGCTTCCGGATCTGTACCGCGCATGCGTTCAGAACAGGGTTTTTTTTTCCCCCTATGAGATATTGTTTGGTGTTTTTCTTTTCACAGGGATTGCATAAGGAAAAAATTATTATTATTATTATTATTATTATACATAATAATACAAAAACATATAATGGTGAACAAATTGTCCAAACAGCTTCAAACAGGATGAACCTTTTTTTTCATGTTTTTTTTTTCATGTATTGTTCTTGGAGTCGTTTCGTTCGTCTAAAGTAACTGATGAAGAATTAACACAATAACATTCAAAGACAAAAATATATAGTGTCATAAATATGTAATAGACTTTACCTACTAAAGCTGTAAATATGTATATATAATGACTTTTGATATGGATGTTTTGTTCGATCTGTAACATACAGTTATATACAATTATATACACACAATTATCATTCGTATAATAATCACTTCTATAGGAAAAAACTGGACATTCATATGGACACTTATGGACACATTCATGCA
>JAQMYJ010000008.1:6620539-6642781 GCA_030014305.1 Clarias laeviceps
GGAAACCCCCCCCCCCCCCCCCCCCAATCTTTTAAGGATTTATTTTAAAAAGATGATTTAAAGCTATGAGTAGATTGTCAAGAAATATGAACCATGGATGGTTTTAGTGTATGTACATGCTTATGGGTATTATGAATTAAACAGTTAACAAAGAAACAGACTTATATACATATATTAAATAAAATTCCTGATACTGTAATTTGTGTTGCATTTTTTTCCCCCCTTCTTTAGATGTTGTTACATTAATGTTGCAGAAGACATCAGTTTCTAATCAAGGTTTTAATTTTCCTTTCATTTTTCAGTACATTTTGAATACTTTTGAGGATATTAAAAAGTGTTTTAATATTATATATTCTTAATGAAATGCTAAGAATTATCCATGTATTAAACAATTCAGCCTATGCGTTTCAGTCAGAATTTCTAGTGTTCTAATGAAACGGGGTACTTTAGATACACTAAACATTATGACCACTGACAGGTGAGGGGAATAACAGGTGACCAGTGGCACCTGGAAGTGGTTGGGATTTATTGGGCAGAAAATTAGCAAGTTTTTTCCCCCCTCTGAAGTTGATTTAATGGAAATAGTAATAGAATTTGCAAGCGCAAGTACAGTATTTTAGTGACTTTGACAAGAGCCAATTGTGGTAGACAAATGGGTCAGAGCAGCTTCTAAACTCTACATCTTGAGAGAAGTTCCCGGTCTGTAGTGGTCAGGACTTACCAAAAGAGATCCAAGGAAAGAAAACCAGCGAACCCTCAAACTGCTGAAAAGGTTAACACTTATTCTGATAGGAAGGCGTCAGAACACCGTGCATCACAGTTTGTTGCATAAGTACTGCGTAGCCGCATACCGCTCAAAGTGCCCATGCTGACGTGTCCACCTCCAAAAGCACATACAATGAGCATCAGAACTGGAAAGAGGTAGACTGGTCTGATCAATCCTTTTTTGTTTGACATCATGTGGATGGTCTGGGGTACGTGCGAAAGAGATGGCACCAGGATGCACTGCAGCGGCAATCTGATGCTTTGGGCAATGTTCTGCTACAAACCCTTGAGTCCTGTCATTCATGTGGATGTTACTTTGACACCTACCTAAACATTGTTACAAGCCAAATACACCCCTTTATGGAAACAGTATTCCCTGATGACAGTTGCCTCTTTCGGCAGGATAATGCACCATGACACTGCCAAAAAAAGTTCAAGATGACAAAAAGTTTGAGGTGTTGACTTGGTGTCCAAATTCTTCAGATCTCAATCCAGTCAAGCATCTGTGGTGGCCTGGGCAGATCTCTGAAAACAGACTTTCTAGGATTAAAATTTGTTTTATGTACAGGTACTGTATCTCAACAAGAATTTATATATATACACTCATCTAAAGGATTATTAGGAACATCTGTTCAATTTCTCATTAATGCAATTATCTAATCAACCAATCACATGGCAGTTGCTTCAATGCATTTAGGGGTGTGGTCCTGGTCAAGACAATCTCCTGAACTCCAAACTGAATGTCAGAATGGGAACGAAAGGTGATTTAAGCAATTTTGAGCGCGGCATGATGGTTTGTGCCAGACTGGCCGGTCTGAGTATTTCACAATCTGCTCAGTTACTGGGATTTTCACGCACACACCATTTCTAGGGTTTACAAAGAATGGTGTGAAAAGGGAAAAACATCCAGTATGCGGCAGTCACATATATATGTGTGTGTGTGGTAGGGTTTGAACCTGGGACCTCACAATCAGTAGGCCAATGATTTAACCACTGAGCCACCCCCGACCCTGTCATCATCACCATGATGGATTTTGGAGTAGAAGTAATAAAAATCAGGATAATGGTGTACATTACGCAGGAGTGGTTTTAAAAACATTTACCTTTTCTGTTTTTCTAAAAGTAGCTTCATATGAAAATGAAATATGAAAATGAAATTGCATATGAAAATGAAATATAGTCTCTGAAATTGCACACCACACATGAAAAGATAAAATTCTGACTCTACATGTAACTATCACATAACTAGACATGTTTAGGCAGGCTGACAGTTTTGTCAAAGTGGCTCCTTAAACAGCATGTTATTCTTTGGCAGGTGGCCTAGGGAAAGTTAGAAAGGAAATAAAAATTTCCACAGCGTAGTGGTTAGCACTGTGGCCTTGCACCTCTAGGGTTAAGGGTTTGATTCCCATCTTGTTTCTGTGTGCACAGAGTTTGGATGTTCTCCTCGTGCTTGGTTGGGTTTCCTCCCACAGTCCAAAAACATGCAGATTAGGTTAATTGGCGTTCCCAAATTGCCCGTTGTGTGTGTGCCTTGCAATGGATTGCCACCTTGTCCAGTGTGTACCCCGCCTTGTGCTCTTCTGGGATAGGTTCAAGGCCCCACATAATCCTGCAATCAGTATAAAGCGGTATAGATGATGAATGAATGAACATAATTTTTTAAAAATATCCTTAATGTTAGTAAAATCGAAAAATATTCTATAGGCATGAAAAAAATGCTGATTTCCAGAATTGAACCACACAGTGATGCCTATTGGCTTTTTCCAGGTCTCTATTCATATTTTCTGGCCACATTTTAAGTCGCCTTCAGTTCTTGATTATTTAAGTAATAAGGTTAAAATACCAAAAACGTTTTATACCAAAAATAAAGGTTTAAAATAAATATTTATTCCTGTGCTCAATAAGGAATTACAAGATTGCTTGGTGAGTTTGATCAACTGCACCAAGTTTTAGGCTTGGAGATTTGACTTGTTTTTACTCATGTGCTTGGCGTGCCCCAACAGCTGCCTGTCCTGGGGAACAGATTTACAAAGTCAAACAAATCTTAAAGACTATGCTTAGAATGAGCCCTGAACTGCAAAGCTTCGCAAGCAATAACTCATTCATTAATGACATAATGAACCTCGTCAATTATTATGGTAGTGCTTTAAACATTTCTTTTACAATTCAGTGGTGATTTAGCAGTGCTTTGACTTGATGAAGTAGTCTGTTCATTATGTTCTCTTTTACCGCTCATGCCTTCCAGTTGTTCTTGAGTAGTTTATCAACTTTTCAGCTTTCAAAGGCATCAATGCATGTTTTGGCGAAGCAGTTTGTACAAGGGTTTTACAGTGTTTTTTCTTTCTTAATACTGAAGTTTCATAATACTGAAGACACATTTTCAAAACTCAACACAGATCTTGCTACCAAATTACAGTTTGGCACAGCAGCTCATTTTGCCTCCAAAAGAAACTTCAGCAATCAGAATACTAAAGATTGTTATGGTTATATTGCCAAGTATATCACAAAGACAGAGAAAGCATGTTTACCATTACAAGACGAATACTGAATTGAACTGAATGTAATGTATGTCAAAGAAATAATTCATTAATTCAGCCAAAACCTTGATTGTTCTTTCATTCATTCATATTAATTGCGTATAGTGCTGGAATTACAAAGAAAGCAACCAAATTAAATACATAATTTAAAAAATACAGTTATGTGCAAAAGTTTTGAGTCACCGCTTATTTCTTCGAGCTAAGACTTTTTTAACGTGGTCTTGAGGAATAGTTCTCCAGGTTTCCTGAAGGACTTTTTTGGCTCTCATTTTCAGTCCAGTACCTGTACCTGAGCAGATTTAGAGGAATGTTTTTCCTCCACACAGTGACCTATGAATCATTCAAGCATAAAAAAGCATCTAACCTAAGGCATGAATAAGTGAGATTAGTATACTGGTGGTGCTGAATGCTGAGTGGTTGGAACACATGAAAAGAGAAATTTGGTTGCTGCTGAGGTTGTTACATAATAGACCGATTTTTTCTCCTTTGTTCCCATTTATTCAATTTAATATGAAGAAATTAAGGGTGGCCTGTGATAGATTGGCACCCTTGTGCAGGCTGTACACCTCCTCATCCCCTATACCCCTGCTATATCCCTGGGATAGGCTCCAGGTTTCCCACCTGTACAGGATAAGCGATATAGAATATGAGTGAATGAGCGATAAGTAGTATCATCGGTGTATTCCAGCCTTCATGGTTGAGGGTAGTGCCTCTGTTGTTTGTGTGTGGAGTTTAGATGTTCTACACGTGCTTGGTTGTTTTCCTTCAGTAACTTGGGTTTCCTCCTATATTCCAAAGACTTGCAGTATGGTCTGACTGGGGTTTAAAAATTGCCCGTTGTGTGTGGTTGGATGTGTGATTGTGTGCTTGTGCCTTATGATGGATTGCCACCACATCCTTGGTGTACCCCACTCAGTACCCCAAAGTTCCCAGAGACCCTAAACAGGACAAGTGAGTAATGGATGGATGGATGGATGGGTAGTAAATGGTTAGCCATAAGATGCTTAATGTGTATTATTTATTAACAAATTATTTAAATTATACTTACAATTTATAAATTATACTTATGGCTAGTTTACGTTGTGAAATATTGTGTCCTTTCAAAATAATAACAAATCATTTTAATTGTTTTAGTGTCATGAAATGAATTGACTTTCTAAAAATGAATCATGTATTATGTATTAACTGTAATACATACATACATATGGTACATACATACATACAAATTTAGTAATAATGATGCTAGTTGTATGTAATCTAGATCACACAGTTGAAAATAAGACAGACAAAAGTAAAGGCAGGTGATGTGAAAATTTAAACACAGGACAAAAAGAGGACAGATAAACAATTTATTTTCCATGTTTCTCATTAATATTAACTTTTGTAAAATTGTCTGCTAAGTAATTCATTTTTAAAAAACTGCTGTACTGTTATAATTATTTACATTAGTTAATATATTAGTCAAGCATTTTTAATGCTTAAATGCTAGTCAGCTAGCCAACAATAGAATAAACAAGCTATGTAGCAAAACATGTTAGTTAGCTAGCTAGCATTAACTTAGCTGCGGAGGTAATTCTGTGTACTCTCGCCCCCCCCCCCCCCCCCTCCCTCTGTGTGTGCTTGTGTGTGTGTGTGTGTTTTCTGTATATGTTGCCTGTCAGCTTTTCTATACAAATCCACACAACAGACAACATCTGCTGACAAAAAGATATTTTCCATTAGAAATGTTGGCTTGCATACCTGTTGTGTGAGTGTGCTTGTGTGTTTGTGTGTGTTTGCCATTAGTGAGTAACAAATGTGCCCATAAAAAATTCTGGAAAAGTAGAACATTTTGATGGTGCGTGTTGTGGTCTGGTGCTTTTGTAAATCTTCTTTTGTTTTATCCAAAAAAGTTTTGTTTTTTTTAATATTTGAACTTTTTGAAACCTAGGTTTAAACCCCAGCAGCACCAAGTTGCCACTGTTGTACCTCTGAGCAACACTTCATAAGTTTTCTTAACTCTCAATAATAAAAAAAACAAACAGTTTCTGCATAAGGGCATCTGCCAAAGGCCAATGTAAATGTAAAATGTGTGTGTGTGTGTGTGGATGTGCGTGTGTGTGTGTGTGCGCACAATACAGTTTACATTCTACCTATGCACAACCTTAGTTACATATCTGTTGGGAGACCTTTGGAACAAGAACTCAGTCACACCCTCTATTACAACTTCACACATACCAATCTGTAGAAGACAAACACTCAGACACCAAACCTGAACAATGACAACATTCTTTCTTTTGCAAACCTGCATGCATGTATATGTACATACACACACACACACACACACACACAATCACAGGAAAGGAGGGAAAACTGCTGGCTGTCACTAACTGACCATAGACAATGTTACCCAGTCACACCTCCACAGAAAGTGCAGGACTGGAGAGGTGGGGAACTCTTGCAACACTTTTGCAAGCTTTCATGGTCTATGCAGAAGGAATGACTGCAGTTTTACCTTTCCTCTGCCTGCTTGGTCTGGTTTGACTAGTTCTAGGCTTAATCACAGTATCACTGCAGGAGGGGTGACAAGAGGGAGGGGAGATATATAGAGAGAAAAAAGAAGGTGTACAGAAAGCAAGCAAACAGGTTAGCAGTGAACGAGAGTAAGAAAAGTCTGTAGGAACTGTCTCTGAACTGTCTTTCTCTCTTCAGTGGACACACTAAGGATAAATCAGAATCAGGTAATCTGGAAATACCTTCTTAATGTCAAACACAAACCAGCATTGGTTGGCTCTGACTGCTGAATTCTTTTCCTGCAGTGACTTGTCAAGTTCTGGATTCCTTGGGATTGACAGCCTATAGAAATTATGTCCAGTTTCCTGTATTACCTGCTTCCAGCAGTAGGTGGGTACGCCGTAACATCCTTCTACCTGCTGAAGAATCCGCACATCCTGCACAAGAAGAAGCAGACAGCCTTCCATTGCAGGCACATCTCACACAGAGGAGGTAAGGTGTCCATCTCACCTTGCCAGTGCACTGCTGTTTGCAAATCGCTAATCCTTGACCTTGACAACTAGAGCACTACATATTATACCTATTATAAGGAACAAAGTTTGTGACTAAAGTTAATGTTTTACATTATATCCTGGACAGGGTCTGATACAGGCTTGTTTTCTGGAAGTACACATAACAATCCCAAACTGCAAAAACATTACTAATTTCTTAAAATTTTTACATTTGAAATGCAAATTTTATACTTTATTGGTAGTTCATTTTTGCTGCTAGTCTTTTCGGAAAGAAGCAAAATTATCTGCTAAAAAAACAAGTTTACATTTCAGGTTTTGTGAACTGTGTCCATAAATAAGCGTAATAATCTTACTGTAAGCAAAGAACAATAGTGGTTACATCAGTTTAAGAGACCAATTAATAAAGCTGAAGATACCTACTAACAATATCTTTCACAGGGCTTAAAATTCTCATGAATGAAGGCATAAATAAAATAGACATTTACAGAAGACTTCAGGCACAGTGCAGTGATGAGACCATTAGCCACAATAAAACATTTGAATGGTGCAAAACTTTTTAAAAAAGGCTGTACATCCGTTAATGACGATGTTGGCCGAGGCTGCTTGACGTCTACTACAGTCATAATCTGAGAAATTCAACAGATAGCGTTTCGGCTCATAATTTGCTGTAGGGAAACATTTGAGGAATAAAGAAAAATAAGGGTATATCGAAAAAATAAAGGTTGTTAAGACACACTCTCTCAAGTGTGTTCTGTCATTCTGCACAATCCAAAGAACCATACCCCTTTTTCTGTTTCAAGTCCTTCCTGGTGTCTGTTTGTTCTGTGAATTCTCATGTGGGTTCATTTTCTCTGAAGTTTCACTTGGGTTCACTTTGTTCTCGACTTACTTTGGTTAAACTGACAAATTATGCTAGCATGACGGAATGCAATGGATTTGCTCTGATCATGGTTCAGTAAACAGACATGCAAAGACCATCTAGCGCTCTGGTTCTTTATCTCAATCCTGATGATCCCATGTGCTGCACAGTCCAGTCTCGTATTCAATTTAGTTTAATATGGTGTTATTTATATGGTGCTTTTGACAGCAGACATTAAGAAATGATTGAGCAGCTCTTGTTAGGTTGGTCAGGGGGTGTAGATGCCAGAATGTAATTCATGGGAGTGCACTAGTTCAGATGAAAACCACACCTCTATGAAGTATGTACACTCTGTGATCTTATGAAAAACAGGATACTGCCATCCTGTTTGCATCAGGTTATTACTAACTTTATGACTAGCTGTGAGACTTTCTTATCAGGATAACAGACCACATGAAAGATATGATGTACTGTAACAGGTGTACAGTTGATTGAATTACTCTCACGTCCTGGTCATTTTGCAGTTATGTTATATGTTACTATGAACAAAATATTACTACCGCCATAGAACCACCTCTGATTGGACCTTTTCAGCTGAATCAATAATTTTTCTAAGCACATATGACCATAGTCATATAATAGTGTTGTATCAGGCCACTTGTAGGCGTACATTTAGATACTGATATCCACGGTATGGTTTATTTGTTCTCTAGCCCATCATTTGTGGTTTTGTCCATAGCACCAAAGAAGCATGAGTTTCTTATCCCATGAACCAATGTGGACGTGTAGAGACAGGTTTACACAGTAAGGCTAGCACAGACCTGTACAGACAAAAGCTCTGCATTTTAATATCACTGCTAATTATTGCTCATAAAATACACCAAGCTGTCTTTCTTTTTTAACTCTGTTGAAAATGGCAGATCTTGTGTCCCTGATATGACCTGACACTCGCTTGAATTATGGGTGGAATTACTGATGGACCAAAACAGCACTTATTCAGTTATTAAACCAAGCACTAAGTCTAACACATAACAAAAAAATAATGGTTATAATGATTAGATGGAGATTAAAACACGCTGCTTAAAAAAAAAAAAAATCTCATTACACTGGTATGAGGGTGTACACTGGGTTCTAGCAATCAGCTGGTGATTGTGGAGAAAAATCTGCTTAATTTTCACCTTAACTGCTGTCATTTTTCAAAATATAAAGACAGATCTGTCAGTAACAGTCATTAACAGTGAATAAATACAGTCATTATGTTCAGTCATTATAAAGTTATTACAGCCATAATAAATTGCAAATTGGTTTTTTGAACATCATATAAAATAATATTCTAATAATTATTATTATTATTCTAATAATTATTATTATTATTATAGTGTGGCACAATGGCTTAGTGGTTAGCACTGTTGCCCCGCACCTCCAGGTTCCGGGTTCGATTCCCGCCTCGGGTCTGTGTGCATGGAGTTTGCATGTTCTCCCAAGGCTTGGTGGGTTTCCTCCAGGCACTCCGGTTTCCTCCCACAGGCAAAAGACATGCAGATTAGGCTAAAATAATAATAATAATCCGCACGCATCTTCGCTCATACGGAAGTATGTTGCAAATAGTCATACTGTATTAAATGATTTATTTTGGGTGAACCAAGCAATAATGAGGCTTCAGCTGTAGATTATTTTTAGCTATTCATTTGTGATATTTACTACGTTAATTCTTTAGTCTTTTCCACCCCTTGTTTGTTGCATGTAGTTCTGTATGTATCTCTGACTCAGTATTTGTTTCTAGGTTCTGGGGAGAGAATTGAGAGCACCATGGAGGCTTTCACACAGTGAGTAATAACTGATCTCAGATCTGATACCTAGGTACTTCTTGTCGAGTGACCCTATGATCTATTCTTCGTACACTCCTCATTATAATCATGCTTCATCGATCACCTCTTTGTATTTTTCACTACTGATGTCTGACAAATTCCCTCCTTTCCATCAGTGCAGTGGAGATGGGGACAGAGATGCTCGAGCTGGACTGTCACCTTACTCGAGATGGTCACGTGATTGTATCGCATGATGACAACCTCCTGCGGCAGACTGGGCAAGACGTCAACATCTCCGATCTAAACCTCAAGGTCAGAGTTCAAGAGTTCAAATTATAGTAACTGCTGTTATTCTGTTTAGTGTTTACTCTTGACTAAGTGTGTACTTTGAATGAATAACCCAGTGCTGAGTATGAAGTGCTTTCTTGGTTTGTTCATAAGAGGGAGATAATATAATTAAGAAAAACGTGATCTTTTTTTACGTTTTGTAGTGTTACCTCAAGGTTTTTGTAATTCCTGAAATGGATTTAATTAGGATTTTATGTTGTGACTCTACAAATCTAAAATATGCTCCTGTCTGGATGTGAGGAAAAAAGTGAAGTAATGGTGTGGGTCTGTAAAATAAAAGGAGTATTTAGTTGCAAACCATGCATTTAGTAGAATTACATTTTTTGTAATTATGGTACCTTGAAAAAGTATTCATACCCTTTGAAAATGATAAATGGTTTTCAATTTTTTTTATTAATTTTTTTACAAATAATTTGTTTTAGTTAAAACATGACAAAATTTGGAAAAGGTCAAATGGTATAAATACTTTTGCAAGGCAATGTTTTTATACACTCTGAAAAATAAGATTGCTTTCACACTAGAGATTCAGACGCAGATTCTAATGAAAAGAGGAGGATTGGTCAATCGTACCCAGGCACAGTATAAAATAATCATGCCTTCTGTGAAAACTCCAGCTCCCACAGTTTTGCAGAAATGGATAGATCCTGCATTTGTGTTTATGGTCATTTAAGTATGCAATTTAGTATTAATAATATGTTGGTCGAGTTTTAATAAAAAAGATAATATTAGCAAATGTTTTTTTATTGTGATTTTGTAGTCAAACAGAAAGTAGTGGCAGGAAATTAAACACTGAAAACTTTTTTACGAAGAGTGTTAAAGATCAGGAGAAACTTCTACAGCATCATCAGCCTTCTTATCTAGTCGTTTTAGTTTCATGTCGATACATGAGACATGATCATAGTACAGGTATGCACCATATGACGTGCATTTTTGCATATGTCTGTCAGTCACCCCCAAGGTTTAAAACGTTACAGTAATAGCAGACAGAAGCAGACAAATTGATTGCAGTAGCTTACAAAACACAGCTTGTGCTTCTCATGTCACTTGTGCACAAATCGTTCGTGCATATTTACATTTTGTAACATAATTTCTTCGCTTCACCAGTGTTTACACTACAGTCTCCCACACGAATGTGTTTGTCCTGTTTCATGCTTGTCATTATTACTGCTGGAATGATTGTAGCAGCAGTGACAGAGAGTAAACATAATTTTCTTTCAGTCTCGGAAACATTCTCAGAAAACTCTTTAAACACATTCAAACCGCACACGGCAGCCACTGTGTTGTTCATGAAGTATCGTCGCTTCATGCGATATCATTGATCACATGACTGAACTAGTGACGCGGTGACTTTTGCTCAAAAAACCGGCAGCTACATGTCAAATGTGTCAAACAGAGTTTTAAAGTTTCTAAAATAAGGTTATATATCGTTTTTCAAAGGAAACTTTTTATTATAGACAACCTTGTGTCAGAGAATAATAATTTGCCAAAATGAGTAATTGTGGCCAAAAGTGGCACTTATTATGTTTTGCTTTCAAACAGTTGACAAGTAACAGTTTTACTTGAAGGAGCTTAACATGAATGTCAGGCACCAACGGCAAGAGCAAACAAAAATTGCTATTTGTTATACTACTATAATATTCTCAGGCAAAACAAATATATTATCTGTACTTTGTATCAATACATCCATTTTCCATGCTACTTATTCTGTGTAGGGTTGCGGAAATCAATCCCAGGGAGCTTAGGGCACAAGGCTGTGTGCCAACCCATTACAGAGCGCAAACACACACACTCACATACAGTAACTACTCATACACTATTGGCAATTTGCCAACAACCTACAGGGCACATCTTTGAATAATGGGAAGATACTGGAGTTCCTGGAAGAACCCAACCAAACATCAGGAGAACATTTAAACCCCAAGTACACAGGACCAGAGGCGAAATTTATGGAGGTGCAGGGGCGACAGCGTTTAACTTTTAAGTGCTAGTGCTGTATTCCAAAACATGTATTCATAGCACAATAATAGTAAAAAACACTAGTAATAATGTGCATTATTATCAAAATACGATCAAACTTTTCATGATTGATGTAATCTCTTCTTTAATTTTCTCTAGGAGCTTCCACTGTATAAGGAAGAACTTGAAGTTACATTTTACGCAGGTGCGTTTGCCAGCACACACATGCACGTGCACACACAAACACCCACAGTTCGCTGTAACTGTAAATCATTTCTAACACACACTGCAGGTCACTACGGCACTGGCTCAGACAGAAAGTTTGCCCTGTTGGAAGACGTCTTCAGCAAGTTTCCTAGGATCCCAGTGAACATTGAGGTGAAAGAGACCAACATGGAGCTGATCGAAAAGGTGAGAGGATTTCAGTTAACTTAGATGTTTTGCCCATGTTATCTAGTTTGCTGTGAAACTCTACTTTTGTACTTTCTGTTTCCTATTTGCATGCCACACAACATCTCACTCTTCTTCTTGTGTGTTCTTTCAGGTGTCTGCTCTTGTGAAGAAGTACAAACGAGAGGACATCACTGTTTGGGCATCTGTGGAGTCTTCTATCATGAAAGAATGCCGTAAAGTGGTGTGTGTATATTCATGCTTCTGTCACACAGTGTCCAACGAATCAGGACAAGGCGGAGGCTCTACTTTATTGTCATAACACTTGGCATAACATAACTGCGGAAATGCTTAAGTGAATGGCTGTGAATATGGGTCTCTCCTCTCAGTACTGCGGATTGTATCAAGCCTAATGCTGTGACCGTAATTAGTGTAATTAACGGTTACTGGAAAACCTGGGATGACATTTTTATTGTATTTATTGTATCTGTCGGTCTGTCTGTCTGTATCTATTCAGAAATAAAACTTTTGCAAAAGTACTGTAGTTAAATCATCAAGCCTACGTGGTGTATTTGATAAAATTGTTCAATACTACCAGCCTAAACAGAGTCATCACCAACTCATCACAGAGAGTCAATATTTAGAATTGACACATTGGTTAATAAATTTCTGACCTTTTTGTACTCCCTCTGTCTCATTCTCTCCTTTTCCATTTTGGCTAGAATTCCACTATGCCTTACATGTTCACGGAAATGCGTGGCCTACTGCTGCTTCTGCTTTACTACACAGGACTTCTGCCCTTCATTACCTTGGGAGAAAGCTTCCTGCAGTACTACCTTCCCCAAGTCATCAACAGGTTTGATTTCTCGGAATCATCTTTCTTCTTTTGTATGTCCAACCACGGCATGCATTACAGTATTTGAACAACCCAGTAGGATTTAATCATATATCAATGTTCAATCAATTTGAATTCTTTAGGACTTATATCCCAGAACCTGGCATTCTCAGGAACAGTTTGGTCATCTCACTAATTCAAAAGTATGTAAAACTTTAACAGTGAAATTGTTAAATGTAAGATTTTTACTCCTGAATAATTTTTTGCTTCATTTGTGTTATAGGCTGACTTTGAGGAAAGGTTTGTTTCAGCATCTGAAAGACAGAGGAATTCAGGTAGAAATTCCTCCAATTTTCATCCAACAAAGAAAGATTTTAAAAACAGGCTACATCTTAAACATGCCAGAGTTATATTTCATCAATTTTATTTCTGCCTCTCTTTTTCACTATTCAGATCCATCTGTTTGTTTGTAATGAAGATCAGGACATCGAGGCTGCTTTTGCAGCAGGAGCAACCGGAGTCATGTCTGATTATCCTACACTCCTATCAAACTACCTTAAGAGGCACCCACAGGCCACATGAATGAAGCTGAACACTGAGTAAATGAATAAATAAATAAATACTACATAGCAGTGAGGATTGACAATAATGCCTGTAAAGTCTGGCTCTGTATGCAAAGGTGTTTTTAAGAGTTACATAACAGTGAATGCTCACATTGATTCAGACTGGCTTTGTCACAACAATATTGAACATTTATTCATGTATCAGAACTGATGTTGTTATGATGATGAAGATGATTTTCTCTTTTGGTGCAAGACAATTATGACAGACTACTGACTTCAGATGACCTCAGAAGAAACAACTTGAGTGGTGTTATGTCTGGTTCTATTCAACTTCTATTATTAATTTTGAATTATCTTGCGTCTGAAAACAAGAAAGAAAAATCTCAAAATTTCATATAAGGAAACATGACAAGAAGGATCCAGAATTTTGGGCGATTCCTGTGTAATGTTAGGACTACAATATTGATCTTACTGACTTAAGTTATATTATACATCAACTGACTTCCCTGTTTCTGGATTGTGCTGAAATTATAAACATTTTGGTTTTGCTCCAGATTGCAGATTTCATCATCTTTGTGAGAACATGAGGTTCCAGGGAATACCAGTGGCCAAAGAAATATAACAAATCATGAGACTAAAGAACAGTTTGTAATTCCTGGATTTCACAATTTTCTCAGAAATTCATAGTTCAAAACAAGAGAGCACATTTCTAATAAACTCAGCATACTGTTGTGTAGAGAGCCAATTATGTCATACATTTACCAGAATAAAACACAGAACTTAATTTCTTTTCATAATATGCTAATCATATAATGGTATACATATATATAATAACATATATAATATACATATATAGTGTAAACATATAACATTACATCTGAAGCATTTTAATCTGATGTATCTTATTATGATCTATCTAATCTGATATATTCATTGACACTCAGCTGTTTAGTCCCAGTCCTGTGAGTTCTTGTCACATTGTGCATTTGGAAATCTTCTCACTTTCACTATTAAAAATAGCTGATTGCTACTGTATTTTTTTCCATGCATCTTTACTAAGCGTTTAAGTGATCTACATTCATGATTTTTTTATTTAGTGTTTTATATAGAGAGAGACAGAGAGAGAGATCGCTCTTATATACTGTATTGTGTTTGTGTCCGGGCGTGTGCATTTATGGCCCAACCACTATTACATCATAGTGTATAAAGAGCCTTCTTTTTCTTCTTAGGATTTTTTTTTTATCATCTGGGGCTTTTTGAGGGTCTTAATAGGCTGAAAAGTCATGAAATCAAGTCAAGTCATAAAAATCAGCAAACAGGTGAGAATCTGCTGCCATTAGGATGCCTGATTGGCTGGGCTTTGGGCATGGCACAAGGCCTACATAGGAGATTTTGCTGCATAGCTCATGCACACTTGCACATGTACATGTAAAACCTGGTAAACATTGAGATCATTTGATACACTCCTCCTAGGGGATTTATATGATCGCATGAACGCCTGGGCCACTCTCAGAGTATGAGTTAATGTTATGCCACATTATGACACGTTTCCCCTTTAGATGCATCTGCCCACTGTTTTTCTGGTGCACCAGGGCCGGCAAATGGCACAGATGCTTTGCAACCATGTTTGTTCTTTTATTTATTTATGAATTTATTATAAAGGTATATATAATGATATAACCTCCCCAGCAAACTGATGCTGAACTTCCTCAACAAAAAAAAGACATGAAAGCAACCTGGGACATAAAATTTACAGCCACCCCACCAAAGGCACCCTGTGTTAATGCGTAAGAGTGGAGGGGGCATCAACATTCCAGCATTGTCTGATCATCTTTACATAACAGCACAGCCACATGCGTTTCCTTGTTTGCAAAACGCGTTTACTGCAAACTTTGAAACGAGGTCATGTTTTGACTCCAACACAGGGTTGCCAGATTTCAGCAAAATCTCAGACCAAGTCAAGGTAAGCAGGCTTTTGTTGTCATTTCAACCATATGCAGTTCAGTATACAGTGAAACGAAACAAAGTGGACCTAGGTGCTACATACAACATAAATTAGCAACATAAATTAACAAAACTACCTAAGACACCTAATTAGCTAACTAGCTAAAAAAAACAAATTAACACCACAAATTAACAAAATCAACATCTCAAAATTTAGCCAAAATTTTCTTACTTAAAATTTTCAAAAGTAATCGTATGACATTTTTTTTTCTAAACAAAATTTATAGATATAAATCGAACATAATCTAAATGTAAAACAAAGTCACTGTATTTCTTCATATCGCTCACTCTGGCAACCCTGCTTCACGGCCCCGTAGACGCAACGCTGCATTTGATTGGTTAATCTGGTTCCCTGACTTGCTATGTCAATTCTGATTGGTCAAGGGGGAAGTCCTTTGACGCCACATGATCTGGTGAAATTATTTAAGGCGGCGCGGTAAATAAACAACAACAGCAAATATTTTGGTTGCGTCGTTGCGCGTTAATCATAGATCGTTATATTTTTGGTGGATTAAACGGTGTTTGTTATTTGATCGGTTTAGTATCGGGGTTTTAAGGCGGTTTGGGGCCGGACAGTGAGTAGTGGCGCACGTTTGTTTGTTTTTTTTCTGTTTGTTTTTGGGGAAAGCAGAGTGACATTCAGCTTTTCATAACAACATTCACCTCTGATGTCTATCAGTTGATTTTTAAAAAATATATAAATTATAGGACGCCATCGCGAATATTTAGGTGAGTCCTAGTTTAATGTTTAACATGCCCTAGTTGGAGCCTCGTGCACCTTCTGTTTATTTATTTCGTTATTTTTGTTTATGGTGTTTTTGTAATGCACGACTATTTTTAGACATGCGTGATAGTATAATATTTATATACGTTATAATTAACGTCCATCATGGAGATCTGATGTGTTTCTGTTAGTAGGAACTTTACATTGCAGCCTGTTTGTTTGTTTTTAGCTGCAGTGTTCAGGCCTGTCGTGTTGCGCAGTTTTCCAGCATGGTATATTTAATAAAAAATAATCATACATACAGTAACAATGACATAATCTTCATTTTAAGCATGACAACACTGTAGCATAATGCTTAGCACGGATACATTGTGGCATTGAAGGCTACCAGGCCAAGTAGGTCAGACAGACTGTGTGTGTGTGTGTGTGTGTGTGTTATGCAGTATTATTAAACCCGGAAGTTCAGCTCGAATGATTTCACACACTCCTGATTAAGAAATAAGAGCAACAACACAACCACCGAGGTTTCAGCCATAACATGTTTAACCTTTAGTGTCTTGTAGCCTGTACATGATTTCACTGTAGATTTCACTGTAGATTTGGTGGTGATAAATCTGATCACTTTGGTTTATACACAGTTTATTTTCTCACACATTTGATCCCCATTTCCTTAATTTTCTAAAGCTACTTTGCGACAATAACCATTGTTAAAATGCTATACAACTAAATTTAATTGAATCACCAGGAATCACCCGATACGATATTATCACCGTACTGTACCTCAGTGCCGAATCCACCTGTATTGTGATTGTCAGTATCACAATTTTCTATATATTCAGATTACATAATTGTTTTTAGATTTAGTTAAATTTTTTAACAAATTAGCCAAATAATTTAAGGTAGCACGGTGGCTTAGTGGTTCTCTGTCGCCTCAGTGTTTGCATGTTCTCTCCGTGCTTGGTGGGTTTCCTCCAGGTACTCCAGTTTCCTCCCACAGTCCAAAGAAATGCTGATTAGGCTAATTAAGCAAATTCTTTCTTCACATATGCAGGCATAGAGCGCAGTGTCAGCCCTGATACAGTGCCCCTGGAGCAGATAGGGTCAAGGGCCTTGCTCAAGGGCCCACAGTGGCAACTTGGTGGGTTTGAATCTGGAATTTGTATTGGGGATTGAAATCACCAGTCACCTCCCGATACAGTGTTGTCACGATTTTATAAATATCCGTATATAAATATACATTTATAAACCTTTAAAAAAAGTTTAGTGATTAATTAAAGATAGGGCACTGGTGGCTCAGTGGTAGGTGTTTCGCCTGCCATGCGGAAGGCCCTGGTTCAATTCCCAGCCAGTGCCCAAACCCCAGCCACTGGATGCAGTGTCGGTCCCAAGCCCGGATAAAATGGGAGGGTTGCGTCAGGAAGGGCATCCGGCGTAAAACCTGTGCCAAGTTGTAGTGCGGACTGGATATTCCGCTGTGGCGACCCCTTGCCGGGAGCAGCCGAAAGACTAACAAGAAGTGATTAATTAAAGATAGGCCATTCCTTATAACGTTGAAATGAAAATTAATTGAATATATAATTTTCATTTTTTACAATTTTGGAGTCAGCGTGATGTGAATTGCCACAAAAAAGAACCTTGATTTATAACTGAATCGAAAATTTTTTTCCCTCCCACCATCTTATAATTGGGGAAGGTCATCATTGGAGCCTTCAAAAATTAGATCCAAGTGCTATTATCTACATACTCCTCCTTTTGGGCTTAATGAGGTTTGTTTAACATATTATTTGATTTTATATATTCTTTTGAAAAATACTAACACTGGCAATGTTGGCAAATGGCTACAATTCAGAATTTCTAAAGATTTGTCTAACCGTACAAAAATCAAGGCATGTGGTTTCCATGTTACTTGACATCACATAGCAAGAGGACTGATTTCCATGTCTAGTATATATTTTTTAAATTAATGTTAATTCAAGTGACGAGACATACAGGCTAAAAAAATTCTTTTAGATTTATCACTTTAATAATAAGACTGAGCGGCACTGTATGTGAATGTTGCGCAACAGGACTGAATGATTTTCTGGTTTGTCTGAAAATTGGTCTGTTGAACATTTTTCTCTTTTTTTTCTTTTCTTTTTTTTATTTTTTTTTAAAGCCATGGTGAAAGAGACTAAAGCCAAAACTTTCCAAGCATACATTGACTCCTGTCACCGTCGTTACAGCTGCGTCCACTGCCGAGCTCATCTAGCCAACCACGATGAGCTCATCTCCAAGGTAAGCTGGTGTAATGTAAAGTGAAAATCTGATCAACATAATCTAGAAATTCATCTACTTTGTGAATTTTTTTTTTTATTTTTTCCCCCCCAGTCTTTCCAAGGCAGCCAGGGTCGTGCCTATTTGTTCAATTCAGTGTGAGTATCTGTGTGACTGTTCATAGACTGTTCAAGTAGTGAATCGTGTCGGTCATCCCGGTCAGTGTTTTATTCTGTGCCGCTTGATGATTTTAGGGTGAACGTGGGCTGCGGTCCGGCTGAGGAGAGGCTCCTGCTGACCGGACTTCATGCTGTGGCTGATATTTACTGTGAAAACTGTCACACCACTTTGGGCTGGAAATATGTAAGCACACCTTTTAAACACACTTTGAGACACTTGGTGGTGTTTGCATATGTCATTCCACAGAAAGCTGTTGAATGGTTGATCCAGAGCGGTCAGGAGGTGATTAGATTTTAAAGACCAGCAGTTCTGATAGGGAGGCAAATCGCAGGTTTAATATTAATGCATGTGGGTTATACCACAAAATATAACGGTATTATAAAATGTAACTGTCTTAATTAACAAAGAAAAACATTCTCACAGTCGCCAGGGTCTTTTGTTTTATTAATTTTGACTTGGTGATGAAAGGACAGTTTATTTCTGCGACGTTCATAATAACAGAAACTTGCTTGACATTTTAGATACTCAAATTTAAACGCTAAAACATGCACAATATTATTAATGAATCTAATACTTGTTAACAAATTGGTATAAAACTAATTAAACACCTTACATTTCTGTTCCTGGAAAATTATTTGACATGTCAATCATTTTCTGCAAAGTCTCTTATTTCTTACATGCCTAATTTTTCGCAGTTACCAGAACATTCCTCTAAAAATTATGTTGCAAAGTCTTTAATTTGATTTCGGCAAATGTAGACTGTACGCAACGAATCTTTGAGCAGTGGGTGGAGGCAAAGATCTTGTCTGTGCCTTTGGATAAAAATAGAGAGCGAACAAACAAGCACAATTTACATGCAATTTACAAGAATTCTCTTAAAAACTCTTCGATCTTTTCTTCATTAAAGCACCTTCTTAGCAGACTGTAACCAAGTCAGTTGTGCTTTTGACCAAATGACGTCAAAAAAAGTACAGAATGATGGGGTTTAAATGTGTTATATTTATGACAGGCGTTCAAGTCAACCCGGGATTTTTGATTGATTGTGCAGAATAACAGCATGTTTATAAGGATACAAACTCCCCTTTTTTTCCCCTCTATATAATCCCCGGCTACACAAATGCACTTATCCCAGCGGTTCACTAGTGCTTGGATACCATTAAGGCAGAAAGTTTTCTCGGTACACCAGAGAAATGACCAAACTGCCTGCTTCACATCATCGTCTGGCCTCCCAGGAACTCTTTTAATACGTCCCAGACGTCTTTGCTTTAATGGACGAACAGCCTGGATGTTCTGTTTTTGCAGGCAATTTACAACCTCATACTGCCCACTGCACCAGTTGCACATTACAGGAACTTGCTCGGGAGTTATTGCCACATCTGCTGTACAGTCCTCACCTCGATCCAAGCCATTTTCCACGTGTTTGGACGACTAAATGAGTTCGTAGGGGGATTATACTGAGAAATAAACATGTATTCTGTTATTCAGCACAGTCAAAAGTGATTTGGAAGATCATCCTAGGCTAATATGTGGATCAAACCAAAAAAAAAAAAAAAAAGGCATTAAAGAAATAATCATCGCATGAAAGGCTTCATATCAGTTGGGACAATTTAAGAAATATTACACGGTACAGCAACACACTTTTTGTCTTAAACTGCTCTCTGTGCTTTAATCATGTGAAGAGCTTTATTATCTCAACCTTAATTATTTCCTTCTCTCTCTCTACAGGAGCAGGCGTTTGAGCTGAGTCAGAAATATAAGGAGGGAAAGTACATCATTGAACTTTCTCACATGATTAAGGACAATGGCTGGGACTGAAGTTCTCGGTGCCTACCATCATCAGCATGATACACTTTTTTTATACACTTTTTTTTTTTTTTTTGCATTACTATTAAGCACTTTCCATCCCTGATAACCCAGTTCATCAGTTTTACATTTAAAATGTGGTTGTAAATCAGTACAATCATGTAAACTTGACGCTCCAATGTGTTTGAGAGATGTGGAAAAACTTAGGAGCTAAACTTTAAATTCTTAAATTTAAATTAATTCACAAACCCGGACAAAAGTGACCTGTTCTGAAAGGTCCTGTGACTTTAATGTCCATTTTTAGGTTCTAGTTTAAAAGCACGAGGTAGCAGATATGATTGTTTTGGAGAAATGTTTTACTTTTGCATTATTTTGTGGTATCTGCCATTTAAGGTATGATTTTTATTTCAGTGTGAAATGCATTGAGAGACTAAAGGCGATGTGCAATATGTTTGTGTGCGTGTGTGTGAGCGCGCATGTGTTTTTCTTAATGTTTTGTCATGTTTTGTTTTCCTCTTTTAAATGTTTCAAGGTAAAAAAGAATCCTGTTAATGGGTTGTAGCATGTAGGCCAGATGGTGTATATTGTTTCTTGAGACACATCAGTTACAGTTTAATTTAGAACGTAATTGTGACTCTTTGCTTGGCGAAATGTGGATTCGATCATGTTAGAATCTGAAAGTCTGTAGCAGCTGTCTGTAAATGCTAAATTGTTTAGGTTTATTTTATCAGTTGGTGTTATTAAATTGTGATGAATGAATGTCGTTAGTATATGTAAATACAGAATATATAAATAAAATAAGAATTGTTACTTATGTTGTGTTAAACATTGTTTTATTGTTTCACGTTTTAATTTTTTATTTTTTTTTTAATAATAAGCATATGTACAATTTTGGTTGCAGTGGTGCATCACATCGTGTGGTTTTTTTTTTTTTTTTTTGCAGCATCTCCAGTTTCTTGGTTTCAGGTAGACTGGCTAAGATGGTTGTGTGTGCATAATGCACCAGGATGGACTGGCATCTCATTCATGCTGCATTCCTGCATTATACCCGGTGTTCCCATGATCAGCTCTGGATTCATAGTGACCCTGACTGGTATAACGTGGTTTAATGAGGGTTTGGCAATCATTTTTACTAACGTAAATATGTGGTTATGTCCACAAACATGAAACTTGGTGCACACTCTCACTCATCATCTAGACCGCTTTACAATATACCGTTTCTTGGGGTGTCTGGCGCTTATCCCAGGAGACTTGGGGCATAATTCCATAAGCACTACATGTCTTTTGACAGCTGTAAATGAATCACATCTCTGGTTCAAATTACTGTACCAGTTCTTTTGAAATTGTGTGTGGAAGCCTGTGCATAAAGAGAAACTTCTTGTTTCCAGCATGCTGTTTGTGATCAATATTAATTTTTTTTTTCGGCAAAATTATGTTACATGGCTGTTAAAGAACAGATTATTTTCTTATCACCTAAAGTGCCCAATTCCCAAAGCATTAAGGTATTTATTGACTTCCAAAATGCATATAAAATTACTGTTACGGGTTTGAAAATCACTTACACTTAACTGTATGTTTTATGCACATGCATTATATTTCTTATTTACGACTTATCTTACACAACCTACATGTTCCCCCATCTCTTAAACTGTAAGAACAGAAAAAAAAAAAATCAACCCCAGAACTGGGACAGGATCTCCAGTTTTTTTTTTTTTTTTTGTTCGGTTTTACTGAGATCTTTTCAAGTTAAAACAAACAGCTGTTTTCTTATAAAACTGCACAAATATGTGTCTAAAACTCCTGATTTTAAGCAACGAGTTTTCACTCCAAATATTGACTGTTTATTTTATTACTTTTTATTGCTCTTTATAGAAGTTTCTTTTATGCAGAAATGTTTTTAAAAGCATTTTTTCCGTATGCCATATTTTTGTATGTGCCCAAGACTTTTGCATAATACTATACGGAAAATAGTTGTTCGGTTTTACTGAGCTTGCTGGAAAATATAAATTCTTCTGGTAACTTTGTCACACTTGCGCCTTTCTACTGTATTTTTATGCATATTCCAGGAGCGTACATTTTTTTCCATCTGAAAACTGGTCTGTCTTGTACTATATATTTTGTCTTTACAGCCGTGCATATATTCTCCTGTAATGTTATTTATTTATTAATTTTTAAGTTATATATGGAAATACTGAATGATTTTGTACAT
>JAQMYJ010000008.1:6643143-6654367 GCA_030014305.1 Clarias laeviceps
ACTAAGTGAGGGAGAGTGAGAGAGCAAGCAAGGTCGATAACCTTAAATGAAAACCAGAAAAAGGGTACATCACTATTCCTGATAAATCACTACTTCTAAAACACAGCAGTTAAATTTAAATAAACACAACAACAGAATTATTAACTAAGCTTCTAACACAACTAAGACATACTATTCTATTAACCCTTTAAAAGACATGTAATACACAACATATTACATTTTTTGTGAATACATTTAAAACTTAAACAACAATCACAGCATAACATAAGTTACTCTTTCTCTTGTAATGAGCACTATAGTGAATTAATGAAATATCAAGTAACTCAATCAAGATTCAAGTGATCAGTCCTTCGTATAAGTAAAGAGCGGCGTTATCATACCATCAGTGTCCCTGAGGTGACCAGCAGTCGATGCGCTTCCCTGTCTCACATGTTACTGACTGCAGTCTCTTACACGCAAGTTTTTATACACAGACCCGATACTGTTACATCATAGTTACATCATAGTAGATACTGTGAGGTGGCGATTCTCTATCACAAATGGTGCTTGTATGTTGAGTCTGTACCTTTGCTCCGTTAGTGACTGTGAGGTGATGCATACTGTGATGTCATACTCTCATCGTGTCACAGTTGTTCCTTGTCGAGTGACTTCAGCTCCACCATTTCACTTATTTGACTTTACATGTAATATAAAGACTTTTGCACAGTACTGTATTACCTACTGCACTTTCTGTACATTAATCACTTTCACCTCATACCCTAATTTACCACTTTGTTATTTATCATAAATAGGTCACTTATGACTAGATGCTAACTGCATTTCGTTGGCTTTGTATATGTACTTTGCACAATGACAATAAAATCATCTTTGAATCTAATCCAATTACGCATCACTAGCACGGGTTTATAATTCTGAGTTTATTGATCTAGTTTGCCCCCTAGTGGAACAACCGTGACTCGTCTCTTTTATTTTTCTTTTATTAAAAAAAGAAGAAGGTATTATTGAACAAGACCGGTCCCAAACTTATTGTTGATTTTTAAAATCGCCTCTTGTGCAAATTGTCTACCACCACTGCTTAGCAGGCAGCTTTTTTATGTATTTAATTTCGCCAGACCTTACAATGGTTACCGTAAAACTCGCACTGCCACGCCAGCATTTACGGTAGCCCAGGCTGCAGCATCAGTAATCAGACGGGACTACACGTGTAAGCTCCGCCCAAACTGTGGTTAGGGTTAGGAGGTTGGGGTTAAGTTTAGCCCCACCCTGATACTCAGTACACAGTCTGCATTGGTCTCTTCTCGGTGCTACCGCAAACCAAACGAAATAATCCCACAAATCTACAACTACAAATCCCAGACGTCTTTGCGAGAGGCGGTTGACGTGGCCGGCGTTGTTGAACATACCGGGCCGGTTTAAACTTAGTTCAGCTGTTGAGCGTGTGTCCTCCTACGGTTTGCTGGTTAATATAATAACCGGGGTTCTTGTCCGTTTTTCATTTTTATCTCGTTACCGTATACCTCTTTGTAGCTGCGTCCGATAATGTCGGGGAAAATTAAGAGCAGGAACGCGGCGAATGCGGACGCGGCGTCGGGCAGCGTGTCCTGCGGGGAGCGCATCTTGAAGGACTGCCATCAGATGTACACCAATACAGACAGCGGTAATACAGCATTAACGTCCAGTTTTCTCTTAGTTTTGGCGCGTCATCTTAAATACTAACGGAAACAAGCTAACAGCAGTTAGCCGGCTCGCGCTGTTGCTAGGGCGAGTTTGAATGAAGTTAACAGTTTTTGACTCAATTTAGCGAGTTTAATCTTGTTTATCTTATTTATTTTTAATTCTAACTTGGTACTACAGGCAATGTAGTCCTTTTTTTTTCTTTTTTAAACTGCGTTTTTCCATGTACAGATGTTTTCTGCTTAGAAGTTAACTTTACTTCAATGTATTACAATAAATGTATAATATTTAAGTGATAAGATTTAAATATTTAAATTTTCTTTAAGCACTTCATTTAGGATACGTTTTTGTACAAGAAAAAAAAACTTAGGTCTTTGTAACGTAAAATTGTTCACGAACATTTCCGAAAGTGTCCGATCGTTTCCGAAAGGCGGCTAAGTCACGTGACATGATACTCTCTCATCTTCCATCCATTCATCAACCTCTGTAATCCAACTAGGGACACTGGAGGCCTGGAGCCCGTCCCAAGAGACTTTGGGCACGAGGCGGTGTCAACCCTGAACAGTGTGCCAGTCCATAGCAGGACACGCACACACCGATGGCAGTCATTTGATTGATTTTTTTTTTTTTTTGCATACATTTTCCTAAATTCATATTTGATTATACTTGCAGTTCAAGTACAGTGTCGCAGGTCGTGCACGTTTGCAAAATATTATACTTGCATTTTTAGTAGTACATTGGGACACTGGGCAGAAAAGAAACGCGCTTCATTAATTATGGCTTAAATTCTCTGTTCCGTCTCTGAGCTTTGTTTAAAACATTTGCTTTGGTAATCGGTAGCCTTTTTTTGTCTCTCCAAACTGAATAAAAAAGACCACCAAACCAGGTTAACTTCATCTTAATGCAATATTGTTGAGTGCAGAGGAGTGTACACCTCCCCTCCCAAAATCTGCTGAATGGCGAGAGCTTATGATGTAACTCTACTTTATACTTCGTCCATGATGTAAAATTTGGGTCTAACAAGTTTTATAATACCTGAAAGAGAATGTTCAGGCAGTTCAAAAAATATATTTTTCACATGTACTTATTACAGGAACACCTGTGAAACTAAACAACCAAAATGTGTACACAGCCATCTATCCATGCCACCTTTTGTCCATGCTTTTGTCTGTTTTACTCACTCTTCCTCCTTCCTTAAGTCTGTCCATGCATCTCTAACTATTTTATTCTGATCAGAATTGGAGTACACCCAGATTTAGACAACACGCACACATCATGGGCGCACATTCATCATTCACAAGTTCACCTACCAGCATGTTTTTTAGATTTGCAAAGAAACTACCTTGGACACTTGCAGCCAGTAAAATAGGTTCAGGAAGCATTGTGAAGGAAATGAGCATTTCTTTTTAATATTAAGCTGAGGGTGTGCAAGCCTGTGACATAACAATGTTTATAGGATTGTATCGTTTAACCAGCATTTACCAAATTCAGCAGATGTGTTTTGATGCATTAATTAAAACCGTATTTTCTGTTTTTGTAGGTTTAATAACAATAGCTCAGTCTGTCGGTGTGACTTTGCTGCCTCCCAGGAAGAAGATCACGGTCATGCTGATGGGAAACCATTCGGCTGGAAAAAGCTCCTTCATTAACTGGTGTGCACAATTTTACATAATTTATGATTTAAATACTTTTGTGAGTGATTGGGTGGGAAGCTTTTGTGCTCTTTGTGCAATTCACTCATTCTTCTAAAACTTTTTGTTTTAGGTACATTGAAGAGCACATCCAAAGAACAGGCGTTGCAATTGAGACACAGGGCTTCACTTTTGTTACCAGCGGGCGAAAGAGGGAGTCGCTCACGGTAAAAAAAAAAAAAAAAAAAATGCAGCGCTGCTTGGGAAAGTTTAATGAGATTTTATGGCTGAAATGATCTTCATTTTTGTTTCTGGTTTGACCTTCATCTAGGGTAATGCAACACTTCACCTGTATCCTCACTTTAAACAACTTCAAGAGTTTAAAGGTAAATGAAAACCCAAAACCAGTTATTAAATATCATATGCTTGAAACATGTTGTGTGACTCGTTTCTCTTTGTGTATCTCAGGTGTGTCTGAATACGTTGGAACCGAGATCTGCACTTCTCGGCAAAAGCGGTTCAGTTTGGTGACGTTTGTGGACACTCCAGGATTGGTGGATGGTGATATGAAGTATCCCTTTGATGTGGACCAGGCCATCCTTTGGCTAGGTGGGATTTCTTTCGTGTGTGATGTCTGAGTATCAGAGTCTTGTGCCAGAGGTGGCATCTAATATGGGTGGGAATCATCAGGCACCACACGATACGAATTTATTAAATTTCCAGATTCTCTATTAAAAGGTTTTCAGATTTTGTTACAATTCTAAAGAAATTTAGCCAATTACTTGCATTGTGGCCAGTTTAGAGTGTGTCATTTGCAAGATTATAGAGGAACAACATTTCCGCACCTCAAATACTAATAGTTTTTAGTAGTAAATAGTTTTTTTTCCCTTCTATTTCTAGCATTTAAGGTTTAGCTGCATCACATTTGCAACACATGAGAACCATTTCTGCTTTCTCAGCTACAGTAGCAGTCTGACAAACTGTGCACCAAATTCACTTGTCACTAAAACTACTTCACTGAAGGGTTGTGAAAGTTCTGCAGTTACTTCTGGTCATGGTTACTTCCACTTTGTCCTAACCTCATGAACGTGAATTTCGATCTTTGAAATTGTAAGCCAGTAGAAAATGAGGGTGGACCTATACTGACAATTCTTTTCCTTTCATCATGCAACGGATTTTTTTTCTTCTTGTCTTTGTTGGATCGTAATGTCTTCTTAGATCATTAATCCTTGTGATGTTGGGTATAAGTATTACAAATATGTTTCTTATCTCTAGGTGATGTGTGTGATTTGATTCTGGTCTTCTTCGACCCGATGGGACAGGCTCTGTGCAAACGCACACTCAACATCGTGGAGCAACTCAACGAAAGGCAGGGAGACCGACTCCGCTTTTACCTTAGCAAAGCTGACGAAGCCGGTGGAGAGTCAGACAGACAGGTGAGGGGGGTATTGGCGCTCATCCTTATTTCTCTTAAATATCTTGGATCATTGAGGTTCAGCAGACCTGATTGTAGGCTGTGACTGCTTTTTACAGAGAGTGATGATGCAGATTGTGCAGGAGTTGTGTAAACGTCCAGGACTCAACAAGTGTGGCTTTGACATGCCTACTATCTACATCCCCAATCCCAACAAGGTACCATCAGAACATGCACACTTCCTCAAAACAGACCTCGACTGCACCTTATATGTGATGTACTATTAATAGACTATGCTATTGTTTACAAAGAAGCTTTCAATTACTCTTTGTGTTCCTGATATGAGTCAGACCAGTCAAGTTACTGTGTCTGGGTGGAGGTTGCACCAGGGGTGAAGCTGAAATGCTTTGGATGCCCTCTAGTGGCTAACTGTAGTACAATTAGTTTTTTTCTTTTGGACAGTGATTGCAATATGAGTCGAAGTTAACTTCATGAATTATCGTCATCAGTATTGTTTGTTCTTTAAACAACAGTTGGCCCTGATGTCTCTCCATTATTTAATCGTGATAAATCTGTTTTAATAGAAGTTATTTCTTGAAAAATTAAATTACATAGTTGATGGACTTGGATGATCATGGGCTTGACAGTCAAGCTTCATAAATGCACTCACATTTTCCAACAGGAATCTAAATATTTGGACCCCCCTATATATAAACAAAGTAATGTCTTGTTCTCCTGTAA
This sequence comes from Clarias laeviceps, assembly GCA_030014305.1. Lineage (NCBI taxonomy): Eukaryota > Metazoa > Chordata > Actinopteri > Siluriformes > Clariidae > Clarias > Clarias laeviceps. Next base: position 6,648,604 of record JAQMYJ010000008.1, read on the forward strand.
ACTGCTATATTGGACCCACAATGTTCAAATTCAATTGAAATTTTATTTGTCATATACAGTCATACACAGTACGATATTCAGTGAAATGCTTATACGATCGCTCGTGACCTTAAAGTAAAAATAAAAAATAAATTATGGAATAAAATATGAAAAAGAATATAGAGAAACTTGGGTATAGAAAAAACATTGCTGTTGATTTAAAAAAAACATATCTAAAAACCTAGCTATACAATATAGTAAATGTGAGGTTTTTGCACTTCCTGGTATGTTGCTTAGTTTGAGATCTAAGCCAGCTTGCACTTATTATAATAACCCGCAGCACATTGGGCGAGAGGCGTAGACACTGGTCTTTCCTGTGTGGTGAATTTGACCACAATGGTTAAATATTGCGACATGTCGTTTGACTCATATACATTATGTACAGTCAGTCGGGCAGACAAATTTAACTTCTCTTGCGAGGTGTAGCCATAAACAAGATTAAGGTTTTGCCATAATCAGTATATTGAGTGTTTTATACCTGGCTGGGAAGGATGATGTTTTTGTTTCGTCATGCTCATTAATAGATAATACATCTGTGAGCTCATATGTATACATAATATATGAGGATTATATTCAATGTACGTATATATAATCAAACATTTAGGGCTCCGTCAATTAAGTGATGTTGCACAAGTATCAGAAAGAAATTGTTTCACATGTGATTTTATTGTATAGAATCTGCTGTCATTGTAGTATCTTATCCTGTTGATAAATTTTGTCCATAGCCCAGTCGATGTGTCAATCAGATCGAGGAGGTGTGTCGCAGCATAGAGAAGACCATCAATCAGACAGTGCAGAACACGCTCAACACGCTGGAGAAGGACTGCGAGCTCATCTGCGAAGCTGTTACTGAGACGCTTGATAATGACCGGTATTAAAACAAACAGCAGGACTTTCTGTGGATGTAACATGAAACCATGTGTCCAAATGATTCATATATAATGCACTAAGCCTTGTTGTTTGTGCACTTAAACTCACAGGCAGTGCAGTGTGGAGAACAGACGCGCCCGCTGTAAGGGCTGTTTTTTAGGCTTGCTGGGCTTCAGTGTGCCCTTGATGCTGCTCTTCGCCCTGGTGCTCGGCAGCCTGTCCAGGGATGTGCTGGAGCTAGTACTGGGTCCTGAGGGCACCGAGACGCTCTCGCTCTATCTGGTCAGCATGTCAATTGTTTCATTTAATTAAAGAGATCCAGTAACGTGATCATGTTGCAGTATTGTAGTCCTTATAGCGCCTCATTTATTATTTGCACGTGTTGTGTCCTTCTTCAGGCTCCAGTAGTGAAGGCGTCTGAATCTCTGTCTGTGGAAACACAGCTGTATATTTGTGGTGGCCTTGTTCTGCTCTCCTTCATCCTCCTTATCCTCGCTCGCTTCTCTTCCAGGTTAGTAAATATGTCTGTCTTACGGCAGTTCAACACATTTTAGTGCTGTTCAAAGAGACCATGTTTTCCTTTTAGTCTCTGACACGAGTTAAGGCAAAAAAGAAAAAGGCAAACCGAGCAACTTGTTACCAGGAACCGCAAAAACATGATATCCTTAAGACTTTCACATTTCAGAAAACTTGTATATAGAGGATATTGCTTTAAAGCTTGGACACTAGACTCCTTGTAGACAAATGTATCTTTGCAGAAAATGTGACCTTGTACTGTTCTTTGTTAAATATTATATTCCCTGTTTGATATTTTAGGTTGACCTGGTTAACCTGTGATTCATCAGCTGCGGTGTGGCCGAAACGACTGGATCTATAATGCAAAATTTTATTTGAATACATTAATTGAAGCAAATGCTTGATTTGACTCAACAGCCTCTGATATTGGTGTGTGTGGAACTTTGAACAATTCAAATGACTACTGGTTTTAGACTAGGTTTAGGTGCACAGATAATCACACACTAATCAAAATCACTACGTTGATCTGTGCAATTATTTTATTACTTTAAATTGTATAAAATATGTATAGTCAGGAATACAGAGTTTGCCAATAAATTTTTTTTTTTTGGTAATAATTGAGGTGATAAATATTGGCAAGCATCCCCTTAATGAGATAATTTGTGCAATTATTTGCTGTTAGACTAGATAAATATATGTTTGGATACAAAATGGTAAATGTAATACATTTACAGTTTTAATGTCCAAACAATGTTGCAAATTACTTTTTTTTTTTTTTTTTCTTTTTTATTTGTGCTGCACTAATTTCAGATAATCATGAAGAAAAAAAAAAAGTTGTGTTGTTAGGTCTGGTTTTATTCAAGCTTCTCTTATTCGATACAAAGCCAATTTGGGTCTGAAATAAAAAAATTTTTTTAATTAAGCAGGAAAGATTTTTAATAGAAGGAAAATGCCTACACCTGTGGATCCAGACTTTTGGGCCGCCCTGTATGGCTTAAGAATTTCGCTTATTAACTCAACTGTGTGATTGTAGGGTCTGTGACATTGTCTTATACTTATCTGGGCTGTGTGTGTATCTCTCTGTCTATAGCACAAGGTCAACTCTGTCAGGAAAACAAAAGAGGCAGTTGCAAGAGAAACTGGAGTATGTGCAGGAGGTGATGAAAACAAAAAAGGTAAAATTTTTTTTTTTTTTTTTCTTTTTAAACTATATAAGAGATGGTGTGTAGACAGTACCTTTTTAAAACCCTTTGTGTCTCCACAGAGAAAGCTGTATGAGGAGTACCTGCGGCAGAGTGTTGGGGATCACGATATGGACTAAAGTTTTCAGTTGAAGATCTACTCGTGATGAATGGAAAGAGCAATGAACACACATTAGGAAGGAAATCAATAACTACTAAACATTCCTGTACTGTAGAACAACAATAATAATGTACACTTGAGCTGTCCTAAACCCACCCCCCCCCAACCCCAGATGAGGCGTACCAGCATCTTAATGGGGAAGAAGTAAATGTATCAACTATTTATCCATGTCGTTCTTTCGTCATAATGCCAATGCAGTGTTTTGTAGATCGCGCTAATGGTACGCACTTATAAGACATCCCTAACAAGGCATCATGCGCTGTTCAGAGTTTGTTTTTTAAGCATATTAATGTAACCTACCACATCTTCTCCACTAAATCCTTATGGCTTTGCATCTGCGTTTTAAACCGAATACCTTGCACTGCCTTTATCTGCATCATGCCGTGCATCAGATATTTATTTTATTATTATTTTTTTCCCTAACATTGATCGAAGCTTAAAAACACGTACCTCGCTGTTTCATTGTATGTTTCAGAGACAATGTAAAGGAAGGATCATTTATTGTGTACTGTTCAAATTCCACAAAAGACAGCACTTTTTACTAAACAAGAATAAATGTTTGTATGCCTTTGTCATTTTTTTTTTACCACAGTGTTCATAATAAAATAAATAATCTGATCAAGCATATAGCCTCTTTGTTTCATGTACATATTTCCTCCTTAGATATTATAACAAGTCCAAGCCATGTGACTTAAGTACGACTTTTGGGAAAGTCCTCTTGAGGGAAAAAATGTGCTGATTAGAAAGGCTTCCACCTTTTTTAATGCATTTATTTTAGATTTTTGGATTTGCCATGTTGTACAAATTTTTCAACTAAATAAACATTTTGATTATCATTTAAACAGTTACCAATTAAAGTTAGTATACATTTCATGCAATTCTTTGAGGTATACTACACTGGCTGTCCAAAAAAGTCACCATTTCAAAAGGGACAAATTACTTGGCTGCATTAAGGAAAGAAAGCATTCAAAATTACTGGAACAGGTTTACGAACCCTTCAACATGTAATCAAAACCTGTACGGATAGTGGAGAACATGTCAACTGTGGAGGAAATGGTTTTCAGGTTTTCATTCCAATCAACCAGAAGCTACAGCCAAGAATACAGTAATATGTGTGGTAAAAAAAAAAAATCAACAGTAAAAACCATAGCTATGTTTAATAGTAAAAGTAAGAACCTTTCCACATGTGCACACAATGTGATGAAAACTGAGTATAGGGACTAAACATCTGTGTAGCCGTAAGAACATCAACTGTTATTGAGACTTTTCAGAAAAAGGCTTAACTATGCTAGGGAGCAGATAGATTGGAATTTTTGATTCCCTCGCACAGGCATATTCTGCATGTCTCAATTCAGGCCACCACTTTAAGTGCTGTAATTAAATAAAATCTTGTGGAAATTAAATTTTTTTTAATTGATACACTATATTGACAAAAGTTTAATTGAATTCAGGTGTTTCAATCAATCAGGCCCCTTGAAGGGCAATCTTCATGTCTTGCCAAGACATCTTGGACAATGCTATGCTTCCAACTTTGTAGCAACAGTTTGTGGAAGGCCCTTTCTATTCCAACATGACCGTGCCTCAATGCACAAAGCCAGCTGTGGAAGTTCAACCTGCCACAGGAGCTGCTCACACGGTTCTACTCGGCTGTCATTGAATCTGTCCTTTGCACTTCAATAACTGTCTGGTTTGGCTCATCTACAAAATCAGACATCAGAAAACTACTCTGAAAGGATTATCATCGCTCTTCTGTCCACCCTTCAAGAACTGTATATATCCAGAGTGAAGAAAAGGGGGTTTAGAAAATCACTTTGGACCCCTCACATGCAAGCCATCTTCTCCTTGAACTTTTGCTATCTGGTTGGAGAGCGCCGGACACCAGGACAGCCATGAACAGTTTCTTATCCAAGGCATTCTACCTCATGAACAGTTAAATGTTTTCCTCAGTGTGCAATACCGCTGAGTATTTATTTGATAATACTCCACATCTTATTCCATTTCTTGGTAATTGTTTCCTTTTCCTTGAATGTGTAAATGTATTCTGCAATAAAGTGCTTTCTGATTCTTATTTCTGATTCTGACTCTAAAGACATGATTTGATGAGTTTAGTGTAGAAGAACTTGACTGGCCTGCACAGAGCCCTGACTTCAAAACCAACAAGCACCTTTGAGAATGAACTGGAACAGAAACTGCAAGCCAGGCCTTCTTAACCAACATCAGAATGAATGGGCAAGAATTTCCACAGAAATGCTCAGCAAAACATGGCATTGGTGCTAAAAAGTGTCTCACTTAAGTGTAGTGTCCGTAACTTTTTTAAAGATTTTTTTAAACTTAAATCTTTCAACGTTCTTAATAGTCATTTAGATGAAACTTGGCCAATTTAGATTTCACATTAAAAGGCTGAAACCTGAAAAAGTGTTTTATTCTAAAACGCAAAATTGGATAGATATTGCAACATGATATTGACATGGTTACGGACACTACAGATTTTGGGGAGAAAAAAGTCCTTAATTTTCCACAGAATGCTTTCATTTAAGCAACAATTTTAGAGGTCATATGGCTCTAGATGCTTACACCAATTTTAGTATCAATGTTAGCAAAGAAATACGAATAATTTGCATTTTGTTTGAAGCGAGATGTTGAAAAATGGCCATTTTGGGGGCACATATAAAACAATCTTTCCAAAACAGCTGAAGTTAGCAACTTGATATTTTTAGGGAAGCAAGATGGGTCATTTCTTTGTTGCATAAACTTCAGAAGTAGCTTCTTTGGCACTCACATTTTCTGTATTACATAACATAAAAAATATAATGCATAACATGCATAACATAAAAAATATAATGCTATAATGTTACAGTACAAATACTGGGCCTACACTAAAATCTTGTGGACAGCATTGCAAGAATAGTGGAAGTTGTTATAGCTGTAAAAACTCCATATTGAAGGATATGTATTTGAATACAATGTGGAAATATAT
>JAQMYJ010000008.1:6654467-6695140 GCA_030014305.1 Clarias laeviceps
TATATATATAGGCTATTTAAGATCAATCAACAAAAATAGGATTTGGAAAAACTGTCAAGCAGAGTTGAGATTTCAAAAATCTATCGCGTTATAACGAGTTTTTATTTCTGTGAAAATGATAATAATAATAGCAATTAATTAATTCAATACTTTTTGCAAACAACAACAACAAATCACTGCAAAGCAAGTGTCAGTCTCCTTCACGCGCACGCACAAGGCGAAAGAGCGCTCTTTTGGCGACGCTGATCACGTGACTCTAAGTCTCTGACACTGCTTTGGGGAAGTTTCCGCGTCTCCAGATCTTCTTCAGTGGCTTCACCTTTCAGCACCGTTGCAGTGGGTTGAAAAAAGAATTAAAAAAGCATCCAGGGAGATGAAGAAGAAGAGCGCGGACTCGGTGTCGTGTGATGAGCGCATCCTGAGGGACTGCTTTCAGATGTACACGGATCCAGAGAGAGGTAATAAATAAATATATAAAAATAAATCCTCAACTCAAAGTTTCATTCTCCGCTGGTTTAGCCTTCATACACCTGAGCTCGTTATCTGATACTCACACGGACTAGTTTGCACATAAGAAATGTGTTCTATATTTCACGGGGGTGCTAAAACTTTTTGTAGCCAGAAATCAATTTGATTGTTTCTCTTATTCTGCAACAATATTATTAAACTATTAGATTGGGACAAAAAAAAACCCACAAAAAATATATATTTGGGTTTTCTACAGTGGTGGTCAAATGTATGGAGATAAAAGTGAAATTCAATGTTTGGTATTTTCAATCATTTTTAAATAACAACAAACAAAATAATTAAGGTACTTTTTAAAAATAATTTGTTACAGGATGGAATTTCTATACAATTGTCAATATTTAGTATAAAGTCCTTTATTCTTCTAAACCATAGAATCAAAAAGACGTCTGCGGTTCTCTGACGTCTCTTAATCCATGCCTGCTTCATAGCCTCCTGATGATCATGTACAGAAGATGGTTTCCTGACTGCTACCGCCTTCGTCACCATTCCAGAGTTCAGTGTTTCAGAGTTTGCTTTTGATGACACAGGCCATGGCTCCAGAAGCCTAATACAATTTTCACAAAGTTAGTTTTTGACTAGTTTTAGTTCACTTAATTACCACAACTATTCAGGCTAGAACTAATTTGTAAAAGCACCTGTTTTGTGCACACTGAGAGCTATAATACATAGCATATGTTGTCCTAATATTTTTGGCCACAATTGTATCAAGACTATAATTGTGTGTGTGTATATCCTTGTAAGATCAGTGAGTATTATTCTTTTTTGCTGTTTAAATAAGTTCAGTAGTTATCAGGTGAACAGTTCAAATAAATTACATGGCATAAAACAATTGGGTTTAGGGTAATTTGTTTCTTTTTGAGTTATTAGGGTTTGTGGTATAAGCAGCAGGCACAGCACAGCAAGGGTTTTGCATATTCTTTCCATGTCTGAGTAAGTTTCTCATCCAGGGTGTGTTCTTGTGTCGGACTTAGTATTTCCTGAAAGAAAAAAAACAAATGAATGAAGGTTTGGATTATCTATCTATCTATCTATCTATCTATCTATCTATCTATCTATTTATCTATCTATCTATCTATCTATCTATCTATCCATCCATCCATCCATCCAGTACCCATAGGAAACCCACTGAAAGCATGCAATCTCCACACACACACAAACACACAGACAGGAAGCAAGATTCGAACCCCATACGTGACAGTGCCACTAAGCCATTATGACACAGGGTTGAATTAAGGGCTTGCAATTTTAAAAACCTGCTGCAGGTAAATGAATATAGTAACTCAGTTCTAAATATATTATAATAGTTGGTTGTGATTTTCTTCACTGAAAAAATTATTGAACTCACAAAATCATTAGTTATGCTTTATGGACCACTTTGAGAATATTGGCGTTTCAGGATTACGGTGACTATAAATCCATTACACAATAAGACATGTGATAAAATAAACTGCAACAGGCTTCTTTCTAGTTTTTAGATTTTGATTTGTAAACATGTATAAGCTGCGTTCTACAGATGTGTACTGCATTCATGAAAGAGAAAAAAAACAGAGAACTCAACTCATAATTATGACTTACTAACTCCAAATTATGACTTACTAACTCATAATAGTAACTCATAACCATGAGATAAGTCATAATTATTACATAAGATTTCTGATTTTTTTATTTTATGAATGCAATGCTCTTTTGATTAAAAAAAATGTAATACCTATAAATGTAAAACCTATCTAACACAGATGGATGAATAAGCTTAATTATTCACAGTCCTGTCAGTGACTGGTAAGGGCTTCTGTCATATTGGCAAATGTGACTTTGAAAGTTTATTTCCAATGCAAATTTCAATAGACTGACTACACATTCAAATTTTCTTGATTTGGGCAGGGTTTGATTTTTTTATTATAAATAAATAAATAAATGAATCCTGAATCATTCCCTAGATATAAGAGTGCACTTACAGTATTGGCCAAAAGTATTAAGATATATATCATAGTTCTCAGTGTGCATTAAACAGGTCTTTTCACTAATTACGTCTATTCTATCTGGCTGCTAATAAAGTGAAAAACTGGTGAAAAACTAACTTGAATGGTATTTAGCTTCTGGAGCCATGTACTGGATCATCTCCAGACCTAAACCCAATAGAAATCTATTGGACAATGGTACATGATGTTTAGGAAGCACTCAAGCAGGCACAGATTGAGAGAGTGACACCAGAATACTGCAGACGTCTTTTTGACTCTATGTCCATCCCGATCCAGGAGGTTTCGAAGAATAATTCAATTCAATTCAATTTTATTTGTATAGCGCTTTTAACAATTGACATTGTCGCAAAGCAGCTTTACAGAATCAAAAGAATTATTTAAGTTTGTATGAAATGTGAATGTGTATGAATCAAAATGATAAAATTGTCCCTGATGAACAAGCCGAGGGCGACGGCGACACTGCCAAGGAAAAACTCCGTGTGATGGCAATAGGAAGAAACCTTGAGAGGAACCAGACTCAACAGGGAACCCATCCTCATTTGGGTAAAATGGATATCAGGGATTGATCTGCATCATACTGTATGAGACTGGAAGTTCAGTATAACAGGAGATGTGTTAAAGTCCTCAGAGAACAGCTGTCTGCATCAGCCGAGGACAGGACTGTCTTCATGGTAAAGTGGAACCATCCCCAGTCACCACAATCACCCAGGCAGACAAGATCTCCAACCAGAAGCAGGACACCTGGAGTCAGACAGCTGCAGGGGGCAGAGGGGGTCTGGATCACTGGCAGCTCAGGAGCGACATGTATAGCTCGACAGAGAGACAGGTAGAGGGAAAAGAGAGAGGGAGAGAGAGAAGAGAAGAGAGAGAAGAGGAGAGAGAAGAGGACCTCATACTAGACATTGCAGAAGACCTCATACTAAACATTGCTAGTTGGGGGTTAGGTATAACTCAGTGGTTAAGGCATTAGACTATGATTCGGAAGGTCTCAGGTTCAAAATCCCACAACCACCAAGTTGCCACTGTTTGGCCCTTCAATATGGCCCTTAACCTTAATGAGTATAATGGAGGTATAATGAGATAAACCTCAGATTGCTCTGGATAATAAGGGTGTCTGCCAAATACTGTAATGTAGTTGTACAGCAATTTTATTCCATAATATATACAATTATAACAAATTATTCTTATTATCTTGAGTGTCATTATTTAAAAATAATTGAGAATGCCACTAAACAATGAATTTCACTTTTGTCTCCATACATTTGGCCACCACTGTATATGGTTTGACAATACCAATATGGGATTCAGTGTTTAATTTTATAAATTCGTCACTTGCTATTTACTCAACTAAATTCAATTCAGTTCAATTCAGTCAATTTTTAGATAGCACTTTTGACAGTGGACTTTTTACACAAAGCACACTCAGTCATTCACTCATCATCTATATTGCTTTATCCTGTATACAGGGTCTTATATGCTTATATTTTTCTCCTAACTAAAAACGTTAGCTAGAAACCAATTGTAACTAATGATATTGGGGGAAAAAAAACAATTCAATGTGAGAAAAAAGGCTTAGTTTTAGCCTAGTTAATATTGCACATTATTGTACTTACTGTATGTGTGTTACCTGTAATATCAAGTCAGGTATTTGCACTAAATAAATAAATAAATAAATAAATAACACATTGTTTTAAAGCACTTTAATGAACACTATCTAAGCAGGTTCCTCCATTTGTATTGGAAAAGCATGCATTCTTTTTTACTATAAAACCACACTTTTGGCAAATTTATTTTTAGGGGGAGCATGAAAATCCTGGTGTTAAAATGAGGTTGAGGGTTCCCTTTTTCTTACTACATCATGAAATCCTCATTTAAATATCGAAAAAATCAGATTTTGACAGATTTGAAAACCAGGCTTAAAAAATTATATCTATTATAAAAATGCTTTATAAATATGCACACTAAATATTTTAGTCTTGTTAGATGACTGCAAGTGTAAATGCACCCAAAATACACTTTTTTAAATTCTACGACTCAAACCCTGACACATTTCTGCCCAATCTTAGCTTATAGAGTAAGATATTTATTTCTTTTTTACACTTCATAACAGTAAAGGCTATGAGTTTGCTAATGAATTTTACCAGTCTCTCTAATGGATCCTAAATCTGCCTGACAACACTACAAGTTTAAATATACAGTATTTGCATCTCCAAGCCACATTTGACAACCAAAGCAATTCTTTACACACGTGATGTAACCTACATCGCTGAATGTGCTCAACAGGAACAGACTAGTACGTAGCTAGGAATTCTGCCCCCCTCTGGAACAATATTGTTCTGGGCCTTAAACATTTATATATTTTAATTAATATTTATACATAATTGTCATCACTTACAACAGCCCTGGTGTTCAGTCTTTCTTTCTTTTTTCTCTATTAAGAACCAAAAATCTTGAACTCATGAAATGTTGCTAAAATGTTCAATTTTGTTAGAATTTATACTGAAATAGCATTTTTAAAAAGGACCTGGTAATTTCTTTATTCAAAAAGAATAATAAAAAGCAAACGCAAAGCTTTTTGCAAAAGTTTATCTTGTCAAAATCAAAAAGAAATTACAAGAAATTCAGCAATCAACAAGGCAAAAATATCTATCTATCTATCTATCTATCTATCTATCTATCTATCTATCTATTCATCCATTAAGGATTATGTATTGTTTTAAATAAATAATCTTAATAATAATAATTAATAATCTTGTCTTAAAACACTGCTAGTCTAAAAGTAGATCTGTGGTGATGATTTACAGTGTTTTGTCATTTAATGTATTAGCAGCTACTAATTATTAATAACTAATAATAACTAAAAGTTTTTTAGTTTTTAAATTGCATTTTAATAAGTACTAAAATACATCTGGACTTAAACCACTTTCTGTTTCTTTTTAGGACTTGTGGCAATAGCCGAGTCTGTTGACGTGACTTTGCTACCTCCCAAGAAGATCACCGTTATGCTGATAGGGAATCACTCAGCTGGAAAAAGCTCCTTCATTAATTGGTATTTTACACATTTTTACCTGTTTAGAAGTGCAGGATTAGGATTATTTTGCAAGCAAATTTTGCGTCCCATTCAGACATTTCGTTTGTAGGTATATAAAGGAGCAGGTCCAGAACACCAGAGTACCCGGACAGGGCTTCACTATTGTTGCTAGTGGGTGCAAGAGAGAGACTCTTAAGGTATTTATATCGATTAGAATCATTGGAAGATTGCATGTACTGTACGTATTTCAGTCGTGTCTCTGGTCTGATCTTTCACCTGTACTCTTTTAGAGTAAAGCAACCTTCGAATTGTATCCACACTTTAAGGCACTTCAGGAGGTTAAAGGTTAGTTATCAAAAATGCAATGCATTCTGTGCACTTTACATACAGTACATATTTAAAGGCATATCTGAAATGTTTATAAACATTATCTGGAACATATGTATTAGAAATACACTGTAAATATTTGCCTTGCTTTAAATTGTTAAAGATACTTGCATTTAAGTTACATGCTACTAAATCAGAATTTTAAAATGACTTTTTTTAAAGGGGTGTCTAAATACATTAGCACAGAGATCTGTACTTCTCGGGAGAAGCGGTTCAGTTTGGTGACTTTTGTGGACACTCCTGGACTGGTGGACGGTGATATGAAGTATCCCTTTGATGTGGACCAGGCCATCCTTAAGCTAGGTGTGTATCCTGCAAAAAAGCTTTTAGGATTTGTTCAGAATTGTTTTCTGTCTTGCCCGACTTTTTATCCCTATGATGTCAGCCACACGAATTACAGATATGTTTCTTATCTCTAGGTGATGTGTGCGATTTGATTCTGGTCTTCTTCGACCCGGTGGGACAGGCTCTGTGCAAACGCACACTCGACATCGTCGGACAACTCAACGAACGGCAGGGAGACCGACTCCGCTTTTACCTCAGCAAAGCTGACGAGGCTGGCGGAGAGTCAGACAGACAGGTGTGCCATGTTATTGCTAGTCGTTCTCTTTCTCTGTGACATTTGATCACACTAACTAACGGCAGGACGTGATCACATATTCCAGAGAGTGATGATGCAGATCGTGCAGGAGTTGTGTAAACGTCCGGGACTCAACAAGAGTAGCTTAGACATGACTACTATCTACATCCCCAAAACCAACAAGGTACTACCAAGGTGCTAAAATCAACTTTGCTTGGATGAGTCAAATATATTTCTTTAAAGTCTACCATTGTAGGTAGATTAAATCGTGGAAAATGAAGGGTGACGGTATTTTTTTTTTTTCTTAATATTTTCTTTCTGTTTTTTTCTCAAAATTTAATTTGCTTGATGTTTTTTGCGTGCCCACCTCCACTCTGTTTCCACAGCCCACTCAGTGTGTCAATCAGATCGACCAGGTGTGTCACACCATACAGAAAACCATCAAGCTGACAGTGCAGAACACACTGAACGAACTAGAGAAGGACTGCGAGCTCATCCGCGAGGCTGTTACTGAGACGCTTAATAACGACTGGTAGCATAGCTTTACTCGTTTATATATTCTCTATCATAGTTAATTCTCATGTTATGTTCACATCTGGTTTGTCAGCAATATAAGCAGAATTGATTTAAATAGACAACCACTTGCCCTCTGCTTGAGGTCCTTGCTGATGGTATGGATGTAAAGATCCTTATTTTTAACAGCTTTACACCAATCAGCCATAACATTATGACGACCCACTTAATATTGAGTTGTTCGCCCTTTTTGCCACCAAAACAATGATTCACTGAGTGTTCTGTCACCTTTCTATGGGAACTAGCATTAACCTTTTAAGCAATTAGAGCTACAGTATCAGACTACATGGACCAGTCTTCACTCCTCACATGCATCAATGAGCCTTGGCTACCCATGACCTTGTTGCCAGCTGATCGGTTTTAATTCCTTGCACCACTTTTGGTATGTCCTGACCACTGCAGCCTGGCAAAGTCACTAAAATCCTTACATTTGACCATTTTCTTCAGTTTCCTACACAATAGTGGGATATGACACTGCCTAATATATCACACCCACTTCAAGGTGCATTTGGCACCAGATATTGTAACTGTAGCTACTGTGACAAGGGCCAAATTGTAATGTCTAGATGACTTGGTCAGAGCAACGTCAAAACTGCAGCTCAGTGGTCATGACATACCAAGAGCAGTCCAAGGAAGAAAAATCCATTGAACCAGTGACAGGGCCACAGGCGGCCAAGACTCAATGGGAGATTAGAGTTGACCACTGGAGCCATACAGACAGTAATAACGGCAGGTACTGTAAACCTGATTCCTGATTGAAACACAAGCTCTTATATCTCTGATATAGGCAGTATTGCAAGGAAAACAGGAGTGCCGGCAGTGTGAGCTGTGCCCTGGGCATGCTTGGGTTCTTTGTGATGGTGCTCTTTGCCCTGATGATGGGCATCCTCTACTTGGAGGTCCTGGAGATGGTACTGGGTACTTATGGCACTGAGATACTATTGCTCTATCTGGTGAGTGTCATTATCCAGGCAATAAAGACGTTACCAAACATATCCGACTACATTATTTTAAGACAGATATGGCAATAGGAGAAAGACTGTTTTTTTTCGACTTTCAATTTAAAAAAAACAAACAAAAAAACCTACTTTTTTATTTTGGATGCAGGCATGAATGAGCGGTCGGATTCAAAGCTAATGGGTCAAAAATAGAACACATTTATTAACACGAACATGCGTTGCACAATGCAGTTGTCCTTTCATTCTTAATGACTTCCTGGTTCCTGTCCAGGTGGCTTAATGTAGTTTGAGGTTTATTTATTTTTTTTCCTTTTCTTTTCGGGGGGGATCAGTGGATTAACCAAGGCTTGTAGAAAAAAAAACATAAATTTAAGCAGTCCAGTGCTGTCCTTCTTGAGTTGGAGACATGACTGATGGTATGTAGTATTTCTTTTTTTTTTCTTTTTTTTTTGCAGTGTTTTATAGGGTATATCTCATTTTTTTGCAGTGTTGGTATAGTGGTAGAGTCTATTTAAATAAATAAATAAAAAAAACCACACACATTCTATCTAGGCCATGCCAGCAGTAAGTATATGGAACACTAAAATGTTACAGAGAGTCTCACTGCATTACACGCTCAGTATGCATTTATATTTCAATTTTATTTTAGGACCAATGAGATTATCTAGTTAAACATTACAACAATGTCAATCTAATTAGTATAGACTGATCAGCCATAACATTAAAACCAAAACCTTAAAACATTATGCCTCCTATTGTGTAGGGTCCCCTTTTGCCACCAAAACAGCTCAGATTCCTTGAGGCATGACCGCACAAGACCTCTGAATGTGTACTAGAATGTTAACAGCAGCTCCTTTAAGTGTTGTAAATTGCATTGAAAAATTGGATCATACTTGATTGTCCAGCACATTCCATGGGTGTTTGATTGGACTGAGATCTGGGGAATCTCTGGGAAACTCATTGCCTGCTAAACCTCATATACAGCAGGCTGAATGTCTTGATACCTTTCTATCAGCCAGAATTTTTTTCATCTACATTGGCTTTTCTGTGGAATTGAACCATACAGGCTTAGCCTTTGATCCCCATACCCATAAATTAGTCTTGAGCGCCGATGATCCTCTCACTGGTATATAACTTATAAGTGTTCATGTTATATATTGTTGGCTGAACAGTGTTTAAATGTTTCACTTTGAACTAAGAATAATGTAAATACTCTGCAAATTTCACCCATACATGTCTTTAAATGCTAATTTTATGTGTTTGCTATTTTTTGTTTGTAGGCTCCACTCATCAGAGTGCTTGATACTGTGCCAGTGCAAATACAGTTAATTACTTGTGGTTTCTTGATGCAACTCTCTGTATCTCTCATCATCTTGGCTTTTCTCTTCCTCAAGTAAGTAAATATTTCTGTGCATATAAGTTTAAAAGGTCGATTTACACATCATCTGGATTTTCACGTTTATCGGCTTCTCTGTTTCTGCAGCACTAAGCCAACTCTGTCTGAAAAACAAAAGATACAGTTGCAGAAGAAACTGGAGTACGTGCAGGAGGTGGTGAAAGCTAAAAAGGTAGTGTGTGTTTGTGTGTGTTTTGGTGTGTTGTCTCTAAAGGAGCACTTTAGAGAATAAATACAGTATATTTTATAAAATCTGTTTAAATCCACAGAAGAAGCTGCATCAGGAGTACCTCCAGTGGAGTGTTAGTGATCAGAATACAGATTAAAGCTTTGGGTTGAAGAGCTAATGAAGTGATGCATGGAAGGAACAATGAACGATTAAAAGGAAGGAAATCAATAACACGCTACTGTACTGTACTTCCCTGCATTATAAAGGAGGAGAAATATAAATTTCAACCATTCTTCTTTCTTTACAGTGCCAACACAAGGTGTTGCTGAAGGTTACTATTAGTCTACACACGACCAAATAATGCACTGATTAATGTGTTTGTATGAATTTCTGTATGTACAAATATACAATACTTGACTACGACCTTACAGCATTACACCGTGTGTTTTAAAACAACAAATTTTGTACTGACCTTAAGATAATTGATTAACATATATACCTCACTGTATCACTTGCATGCTTAACGTAATAAAAAAGGTACAAAGACCATTGATTGGTTATGCAGAATGTGTACTAAGCATAAATTCCTTAAATTCCTGGATATAGTCATGTACTTGGGTAATGTAGAGGAACATGGAGGTACAGTATTTCCAAATTTTTCTAGGTTTAGAGAGAGATCCATAGTCCTCTACCTAGTAAATGCTGATTCAAAGTAGTTTATTCAGTTAATGCTACATGACAATATATGGCTTGAAATGATTGCTTTTACACCAGTTTTGTATATCAACAAGGCAGCAAGCAGATGAATAGATTACATTTTGAAACTGATCCAAACAGGGTCGCAGCAAGGTCACATGTCTGGATTAGTTTTTCTTCCTTCCAGTCTGTCATATGAAGGTGTGAATAACACCGTTTATAAGGTCATGACCAAATGTTCTGGCTATTAGTTCATCCATCCATTCTTTCATACATGGTTCTCTCTAAATTATCTCACAAACGAGCAGCTGAATGTTTGTAGAGTTATATCAAATTATCATTATAACCAGCAGATGGTTTTAAAATTGATTTAAACAGGGTCATTGACCCAGCTGGGTCAAATGTCTGGAATGTTTTTTTTCTTCAATAACTCCCTTAATGTTTGAATTATAGTCCTGTGCTCCTTTCTGTTTTCATGCAAAATTCAGGACCATTAGTTTTTTCTATTTTCATCTGAAAACTGGTCTGTCATGTAATATGATGCTTTCTTTATCCGCATGCAATTATTCTTCTCTGATGGTATTTCTTTATTAAAATTTAAAAGTTACACTTAAATAATTTAAAGTTAAACTATATGGAAAAAAGTACTTAGCCAAACCTGTTAATTTTCCAACATGACTGAGCTCCAGTGCGTAAAGCAAGGACTATGAAGTTTGATGAGTTTGGGGTGGAAGAACTTGACTGGCCCTAACACAGAGCCCTGACCTCAACCCCATCAAGCAACTTTGGGATGAACTGGACCTGGAGATTGTGAGCCTGGCCTTCTCATCCAACATCAGTGCCTGACCTCATAAATGTTCTACAAAATGAATGTTCACGAATTCCCACAGTAACACTCCAAAATCTTGTGGACAACCTACAAAGAAGAGTTGAAGCTGTTATAGCTGCAAAAGGGGGACCAACTCTATATTTAAGTATATGTATTTGGATAAAATGTCATTGCAGGTTTGGCCAAATAGGAAAATATCCATATAGGAAAAAAATTAATTGCCTTGTATATAATAATGGAGATAACACTCATAGTCTACTGTATACCACTTTATCTTGTATAGAGGGTCTCAGGGAGCCTGGAATCTATCCCAGGAGACTGAGGACACGAGGCGGGGTAGACCCTGGACAGGGTGCCAATTCATCGTAGGACACATGCACACACAATGGTCAATTTGGGAACGCCAATTGGAGACCAACTCCGTATTAAAATAGATGTATTTGGATGCAATTTCATTGGTTTGGCCAAATACTTTTGTCCATACAGTGTATGTTTGAAAATAGTGAATGGCCTTGTACATAATAATGCAGACAACACTCATAGTCTATACCACTTTATCTTGTGTAGATGGTCGTGGGGAACCTGGAACCTATCCCAGGAGACTTAGGGCATGAGGCGGGGTGGACAGGGTGCCAATCCATTGTAGGACACACACAAGCACACACTATGGTAAATTTGGGAATGCCAATTTGCTTAATATACATGTTTTTGGATGGTGAGAGGAAACAGACTTGAGGTGAAAATCGATCCAGGTTCCTGGAGGTGCAAGGCCACTGTGCTAACCACTGAGCCACCGTGCTGTGCACACATGCTAAACATATATAACAGAATTTGTACTAAAGATAATATGAGTTTTGCAGAGTATCGTATCTTTCAGAGTATTTTCGGCAGAAGAATGTTAAACATAAAAGAACTGGATAGGACTGTCACGCCTTTGATGTTGACTTCTGCTTGTTTATTGCGGAACAACCTGCTGCCAGATCCACAGTAATATCTTTGTAAACTTGTAGACAGCGTAGTTTTCGAAAGAGTATTGTGATTATTAGTAGTGTCATAAAATATATTTGATTTTGACCATATTACTAGGGTTTCTTTTTACTCAAACACAACAAAGTACTTAAGGTGTGTGTGTGTGTGTGTGTGGAATACTTTTCAAGTTACTTGAAGCAAACACAAGACTTGAATGACCCTGAAGAGATTAGATTACTCTATTTGTCTTTTCTTAGATAACAAGCTGAGAAACAAACCAACAAAAACTAAACCAGCCCTCCTTGTTGGTTGTTGCCCTTCCTAAATCTTCCCTGCGAGCTCGAGCCTACAGGAAGGATGGTGACGTCACTTCCGCAGGGTTAAACCGGGGGAAAGTTGTTTCCTGAACACTTGCAGTTGTGCAGCTTTCTTTCTCGTTTGTATTTATACATATATAGCTGAACTCGAAGCATGAACCGGGGACAGGAGTAAACGCATGGAGAGAGAGGAAATAATGCTGAAACGGACATGAAGTATCGTGTTTATTGAAAGAGTTTAAGACTTGAGCATGGAGGTGACGAGCAAAGAGGACAGTCAGTCTGGTGGTATGTAAACTATCGTTAGACTGGAGTCACACACACACACACACACACACACACAAGGCGCTTATTGTTGTAGACAGAGTTACTTTGTAGCCGCTCGCGGTTATTTATCATTCAAATGTAACATTTTTTTTGTTACATTTGCGCAAAAACAAACATTCTGTAACTGCTTGCTGTCGAATGTTTCCTTTGACAGCTGTAACATGTAACGTCACACACTGGACCTTTAATGTTAATCAAAAACATTGTAACTAACTATTATAAACAAGTGTAATGTCACAACTGTTTAGCATGTAGAAATATTGCATTGTGTGTGTGTGTGTGTGTGTGTGAGAGCAACAGGTGTTTTAACTGGACACCTTGAATGAAACAAGGCCAAATCTGCTTAAATCCACTGATGTTAGTGCTTCATTATTATTGCATTTAAAGGACAAAAGGCGTCTCATCTGATCTTCTGCAACACAATCTCCTCAATCATCAGACAATGACCTTCGCCTTAAACTCTTTTGAGTTCCTGCTTGGACTCTGTTTATCTAAATGAAAGTAATAAAACGTGTTAATGAACAGGGTCAGGCTTAAACCGTGTCTCGTTCTATTTATTTATTTATTAATTAATTAATTTATTTATTTTCGTCCTCAGCATTGAAGGCAGAAGACGATGAAGTGAATTTACAGCTCCAGCTGGTCGAATGCCGAGCGCAGTTGGAGCACTGGCAGGGAGTGGCGAAGATCTGTGAGCTGAGCAAACAGGAGGAGCTACAGGACCTGCAGAGACAGTGTGACCAGGAGATACAGTCACTCCACGAGGCCCTGAGAGGTAAGAAGAGGAAGAGAAAGTGAAAGAAAAGAACCGTCAGCAGATTCGATCATTTTACTCTTGTGTTTTTTTGTTTCCTCTCTCTCTTTTTCTTTTTCTTTTTTTTGTTTTAGAAACAGCCTCTCAGTACGAAGCCCGATTATCTGCCTTACAATCAGAGCGCGCTCAATGGAGGAGAGCAGGGCTCAGTCCAGAAAACAGGGTGTGTGTGTGTGTTTATATGCATGTGCGTATGGGAATTTACAGTTTGCTTGTGCCACCAGGGCATGACGTGAAAGGGAAATTCTTAAAATGACAATCTCAACTTGAAAGGAATACTTCCTAGTTTTTTCAGCACGATCTGTATCTGGAGTGTATAAGAGCAGTGATTTCAATCCATTTGTACTAGACGAGAGAAATGAATAAAAATTCTAAAAAAAAGACAATAAACATGCATTTTTTGTTTTTTAACACAGTGCTGCACAAATTAAAACCTATTACCATTACACATGAACAAATCAGTTCCAGCAATAAAGTAAAAAAAAAAGATATGTGTTCACATGTGTTATAAAAATGTCTTATTTCTAAAGAAGGTGATTTATTCACTGTTTGAGACAAAATATGTTTGCACATGCATTTATCACTGTAGCAACAGATTGTTACTTTTGGTTCCCATAAAACTTTGCTGCCAAAAGCATTTTGTTTAACCTCTATTTTCTATACTCAAACTCTCCATAACTACAGGACAGCATAAAGAAAGGAAGGATAGAGAACTCATCTCCACCTAACGAGAGGCTGAAGAAGGAGTACTCTGGGGGTGCAGCAGGAGATGGCGAGTCTCAGGAGCTGCTGGCCGAGCTCTCTGACGCCGAGAGGACAGAACTCCATATGGAGGGCTTCTACACACAGCAATCCGACACCTCCTCTCTGTCTTGCTTCTCTGTGGATACCCCGTCCTTGCCCCGGCGTATGCCCCCTCAGGATGACACTGCTTCCTTGGTTTCAACAGGAACTCTGGTGCCCGAGGCTATCTACCTACCCCCTCCAGGACATCGCTTGGTCACACATGCAGACTGGGATGGACTTCAAGCACAAGTCAGTACAGCAATTTTTATTTTTAATAAGAGTTAGTTGTTTGAAAGTGATCAGTAGTCATAGATACTTCAAAGCTTTTCAAAGTACAGCGTATATGTATCGGTGATTTTCATATCATTTTCATAGTCAAAGATTGTGCAGCTGTTGATTCTAATAATGTGCATGAGCTTATAAAGGGATCAGGGTTTTAACCAAGACTAATAATTATGGTTAATATAATTCATGCTAATTTTAATGTAGAACAAGGAGGCAGACCTAAACAGACTACATGGTGGAGCTGAAGTATGATAACGAAGCTCATGTCGAGCAGAAAGGGAGGTTCCAAATAAAGACCCGCTCCGAGGTCTGTGTCGTTTCCCCAAGATTCACGTAAGCACTGACAAACGAGGCCTCGCTTTTGCCGGAATCACGCGACTGATTCGTTCTGCGTTTCAACTGACTTAAATAAAAGCTTCTTAACATAAACGTCTCATTTCTTTAATCAGCACACTGTGCGCCTCTAGTAGCACGCACTTGTTATACAGTGATTATATTAATAATTGTAAATATCTTTCCAATAAGATAATTTGTTGTAATAAATAACTAGAACATAGTCAGAGGCTTTTTCATTTTCATTTAGGTGGCACAGTAGTGTAGTGGTTGGCACTGTTGCCTTGAAGCTCCAGGATCCGGGTTCAATTCCTGCCTCAGGTCTGTGTGCATGGAGTTTGCATGATCTTTCCGTGCTTAGTGGGTTTCCTCCAGGTACTTCGGTTTCCTCCCACAGCCCAAAGACATGCAGATAATATAGATAATATAAAAATAATAAAGATAGACAAAATTATGTTGTAATATAATTTTTGTAGTGATTATCTGGGGGCGAGGCAATCCGTGGCAGGGGGCATTTTAGCTCATAACACTGGTGAACAGTGCCATTTCTTTTGAACTTTTTATTTTGATCATATTTTCTGATACTTGAATGTACAGTAAGTTGCATTAGAGTAGCATTTGAGTTGCTTTGGCTGAAGCATCTTATTGCAGTAGAACAGTGGCATTGTTTTCCACTAGATTTAAATGCATTTTATCTCAGACTGCTGTGATTGTACGTTGTTTGTACGTTGTTTGTACGTTGTTTGTACGTTGTTTGTACGTTGTTTGTTAATTTATGTTGTATGTTGCTCCTTAGTCCTGAAGGAACGTTTAGTTTAGTTTCACTGTATGTGGTTAAAATGACTATAAAGCCGACTTGACTTTATAAGCAAGTTTAATAAAAGTCACTTGCTTATTATTAATTGTTTCAGACCTTCAACCTTGAATAGAAATCAGATTTGGATCTTTAAGAAGCCATGTTTTATATTGTTATTATTTTAATCAGCCGAAAGATATGTCACACTCGTGACAAAAAATTCTTTTTTTATTTTTCATTGCCATGAAGGGGTGCGTTTGGTCTGCATCTACAGTGGTTGTGGACTCTCTTGTAAAAGTCGTTCAGATCCTTAAACTTGCCGAGTGGTGACATTGATTTTAATGCTATGGCTAATTACTGCATATAATATTTGGTCACTGTGCTGAAATGTGGTTCACTCTCTGAGATCTCACTGTGGTGCTGTGATTATCAGGTAGCAGAGCTTCAGGATGAATTGACCCAACTGAGAGAGCAGAAGGCACAACTGGAGAAAGAGCTGGACACTCAGACAACAGAAACACAGAAACAGGTAGAGCACTGCTGACTGCTGAATTCCAAAAGGTTACAGACACTACGTAAAACGGCATGACGATGTATTTAGCAACTGTTTCTTTTTATCTGATAAAAATATAAATGACAATAAGATATGTGTATGAATACAGGTGGCAGTGCTCCAGTCCCAGGTGCAGACCTCTGAGACTCTCCTCCAAGAGCTGCAGAAATCTTTCAGCCAATCACAGAGCGCTGTGCAGAGCAGATTGGTGAGCAGTCCTTATTCTGTGTGATAAATGTTTGACCAAACATGTCCTTCAAGTTTGTTCATTTATGCATATGTGACACTGATGTGCAGAAGGAGCTGTCACTGTCTCAGAGGAAGGTATGTAGCGAGCTGTCCAGGCTGAAAGGCGGAGAGATGGAAGAGAACACAGCCGGAGATGACCCTTCAGAGGTGTTTTCTCTACAGGTAACATGTTTCTTACAGTATGTGTATATTTTGTGCGCGTGCACGCTTGAGATAAAGTTACTCAGCCTGTGTCTGTGTAGGGAGCACACACCGAAGAGAGGCTGCGTATTGAAATTGTCAACTTAAGGGAACAGCTGGAGATGCGAACGGAAGAGAGTGGTTAGTATATTTATCAGTTTATGATTCCATCTGCTGATTTTTTATTTTTTTACCTGCTGTATGTTTAACTGGTTTCGCTCTTTCTCTGTTCTTTCAGAGGTCCTGGAGGGTGAGTCGGATACGTCTTTATAATTATGCAGGATAAACAGTGGCTGTTTTACAAAAAAAACTCCATTGCATGATATATGTTTGTGTTCTTAATCTTTAGTCCAGCTCTCCAGCCTCAAAACAGAGACGGACCGCATCCAAAGCGAAAAAGAAAAGGTGTGTGTGTGTGTGTGTGCGCATGTAATATACTGTACCATGGTAGGACTGTGTCAGATGGACAAAAATAGAGAAAAATTAATTTCGCTGCATTAAGTCATCACGTCCTGCAGGTGAAAAACAAACTGATGACAATATGATGTATTATGTTGTTATTATTATAATAACTAAAACAAACAACCGTTCCTGTACACATTTTTTAAATTTATTCCACCCTATGTGACTGTCTGTTAAAATTGCACCAAGCAGGTAAAGTGAATTATGTGCTCATATGTTCATGTTGGTATGTGTGTGTGTGCGTGCGTGCATGCATGCATGTTGATCTTTCTGGTTTTGTAGCTGGAGGGCGAGCTGCAGGGGTGTCGCACTGAGCTGCACGGCCTCCGGGTCGCATTGGCACATCTCCAGAGAGACGGCAAGACCCAGAACCATGAGAAGGTATCAGGAGCTGGCTTTCATGTGGATTTGCATGTGGAGCATGTGATAGTATCTCTACTCACCTACTCTCTCTGAACATACTCTTTAGTTGAAATGTTTAAAATCACAGTTTAAATGCACAATATATGCAAATAAAAAAAAAGTATATTCTAAATATTTGGAAATGTATGCATATAATGTAGGAAATTGCAATAGTATACTTGATGCATTGTTTCCCCCTACAGTTACAGGTGGATATAGAAGTCAAACTGGGACTTTTGATTGTATCAGTACACAGTTATGAGAGTAAAGACTATCATTATTTCTGTATATAATCCCCTGCTACAATAATGCACTTATCCCAGCGTTTCACTAATGTTTGGATACCGTAAAGGTAAAAAAGTTTTCTCAGTATGGCGGAACCATGATCAGACTGCCTGCTTTACCATCTGAATCGCTTGAACTCCCCAAACATGAAGGAAACGACTTGGAGCGAGGTCAGGACTGTACGGAGGATGTTTCAATAACTCCCAGCCGAGTTCCTGTAATGTACCAGTCGTGTCATGAATTGTACATCGTGTGTGTGCAGTTCACGCAGATGGATGTGTGTCTGCTTCAAGTTGGCAACAGGTTATCCGTCGATTTTTCAATTCACTGAATGTTCATGAGAATGACTGCAGTGGGGTCAGAGCCACCTCGACTGGAATCATCATTCACAGACCATTTAAAACGTTTGCACCATTTAAATGTTTTACTGTGGCTAAGCGTCTCGTCATCGTCCCGCGCTTGAGGTCTTCTGTAAATGTCAGTCGGTTTCATGATAAGTCCCAGGTTTGACTTGAACACCTGTCACACATGCATTGTCGTTGCACTTAAATTAGTCTCTTGATTTTGCTCTTACAAATGGTCTCCCTTTTTTCTCGTGCTTTCAGACGACGCTGCAGAATCAGTGTTTAGAGCTGCGCAGTCAGGTGATCAGTCTGCGCAGTCAGTTGGACACCAGCCAGGCTGTGCAGAGGGACTTTGTGCAACTCTCCCAGTCACTACAGGTACACAGACTTAACATGCGCATATTTGGCCAGGGTTTCATATGATGTTTTTTTTTTCTTTCCTTTTTAAACAGTGCTTTTGTTTAAAGCTGAAACACAAATGATACGATGAATCTTCAACTTTAACTCAAATAAAATTTTCGCTTTGTTGACAAGGTAATTATAATAAATTAAATAATAGTTGATAGGTTTTAAATCAAGCTTGGGTAGCTTTCTGGTTCATTAAAAACAAACCAGGAAGCTATTAAGAAAGTGTCCAGCTAACGCTAATTAGCCAGCGAATTACCTAGCTAGCTAACAGTCTAATGTTAAGTTAGTATGCTGGGGCTCAACAGCGTCAAGTTGGCAGATCTGGGCTCGAACCGAACACCTTCTGATCAGTGACACAGAGCCTTAACACACTTGCTGGTGACCAAGCTAGCAGGAAATACTTCATGGATCATCACTAGTGGTTTTACTTATCGGCTGTTTCGACCAGGAATTATTTTGCCTACTAGTGCTAGCATTTTTCCACGTGATCATATAAGCTGTTGTAATCATCTCAGGTGAAGATGGAGCAGATTCGTCAGGCAGAATCTCTGGATCAAGTCAGGCACATCCTTGGAGAACAGCTTGAAGAGAAAAGCGACCCGCTCAGCAGTGCCACATGAGTCAGTAGGACATTATCACCATTTCTCTGGACCAAAGTGAAAAGGACTGCTTTATGTCATGGCCATAAAAATGAACCAGTATCAAGCACAGAGTGTAGTTAATTAAGAGGCTACCAAACGTCAAGTTCTTATTAACTGTGGTAAATTCCGGAGATTTTTACGGTATCAGTTCTCTCACACAACTTTACTAACTTCAGTGTAGATTGAATCTCAGTGAGTTAGAGCTAGCAGATCATAACCTTACCAAGTCTTTGACACTGTAACCAGACATCAATTCACTTATATTAACTGTCCGTCCCTCATTTTAATCTCCATCACCAGCCAAATTAGCAAAAACATTTTACTCTTCCTAAACGTTAACTTTATTTGATACCATTCCATTTTGCAAAAAAGAGCTATAATGTATTTCTCATGAACAAATGTTGTGTCAGTAATCAAATTTCCAGTTCTGACTACTATGATTGCATGACACCTTACCCTGTATATAGTTATTTTTAACTATATTATATTAGCTTAATGCTAAAGGTCAGCATGGGCATTTCACCATATACAACCGCCCAAAGTAAGACACCCAAGACCTCCTCGGGTATGTTTTATTCCAGGGCACAATAACTTCTTTATACATATATATATAGCTTTCCTACACTGTGATCCTCTGTTACTTTATGACTCCATGTAAAATAAATGAACACTAGGCTTAATCTGGGGCCAAGACACCAGTTTTATGAGTGCATTGATCATGTGTTGAGTAACATGATAATATTTATCATATTGTGTGCCATTATTGGCTTTATACATCATACCACTGTAAATTAACCTTTGGCTTCACAGCGGGCATTGTCTGTCTTGTTTCACGCTCCACTTTGACATGTTTTATTAAAAAGCCTGTTTTGGTCAAAAGAGGAATTCTGGATTTGTCTCCATTTATCTTTCATAAGTCTGTTGTCCTTTAATTTCAGCATGTGAACATATCTATACTGTGTAAAAATGAAAATAAGGGAAATGTGCAGTTAATTCCCATTGTTTGTCCACCCTAGAACACCACTAATACATTTAATTTAAACAATTCATTTATTGTGTACGGTTTCACAGATGTTCCTTCAAAAAGCTCAGTTTATGTTAAGATATAAATATCTTAAATATTTACCTATATATCTCCTTTTTTTTAAATATGATATAATGTTTTTTTTTACCCCATAACTTGCTTTTCAATTGAAAGTTGTAATGTTCCAAGCATTTCTTCCAGATGTTTCTCCCATTTCTATCAGATTGCTTTAAACCATTTTACTGTATTTGTTTTTTGTACTCATGCCATATATTTGAGATGGCAGATATTTAATCCAGTCACTTGTGGCAATTCACGTATCGCCACGCTGACTCCGATTGATTTATTAAAAAAAACAATAATTTATCTGTTTGCACCTGAGGTGATAAAATGTTGCAGTTCCTCTAGAATCCTACAGGTGGTGCAGTCTAACTATTCACACTGGCAGGCATGTTGTATGGTAGGAGAAAATTATGGGCGGAGTTTTAGTATTGTAACAAAAAAATATGTGGTGTCTCATTTATCTGCCATCTAGCCTCTATTTAACATAAGGATAAGAGACTTGTGGCAACATTCTTTCCTTTGCCTATTTTCAAAAATTTTCCCCTAAATATATACACTTTTCTGCCTCGCACCCAAAGCCCCTTGCACTCAGCTGTATAGCTTTTATCACACCAAAATCCCCTGCATGGAATATTTACACTTAAATTAATTTGTAAAATATACTTGGTATAAATGATTGCTGGAAGAGTTCATTAAACAATGGCACTTTTCTTAATCTCACTTATTAGCATTTTACCACAGAGATACAACGGAGTGAAATTAGTTTTTTTTAAATATATATCTTTAATAAGAAATATGTTTTTAATTTTTATTAGGAATAAACTCCTTAAATTATTAGTTAATTGATTATAATGTTAATTCATTAAAATACATAAACTTAGATAACATTTATATTCACAGAACATTGTGTTTTATACATTTTCTTCTTTTTTTTTTTTTTTTGTATTTTCAAGTATATTGACTTGTTCACTGTTAGTTGCATGAGTGTTTGTTGTAACTCTTGTCGTCATGAGTAATTGTGCTCATTCCTTTAAGCCAGTTCTTTCTCATTTCATTTACTTGTCACCTTCCTTCTCTTAGTCCCATTTCTTAGACACCAGGTTCTCCTCTTTCTCTGGAGACATGCAGTAAGACACCAGTAAAGCAAGTTTAGCACAGTGCCAATGATCACTACTATCAACTTTAGTCAGACATGTTCATGTATGCGCTGAGTAACTGAATTGCCATTTGTGCGTTTGGATACTCCATGCAAATGGAAATGATTCATATCCTTCTGTATGTTGGATAAGAATGCCAAGTTCACATCAGCCACACTATGTAACATCAGTCACACCACTATGCATTACCCTGAAATAATGCTTTAGTAAAACACACAACACTAACAATACACATACACATCACAGTCTTTTTTTTGGCACACAGAAACACAAAGACATCTTAAGAACAGGACAGCGAGGATTGTGGGATACCTTGCTTTGTTACAGGAATTGTGAAGGGAACAGGATTAGGCTGGAATAAAATTGTGAAGGAGATAAGAAGAGAAAAGGTAAGGAAGGGAAGTGAGGGTCATGGAGGTGAAACAGTGGGTGAACCTCAGGAAAAAGAAGAGGAAAATGCTTATTCAGGGAAACACAATTTTAAATGGTAGGAAGGGAGCATTCTGGTGAATTGGAATTTATTAATATTAGGTCTGATTACAGGGATTGTTATAGAACATTTAAGCTATAATCAATTAAAATGAACAAATACAGGATCTAGCAAACACTTTATATGAATATTCAATCTAATCAGTTTTTATTGATTGAAATCACTGGTTAAGAAGTGGACATGTTCACTTACGTTCCAAGTAGGTGCGAGAGATGTACTTGAGCACCTCATCGATGAGGATGACGGGGAGAGAGAGCTTCAGCACCACGAGCCACTGTTCCACATTCAGATGAGTCAGCTTGAAAATCATCTATAATGCAATAGAGAAGGATAAACATTATAAATGTAGAATTAGGTTTGTTTAATTGTATCTTTAGGGGAATGAACTAGCAGTGGGACTTACAGGCAGAGGATCGACATAGATGATCATAAAGTGCAGGGACATGGACAGGGTCATAGCAGCCACCAGCCAGGGGTTGCTCCAGGGAGGCATTCGAATCAGGGACTGGTTCTCTGACAAGCTACATACGCATATAAAGGTTATGTAGAATAAAAAACTCCCAATACCAAGGTACTAAAGCACAGGTTGTAATTTGAGGATCATTTTGCATGTATGGTTTTCTCTGCTCTAACACACCCCCTTTAATTGCAATATGGAATATGTTAATAGTCAGATTATTTTACAGATGGCTTTGTATTTTATTTGCTTTGAAATAAGAATTCTATCTCAATTCTTAAGGGTAATTTTTAACATCGTGCAAGCTCTGATTTAGCCAAGATCACTAAAACTAGTTTTGGTACAATTATAAAATGTGGTATTATTGTCAAAGTCAATAATCCATTTTTTTTTTATTCATACCAACAAGGCATTTACTGTACTGTCAAGTCAAATGACCTTGGGGATGTAAACTTTTGCACTCAACTATAATCTGGACAAATTGCAGTATGGATACAGTATCAGTCTTTCCTGATTTTTGTTTCATTCTTTTTTTTTAAGGGGGCAAAAAACAAATCATCAATAGGTTGTTTTATTCTGACCTGTTAAGGGCGTTGCACATCTCGATGGTGACCAACACAGACAGGGCCATTGTCATTGGGGGAGCAGACTCAAACACCTCGCATATAATGTCGGCGAATTCCTCATTCTCTTCAGTGCACTGCATGAAGTGGGTCTGAGGAACACAAAGCCATTCAGTGAGCACTAATGAAGCTGACTGGCAGATTAAAACGGCACATAAAATATACCAATCTCTATCAATCATTTAAAATGTAATCTTGTAAGGCAATTAATATGCTTTTTAATAAGTTTAGAATATGCTTTATTTCATAAAGTGTTACTTATGGATTAGCAAATGCAGTTTGAGTCAATGTGCTTGTATTCAGTGGCTTGACGAACCAGCTGGTAGAAGGTCACCATTGGGCCGTCCTCAGAGTAAATGAACCACCATGCAGCAGCAGCCACTGTAGCAGCTCCAACATAACCTAAAGGACAACAAAAAGACCAGTATAAACCCCCAAATATAAGATAATTGAGTATATAATTTCCAGTAGATAGTAGGTGGCTTATTGGTTGAGGTTCTGCAGTAGCGACAAATAGGTTCCAATAATGTGCCATTTTTGTTGCTCGGTTTAAGGAAAGGCCAGATACATGTGAGATGATTTCCATGAATAAATTAATGATTTGACTTTATAGTCAAAGCAGGAGCCATTGTATCCATTATCTGTCCATATAATAATGTTAACTGCACTACAGTACCTCCAATAGCCAGGTATCTGAAGAAGAGCCAGCCAGAAATGAGTGGTTCTTTGGGAGATCGAGGTGCCTTTCCCATGATATCCAGATCAGGGGGGTTAAAACCCAGAGCAGTAGCAGGAAGACCATCAGTGACCAGGTTCACCCATAACAACTGCACTGGGATCAGGGCCTCAGGCAGACCAAGAGCAGCAGTAAGGAAGATACTGAGAGGGAAAGTTGAAAACGAGGTTTATAATAATTCCAGTAGTGTAAAATTGGTCTTGAATGAATTCACTTAGAAATTTTAAGCATGAACACAGATTGCTTGATGTCCTTATGAAAAAATTAAGATAACACAAGAACAGGTCCTCACTGAAAAATGAGTTAGCAATGTTACTGACCAGACGACCTCTCCTACGTTGGATGAGATGAGGTAGCGGATAAACTGTTTCATGTTGTTGTAGATGGCTCTGCCTTCCTCAACAGCAGACACGATAGAAGAGAAGTTGTCATCGGCCAGAACCATTTCCGAAGCTGACTTGGCAACGGCTGTGCCAGAGCCCATGGCAATACCAATCTCTGCCTTCTTCAGAGCAGGGGCATCATTCACACCATCACCAGTCTGTTGAAGAGCATTTACATTTTATTTAAGCTGATTTCTATTTAAGATAAATGTACTGAATAGTTATTAAAATAGAAAATTTGTTGGAAAGGATCAGACTATCAATGGATATTTGAACAGAACTTCACAGGTTGACTATATACACTATAAGTGCATATCGTAGATGAGAATATATTATTAGCATATTATAATTAAAATGTGCTAAATTCTATTTAAGCAGCATGAACATATCTATAAATTAATATATTGTAATTATAACCCAGTAAATGTTTATTGCTGTGGATGCCTTGAGAGTTGTGTGGCCCTCTCACCATAGCCGTGATCTCATCATAACTCTGCAGGAATTCTACAATCTTGCTCTTGTGAGAAGGCTCGACACGGGCATAGCAGCAGGCCTTGCGCACCGCCTCTCTTTGTTGTTCCAGTGGCAGGTCGTCAAACTCACGACCTGTGTAAGCACGCCCAGTGACATTTTCATTCTCTCCGAAGATGCCTATGCGACGGCAAATAGCCACGGCAGTGCCCTTGTTATCACCTGAGAGGCAGAAGATGTTAGGTTAAGAAATGAGGAGAAACGGGACAGCAAGTCAAAGAGTAAGAAATTGCGGAATATCTGTTGCAAGATATGATTTAGATCAGTAGTGAATGCTCTAACCAGTAATCATAATGACCCTGATGCCAGCAGCCTTGCACAGCTGAATAGAGCCCATGACCTCTTTACGTGGGGGGTCCAGCATGCCAACACAACCCACAAAGGTGAGATCAGTCTGAGGAGCATAGATAAGCATAAGGAGGTTGGTGGAGCTTGGATCTTAACTGACTTGAGGAATGAACTCTTAAAAAAATATGTTCTTGTGGGTGTTTTGAAGTGGTTCAGTCTTTCTATAGGGTTTTATTTAAATCCCTTTTGAAGAGATGTTTCTATATGAGAGAACCTCTAGTCCAGAGGGACAACCTAAAGACTCCTTTAGTTTGCTTAAAAAGATGGAAAAGCGAAAGTCTAGCAGAAGATCAAATTTGTTATGCATTGTCATAACAAAAGTAAATGGTCTGTCAGTGACCTTCACCAGGTTCTACATCTTGTGTAGAACCTGCAAATCCATCCATCTACTCACCTCATAGTCAGCAAACTGGGTGGAATCCTCCAGGTTCATCTCTTCCTTCCTCAGAGGGGAGTCCCGAGTGGCCAGAGCCAGACAGCGCAAGGTGTCTCTACCAGTTCCCCATTCCTTAATCACAGCCATGATCTTTTCTTTCACTGGGGCAGTCAGGGGTATACGGGTGGCTCCCACACGCACATATGCACATCTGTCAATCACACCCTCGGGAGCGCCCTTCATGGATATTAGTTAAGAGAAGGTCTATTACTTGTAAGGTTCTTCTTCATACTTTGACTATAAATGTTTGACAAAAGGTGAACTAACCTTGACAAACATCTTATTGCCGAGAGATGCCTTGGAGGGTTTGCCGGGAGAGCAGTAGACAGACATAGACTTCCTGTCACGGGAGAACTCCAGTGTGAACTCTTTCTTCATCAGCTGTTTGATTACCTATTAAAAAGGGCAGGGGTAATATAATTAGACTCAGGAGATGCCCTTTAAAAAAGCTGGATCCCTCTGAAGCACCCTTGAATAACCCTTATTATAGGGTCTGTGTGATAAGGCTCACTTTATATACATAATAAATAGGACAGTAATCATACTTACAGTGCAACAGGCATTGGCTCTCTCAACCTTGGACAAGCCACGGACCTCAGTGTTGAACACGTTCATCTTTTCCACCAGGCAGCAGAGGGCAGTCTCAGTGGCTTCACCCACCTTCTCATAGATTCCCTTAGACTATTAGGCATAGAGAATGAAGAAAAAGTAGATGTATAGAGATGTAGATGTATAGAGAATGAAGAAAAGCTCAGCAGGAAAGTGAGTGGTTGTGGAAGAAAATGCTGACCTCATTAAAATCCAGAGAGGAGTCGTTACACAGGGCACAGATGGTAGCCAGCTCAACCAGTCCATCATATTGACCACATTTCACTGGAAGACCACCTTTAGTTCTGCAAAATGTGAGTGTTTCTTCATATTCAGTGTGTGAATGTAATTATTGTTTTGTATATATAGTCATGATGAAAAGTTAGTGCCCCCTCTTTTAGTTCTGTTTATTTTTTTGTGTTAAAACAACAAAAATCATCTGATCATAGCGGGACTTCATATAGGACAAAGACCACCGCAGACAAACAACAATGTATAAAACCTTTTTTCACTGTGCTATTTTTTATTTAACAAAAATGAAGCCAAAAAGCAAAATCCTGCTTCCACATGATTTAAAAGGGTAAGATGCAGCCAGGTGCTGCTAATTATCAGCCCATAAATGTGCAGACCTCTATAAAATCTAAATATATAATAAAAATATAAAAGTTTTTGCAATCTCCTCAGGAGTGGGCATTCACCCCAAGATTAGACCATGCAATGCTCTGAGGAATACAAAAACACCACAAGAGCTACAGCTCTCAGAACCTACAGTGAGAGATTAATATAGTCATTATTGCTGCTAAAGGTGGATTTACAACCTATTGAATCTTGGGGTACTTACCGTTGTCTACATAATTTTTCTATTTGGCTTCATTATAAAAATAAATAATGGCATGGTGAAAAAAGTTATGTTGTTTGTCTGAATTTGAGTTTGTATTTGCCTAATTCTAAGACTTGTTTCGATCAGATCATTTTTATTGTTTTTATACATAAAGACCTAGGAATAAAAGAGGGGGTACTAACTTTTACACGTGACTGTAGCTGCCCAGTAATTTGTTGTCTACTTACACTTCTCCTTCAGGAGTGTATTTTGAGCCAGAGATATCATATTGGTCAAGAGTCACATTGTCCCCTTCCACCTTCTCAATGATGAACATCTAAACAGACAGTTGAGGCAGTTTTGTTAGCATTAAATTTAATAATAGCAATTTTGAAAGAAGACACAACAATTTTCTTACAGTGTATTTGCAAAAACAAAAGAACTGACCCAATTTTAATCTTTCTGCTCTCAATCCTATTGCAATTACTGAAAAGCCTGTATGTGGTTAATCCTCATGTAAATTGGACTCTTGACAATGATATCAGTTTTAATCATACATCGTTACCTTCTGATAAAAGTAATTAGTTCGAGAAACTTTTCCACTGCAGAAAATGAAAACTCCTTTGTAATTTCTCTTGAATGTTGTTTTAGTCAAGACCTTTATAATTATTCCACCAGCGAAGTTTGGTCCATAATCTGTTGACTACTAATAATAGGAATAACAGAGGGGGCGGGTTATCGGGGGCGGGGGCGGGGCTTGTAGGATGACTTTCACACACACTAACGGAATCACTGCTGTCTGGCTCACGGATTACACGAATTGTCTGAATAACGGATTACATTTTTGAAAATATTACTAAATAACTGAGTGGCGGAACTAATGCGTTAGATTACTCGTTACATCGAAAAAGTAATCCAAGTACACCCAACACTGCTGAAATGCAGTTGAAAGGATTTGATCTCTATAACCGCTATGAACAACTGTCTGTAATATAAAATGTAGAGCACTATGATGTCCACCCATCTCCTCTTGTGACTGTGTATCCTCCGTCTATTTTCTGTACCACTTATCCATGTAGGAGGTCTGGAGCCTATCCCAGGGAGCTCGTGGTACACCGCTGGAGACACCAGCCATGAACCCATTGCTGGGCACAAGCACACACATATCTCTAGCCAATCAGCATACAACTTATGTTTCTGGAGGAAACCCACCAAGCACTTGGAAAACATGCAAACTCCAGGCACATATATCAGAGGCAAAATTCCAATTCCCAGCCATGGAGGTGCGAGGCAACAGTACTAAGCCACTGGGTAACTTCCACTGCTTGGCCAAGAAACGACACCTTTAAATTTTTTTATTTAAATAGGCAAATACTTAAGTGGATAAATACTACAGTGATTCATATGTTTCAGTCGCAGCAACTTACCTTTTCTCACTAAGTAAAAGTTAAAGAATGGAAACAAGTCATATGTTCTACGTTCATCTATGTACACTGACTAGCAAAATAAAGTCAGCCACTCTGATATTAACTTTGACTGCCTTTTAGCTACCTTTACTTTAGTTTCATGTGTGAAACTGTTACCTTATGTTTCCCATCACTCTGGAATAGGGCCAATCTGAACTCAGACCACATGACCTTTTTCCATTGCTCCAAAGTCCAATCTTTTCGCAGCAAATTAAAGTTTCTTTATCTGATTAACCTCACCAACAAGTCTTCTTATTATGGACACACAGATGTGAGCTGTCCTATGAGCTGTCCTATGAGCTGTCCTATGAGCTGTCCTATCTTACTTTCACTATTAACCCTATCTGTGAGTCCACTGTCCATTGTTTTACAATGCAATTTCAACAAGCATTTCAGTGACTCCTAATCATGGTCATTTATGATTTGTTTTCTATCCACATTTCATCGTTGAAGTTGACAGTTTGGCAGTATTATTCCAGGTTTCTTAACCAAGTCCAATAATTTCAGAAGTTGCCTTAGTTATTTTCTTTGTTTGATGGAGGCCTGTCTGATATAGCTTTTTTGGAACGGCACTGTAGAAATATTTACCTTTTAGTAAAAAAGGATCTATTAAAACAACAAAGAACACTTCTTCTAAATCAGTTCAGTAAAATCCAATAGAACCTTGTGAGAAACCACTGACCCTTAAATATGTAAAGATATCGTCAAGCCATTTCCAAGACTTAAATAGACTGTATCTGATCAAACATAACAACATTTAACCAGCCCTAAAGTTAACCTTAACCCAATGTGAGCTGTGTACTGTATATTGAAAAATGTATTCACATCTGTTCCCCACCTTGGTCACACACATCTGGTTAGTGGTCAGTGTGCCGGTCTTGTCAGAGCAGATGACTGAAGTGCAGCCTAGAGTCTCCACAGAGGGCAGAGAACGCACAATGGCATTCTTCTTGGCCATACGACGTGTGCCCAGAGCCAAGCATGTAGTAATCACAGCAGGAAGACCTACCAACAACCATTAAGAACCAGAGTATTTTAACAAAGTACACACAAAGTATATAGACAAGAATGCACCAAACAAGACTACATGCAGCTTATATGAAGTTGAGCTACTGTTTCCTCCCTGCCAAATTTTTTTTACCTCCAGCATGTCCCATATTTGTTTTTCATTTCTCTTAAACTACAGCAAATATACTTATAGTATATTTCCCATATAATGATTATACTGTATTTTCCATATATGTTAGAACTGGAAAGGTCTGACTATTTAGAATTAAGAGTACTACAGGACTATGGTATAGTAGTCATTAGTCTCTCACCCTCAGGGATTGCAGCCACAGCCAGGGCTACCGCGATTTTAAAATAGTAAATGGCACCACGGATCCATGAGCCTCCATGCACTGGGTCGTTGAAGTGGCCGATGTTGATGAGCCACACGGCCACACAGATGAGCGAGATAACCTTCGACAGCTGCTCTCCAAACTCATCCAACTTCTGCTGCAGTGGCGTCTTTTCCTGCTCGGTGGCTGCCATCTGGTCACGGATCTTTCCAATCTCGGTGGAGACGCCGGTGGCCACAGCTACACCAATGGCTTTTCCTGCTGCGATGTTGGTGCCCTATACAGGATGGACAGAAACGGACGAGGTAATGTACAGATAATTAAGATAGTTAGCTATGGAAAGGAAAAAGTGTAGTGATGAATGATGAAAGCTGCTTATAAGAGAGAGAGGATTTATAAACAGAAGTGTATTCATGAGGGGTGTTCAAGTCAAACCGGGACTTTTGATTGTGCAGAATAACAGAACACAGTTATGAGAGTAAATACTTCCTTTGTTTATCTACACAATCCTCTGCTGCAGTAATGCACTTATCTCAAAGTTTCACTAGTGCTTGGGTACCATCAAGATAGAAGGTTTTCTCAATACACCCAAAGCCATGATCAGACTGCCTGCTTCATGTCCGAAATGCTGGCTTTCCATGAACTCCTTTAGTGGCCCAAACATGTGAGAAATAGATTGGAGCGAGGTTCTGGGGCTGTGTCAGTATCTCCCAGCTGAGCTCCTGTAATGTGCAAGTGGTGGTGAATGATGGCGTTTACAGTTCCCACAGAAAGATCCATCTCTTCTGAAAGTTGGCGACCAGGATCAGGCAGTACAGTCACTGAATGCTTACAAAAATGTAATTTATGGACATACAGCTTACTTTCAAAGGTTTTCACCATTCAAATGTTTTACTGCGGTCAAGAGTCTCATCACTGTACTGTATTTAAAGTTTTCTGTTAATGTCAACTGTTTATGTCTTCATCCATGAGAAATTTAATCACCAGTCCCAGTTTGACATGAACACCTATCATACATAGTTTAAAAGACAAATGAATAGAAGGATGATGTAAGAGTATAAAATGAATGGTAATGAAAGAGAGACTAACAGAGAAGAGCATGTTCTTCTTGTCCTGATTGACAGCTCTGGGGTCAGGTACAGAATCTGTGTGCTTAATCACACTCACAGACTCACCTGTAAGAGATAATAAGATGATAGGTGGTTAATAATATTTCAATTTTAAATATTTTATTTATTAGTTTATTATATGTATAACTGCAACTTTTTATAATAGTTAGGCCTTTAATGTTATATGTCTAGAATTATGTACCAGTAAGGATGGACTGGTCAACACGCAACGTTGTGGATTTGATTGAAGTGATTCTGATATCAGCAGGGACTTTATCACCAACTGCAGGAAAGAGAAACACAAACTCACACACTTTACTACTACAACTACTACCTCTACTACTACTACTACTACTACTACTAATAATAATAATAATAATAATAGGATCCTTCCACTGTCTAGACTTTGGCTAGATTTAATAATATATATATATTTTAAAGTCTTTGATATTTTCATACATTTTAAAAAGATTTTGTATTCTAGGTGTGATTTATTTTTTAAAACTTTATCAGACCAACAATAGAAGAGAACTCGTCACATTTTTTTTCAGCTGAAACTGACTAGCTCATGCTTTAAAAAATCTGACATCTGACATTATAATCGTAAAAAAAAAAAAAAGTTCAATAAGATACATTTATTGAGAACTTATTGGGAAATAACTGAGCCTGATAAGAGGTATAGACAAAGAAAAGGAACAGACCAAGTCTGTAAAAAAGCCTTAAACCAACTGACCCCAAAGAAAAATGAGTGATGAGGAGTGAACAGGTGGGAGAATGAAAGAGTAGGAGAGAGAGATAAAAGGAGAGAGAGAGAGAAAGGGAGAGAGAGAGAGAAAGGGATTGAGATGGGGGCAAGTGGAAGACAGGTGCTGGACCATATTTATACACCAGCTTCTCTTTGACTGTACCCTTGATGAGATCTCTTAACCTTCTCTGATCCCTTTATTCTCTCTCTCTCTCTCTCTCTCTCTCTCTCTCTATTTCTCCCTCTCTCATTTATTTTCATTCCCTTTTAAACATACTGCCTTATTCTTATTACCATAAAGGGATAGCTTGAGTCTCTCAAGGACATTGGTATCGTAGGTGGCCATACTGGTCATGTGTTTAAATGTCTTCCTTTCTAGGTTAATTGTTTGCTTGGTTGGTTGTTTGCATGGTTGGTTGATGGGTTATTTATTACTTATTTAATTTATTTATTTGTTGTTGATTGATTGATATGATGAAGCACATGATGTGTGTGAATGTGTACCTGACACTTCCACAATGTCTCCCGGGACAATCTCCCTGGCCTTGATCCTCTGTACGCTCTTCCTGTCAGCTCGGTACACCTTGCCCATCTCTGGCTCATACTCCTTCAGAGCCTCAATGGCACTCTCAGCGTTGCGCTCCTGAGGAAGGATGTTTTCATCGAAAATCAGTTCATAGTTTCCTATTTGCCCATGCTTTACAACTCAAAGCATTTCTTCTTCTTCCCTTGTACATTATTACAAACCTTTAAGATCCTAAGCATTACATTTTGACCATCACAAGTAAAGATACCACAATGAGAATTGATCTTTGTGTGGTAGATTTTAAGGTTCTTCCATAGACTGTATACAGTATATACTGGTCAAACCCTCCATATCATCACTCATAGTATTTCTGAAGTGTTTTTGAAGCTTAACTGTCGGCGCACTGGTGATTACCAAAAGGGTGGAGCTAACAGCACCTGACTGTGGTTGGAACATGCCTATTTACCTCAGATAGCTAAGTTTTAGCATCTAATGTTAATTTTTATGCTAACATTACTCATTCAAACCCTACACATTGTCCCATGTAGCTGTCAGCCACGTCCTAGTGGTCATTCAAAGAACTGCATGTTTTGGCACAAAATTTTCAGAGCTTGTCCCTTGGGAAAGTCCCTTATGGACTTCCTGCTTCAATTAAAAATGACATGTTTTGGAATATGTTACGATTGAAGATTGCCTTTGCTAAAATTTACAGATCCTGCTTTTAGTTCTGTGTTGTTTTTGATGTTTGTGTATTAACCTCCTGGTAAAGGCAACCAGATTTTAGGTCTTTTGTTTTTTTCAATTTTTCTTCATGTAGTTATCAGGGAAATAAGAAATGACCAGCTAAACAGTTTTCAAGACTGAGAACATATTTAAAATACTAAATGACTGACTTTTATGATATTTAGGGATGCCGTTGTTATTACAACAAAAGTTTTTCTCCCAATGAGAACATGAACTATTTTCTGCATTAAGTGTAAATTTTGAATTGATGTTTACATATTTTTTTATTCATCCATCTTTATTTAAGTGCCAAAAATTTGAGTTCTAGGTGAACTAATTTTGCTTTATTTTTAAAATAGCCATACCCATTCATCACTTTGGCCTTATATTCACCCTACAAACCTCCTGTGCGTGTGCATGTCTGTTTTTGTGTCGCCTCACCTGCCAAACACCGACCACAGCATTGGCGATAAGGATGAGCAGAATAACGAAAGGCTCGACGAAGGCTGTTACAGTTTCCTCACCCTCCTCGAACCAGGCCAAGACCTGAGGTGGAATAAGAAGAACTCCTCAGAACAATATCAGCACCAGTGATCTGCGTGTATATGTTTGTTTCACAGTGTAAGGTGTTATTTTCCCACCCTAGCAACAAGCGAGAGAAGACACTCTATTGTATCACAATCATTATTTATATATCTTTCTTATTTTCTTGGCTCCATCTTTTCTTCACACCACTGATATATCTTGCACCGGTTAGTCCCTTTTAAGTCCTCTCATTCTTTCTCTGTCTGTTTCTCTTCGCTGGAAAGATGGTGTGAGAACAGCTGCCTTGGCTCATTGTATCTTCCACATTAATTGTGTCTTCCACATTGGCACATTAACACCAGCTCTCTGACATTCTTTCTCTCCTTTGCTCTCTTTTTTGTTTCTATCTCTGTCTCTCTGCCATGTAATCCTCCTATCATTCATCCCTGACCTTTTGTACATGCGTTCTGTTCCTCGGCCTGGCTTAAAATAATGATCTCCTTTTTTCTTTGCCACCCCCCTCTCTCTCATAATGACAGCTGTTGTGGCACAGAGGAGAATAAGTGTTGCATAGTCACCCCCTTAATGGCACTTCAAAACAAATTATAAGTGGCAGAGGGAAAGTGTGAGAGAGTGCTCTGATCACTTCAATAGTGACCATTTTGTAACACTACAGATATAATTTATGACTAAGGAAGTTCTTCAGCAAATTAGACTTACACCAGATTTATATCAATATCCTCATTCCAAGGCAAATATTAAAACTTAAGACTGTGGTTGTGTCTGTATATTAATTGCAAAATATATTTAAGTACACCAATCGCAGAAAACAATAAAATTCACGCTATCAGTCACATGCTTTGACTTAAGAATAGAATAGATTTCCAGCCACTGTTTAGAAGTAGACACAAAACCCTCCAGCCTCCTATACTCATTTGTATAACGAGTTCATCTTTAATATGCAGTATGATATGTGAAACTTAAGTTTTGTTTAAAACTCTCCTAGCACTAATATCTTTCTAAAATTCTCAGATCTGTAAAACAAAAGCATTGAAAGTGTGAAACATAATCCCTGTGAAGTCTGCCATACATCACTCTCCTGAATGTACAGTTTACCCACAATGCATCGCTCAGGGATAAAGGGTGAAGAGGTCGCTTTTTGATAGACAGGAAGGCTTGGGCATGCGACAAAAGTGTCCCATGCCACTCACATGAATGTTAACTATGCCTATCTGTGTCTCAGTATGAAGTCCTGTTTCCTTTTAAGCACACTACACACCCACATTTGGCACCTCACGTACAACAATAGCCCTTTTCTTTACATCCCAGAGGACGGGCTGGGTAAAAGTCGTGTGTAGTCGATTTGGGGGGGGGGGGGGCCGGGGGGGGCCGGGGGGGCAGGTGGCGGGGTTGTTTTAAATACAGACACATCTCACATAATTCATCATTGTGATTTTCTTAAAAGATTTTTGTTTTATTTTAATAAGAGGTGATTTTGATTTACTTACAAAAGAGATGCAGGCAGCTAGCAGCAGGATCCTGACCAATAAGTCCTCAAACTGCTCCACCACCAGCTCCCAGATTGATTTACCTAAGAAAAAGTAAGAACGTAGGCATACAATATTTGTTAATGCTGAATTGTGAGCATATTATTATTATTATTATTATTATTATTATTTAATTATGTTTTTATTTGCATTTTTAGAAACTGATGTATCAGTTCTGGTAGGGTATTTGGTAGCACCTTTATTTGACACATTTATTATACTACAGCACTGTTAAATTCTTGATTCTGATTGGCCAGATGATATTCATTAACATATTTTTCACTAACAGCAGCTCTAACAGCTGTAATTCATATCACAGGTTTAATTTTGTGCACTTTTCAATGCGGTTATTTTAATATATTAATTAATAATGTAATAATAATAGTAAAGTTATAACGGGAACTACCTTGTTGTGTAAATGTTCCATAGCATTAAATATAACTATAGAAAAACTATATAAAAAGATTGTTGGCAAATCGCTGTGTTGTTATTGGAAAATAATCGATTACTAAGTGGTAATGATCCTTCTTCTTGTTTCACATTGATTATTTTTCTATAACAGTGTAACTGATATTCTTTACCCATTGCATCTATCAGCTTATCATTTTAAAATTGCTTGCAAGAAAAAGTCAAGTAAACATGCTCAAAAACTGAAAGAAAGGGAAAAAACATTCACCTTCCTCAGCAGGCAGCTCTGTAAGTCAGTTCAGTCCAGGACACAGGATACAGGAAAATAATACAAAATAAAGATTATTAAATTGTGCATTATTGTAATCATATTCAATATTGTCTTGAATAATTATAATGGTAATGTGCTATAAAACACAATTTATGCACATGGTTAAAGATAGCCACTGATTTCTCTAGATGTCTTATTAATGTCTTTTTCTAAAAATTTAATTCCTGCTAAATATCAAACCCTTAATTTTTCATATTATTAATCAGCCCCTCCCCTGCACAAAAAAACCCTGCAATTAATTTGATACCAAGATTTTTTCCAGGTTTTATCCAGAGATAGATAAAATAAATGATCTCGGACAAGCGATGTTAGCTTGGATATGTGTTCCACAGATAAGAATGGGTGTAAGATATAATTACTCATAGCAAACTTTCTCTATATTTTTACATTATTTCAGATTTCATGTGCCTTGTCACTTGGATCTTTCGATTGTCTACTTGGTCTACTTGCCTGAGATAACAACGATTTGTCTAAGGGTAAATTTCTTCCATCCTTTCATGTATTCTTTCATCCATCCATCTATCCATCCATTCATCAATTATTCCTTCCATCCATCCATCTACTAATTTATCCATCCATGCATTCATGTGTCTCTCACCATTGTAGCCGAACTTTGCCAGGTTCCTTTTGACCTGGTCAGGTGAGAGGCCCGTGGTCTCGCTGACCCCAAAGTAGGACAGGCACGTACCCGTTTCCTGAGTGTGAGCGTTCTCCATCCTCTCAGCTCAAGGGGAGGCTTCACAAAAAATATATATATATATTTATATATATATATAAATAACCAATAGTCAGATCCCAATTCAGAGCTCAGAAAAGTCCACCAAGAAGTGGAAAAAGTAGATTCAATTCCATTTAGAGGACATTTAGAGTTTTAAAAAATGTTACCCACCAACACTTTCCAAAAGTGTGTAAATTGGGATAAAATCAACAGCCCCCGTGCTCTCTCTCCCCTCTATCTTTTCTCCTCCCTGGGCTGACAGAAAGTGCTATCTGTTGCTCTTCTCCATACGATTTTATAAAGACACGCCAAAGCCCTTTGCCCAGAGGCACACGCTTGCAAGACCACCTATTGGCTGAGGTGGCACGTATATATGGAGAAGGGGCTGGGCCTGTGATGGGGAGAGGGGCCTGGAGTAATTTGGCAGCAACTGTGCGCCTGAGTGTATTTGTGTGTGTGACGGCGTTAGCCTTGAAGCAGGGGTCTGAAAATGGTGTCTGTTTTTGGAACATACATGGTCAGTATAGGATGGAAGGCATGGAGTTAGGGATTGTGGTATTGAGTGGTGAGGCATAGGAGGCATAGTGAGTGATGGCTCAAGTATCTTATTGGTCTTACGGGGCAGAAAGAGGTCACCTTGGCTCACCGTCGGGTGCTTGTATGTAATAACTGCAAGTCCGGGTGAGAGAAAGAGAGGGAGCTGTGGTTCTGAGAATAAGTAAGGGACATTCTGTTCAGGGGATTAACAGCCCAAATGACTAGGCATGGAAAAGTTTGTGCGCACGAGTGCGAGTGTGAGAAAGGTGTAAAGCCTTCAGAGTTCACTTTAGGATTTTAAAACTAACGCAACGTAAAATACAAGTCTGTTTAATTAGTGGTTAAAGCAGAAGGAGAGACACAGCGGTCTGAGTGCACTATTAAGTCAGTGTGAACGTACAGGACCACTGCCTCCGCCAGCCTCCAATAACGGGCTGATTCCAAAGCTGCAGGCCATCCAGAATTTTCATTTATTCTTACTGGTATAATAATAATAATAATAATTATTATTATTATTATTATTATTATTATTATTATTATTACTATTATTATTATTATTATTATTATTATTATTATTATACTAGAATGTTAAACAAATTAGAAAGAAACAAAGTGGGACTTTTAAGGTGGACAGGAACCAGCATTACTGTCTCAAGAGACTTTTAATGTTTTTATTTATTTTATTTATGTAGTTTATTTATTCAGTACATATCTTGATTTCAAGATGGTTAACATCATGTCATGCCGAAAATATGTTAAAACAAAATGCACAAACATAGTGAGAAACCATTAAAGGTAAAGACAGCGTATGTGTAATACAGTATGTGCAATACCGGATGTACAGTAAGACAGGATGTGTGTAATTATTTTTCTCTTTCTTTCTTTCTTTCTTTCTTTTGACACTTTCTTTACAGCTGCTGTTCTGTACTGTGACCTATGACCTTAACACAGACTGATCTGTCATCATGTACCTCACTGAAGCTCAATGACATTTAACTCAATATCCCCTAAGATCAGCTTACAGACCCCCAACGCACATACAGTACGTACACACGCTGATCAATGTTACTGCGCCGTACACAATCTGAAGAAGCCTACTCACACCCTTACACTACACACATGCGGTGATCTGCGAGAAGAGTTTCATCAAGATCATCTTGTGTTACACATTCCATTTGAACACTTTCTGGGAAACAAAAAAAACAAAACAAAGCCTTTAAATGTTTATATAAATGTTTTGTAATTTTTTTTATATTGACTGAATAAATAAATAAATAAATGAATACATTTATTACATATTATATACACTATATAAAGTACCTGCCATGTTCTTCGTTCCTCTGAGTGTTTACATTTTCAGCCTCACAATTACAGTATGTCTTCAGTCTTCACAAATAGTCACTAGTATAAACTCCAAGTTCATTCTTGGTGCAGTTGTGTAAAAGAGCCAAATACTTCAGCCTGGACCCTCTGTCACTATTTGTTGAGCAACATTTTTGTCATTCTGGTATAAATAGATCTTGTGTCTTTTTTGCATGTTTACATTTCAGGTATGAACGACTCACATGCCATACAACATTCCGGAAATTCATGCATGAGTGTGCAATATCATTGGAAAGAATTTGTAACATTTAAGGTAAATAATGCAGTTGTTTTTTGACAGAATTGTCT
This sequence comes from Clarias laeviceps, assembly GCA_030014305.1. Classification (NCBI taxonomy): domain Eukaryota; kingdom Metazoa; phylum Chordata; class Actinopteri; order Siluriformes; family Clariidae; genus Clarias; species Clarias laeviceps. Next base: position 6,693,048 of record JAQMYJ010000008.1, read on the forward strand.
TGTGTAGATGAAGCTACCTACACATTTTATAATCACCAGGTGCACCTGCAATCACTCTTGCAACTTAAATAATTTATAAAAATCTATACATTATTAAATGCATAAGTTTTATATACAGTAAATCTTATATTTAAATTTGTATTAAAATTTTCCTAGCACAATAATACTTTTTTATTTACTTCTATTTAATCATTGTAACCTCCTTATAACTTTTAACCTGTGAACCATTGCACTTTTTTTAGACTACAGATTGACCTCACATGTTCTTGATCTCACAGCGGTAACTTTTACCATTGTCTTTAGCATTGCCATAAGTCACTTTTGAACTAAATTCCCCATCTTGACCATTCATTTTTCTCAATTAAGTGTCCAGCTCATTAATATTCTTAAGGTTATTTAATTTGAAGGATTTACCAACATAGGAAGAGCAACTTGCATACAATGTTTTAAATGTACCTGTAAACAGTATTCACTATGTGCAGCTGTCAAAGTTGTAGTTTGGATTTAAATAAGAAAATATTAAACACATTTGATGACTTTTAGAAAAATGTACGATGACATTTTTAAAATATGTTTGTTCGTTTAATTCTAATTAATGCATTGAGTAGCTCCTGTTTCTTAAACAGCCGTGTTGGAAAACTTATCACATGGTGTTGGAAAAGATGTTACTGTGTTTCAGAAGAGTTGAATTAAACATACCAAAGGAAACAAACTAAATCATTAATGACTAAAATTACAGATGCGGTGGCTCAAACAGTTAAGGCTTTGGGTTACTGATCAGAAGGTCAGGGGTTCAAGCCCCAGCACCAGTAATCTGCCAATGTTAAGCCATTGAGCAAGGCCCTTAACCTCTCCTCTCTCCAGGGGTGCAGTTTCCTGTCTGACCTTGCACTCTGACCCTAGCTCCCAAACGGGTAGATGTGAGATGTGCTGTAAGGTAGATATCATAAATATAATTGGCTCTTAATCTTTTGGCCCAACCCCTGGCTTGTTTTCATGTCCCGGCCCAGGGCATGACTTAAGCTTTAAGCCCTAGCAATAGCTAAGTGCCATATTAAGCCTAAAGCTCATATTGAGGCCAGTTCCAGTTTCCAAGATAAATCACAGCCTACTTTTCAGGCATCACCTTTGATTCATAAGTCATAATAAATAGCCAAAAGAGTAAAATACAACAATATATTCAGGATGTTGGGAGCTCACAGCTTTGAACAGGTCCGTGTTTCAGTTCAGCTTAATTTCTGTGGGGTGTTTTGCATGTTTTACCCACGCCCATTTTCTATGGATTTTCTGGGTCCCTTAAATTAGGGTATGTTGTAGAAATGGCTTCTCTGAGTGTGTGCGGGTGCAAGGTACACTGCCACGGTCTGTTATGGGGTGGCGTCCCACCCGGGGTGTATTCTAATCTCATGCCAAGTATTCATGGGCTACATCCTGGATTCAATGCAATCTTGACCATGATAGGTAGTTAAATAAGCTGATTGATTGATTGATTGATTGATTGATTGATTAAAAATTGAATGGACAAATTATTAAAGTATTTTGTAGATATGACCACTCTCAGTGTGTATGTGTGTCTGTGTGTCTGTGTGTGTGCATGTGCGCATACATAGATCTAGCCATGGTCTGCTATGGGCTGGTGTCCTATCTAGGGTGTATTCCCATCTCATGCCAAGTGTTCCTGGGCTAGGCTCTGGATTCATTGCAATCCTGACCACCATAGACTGATTACTGTAAGCGAATGAATGTTAAATAGTTTTACACTCCTGTTCACATACTGTAGCAAATTTCTTTAGATATTAAGGTACTGGCTCAGAAATTCAGGTGTTTATACCTGGCTGATGAAATATAATATAAAAGCTTTTGTCAGATTTGATGATTACTGTATGTGGGTGTCCGAGAAATGCTCCTAATATTTGTCCTTAATTTTTTCCTCCTTTCTTTCAGTGTTTGAAGACACATAGAGACATATATTCAATTCAATTCAATTCAATTTTATTTATATAGCGCTTTTATTTTGAAAATATTTGGAAGTGTGTATGTGTGAGAAAAATGTGTCTAGATAATAATGAGATGAATGAATGAAAGAATGATGA
>JAQMYJ010000008.1:6717811-6728786 GCA_030014305.1 Clarias laeviceps
GGATGGTGCAGGAAGCAGATAAGTACAAAGCAGATGATGATCTTCAGAGAGAGAAGATTGCAGCTAAGAACTCCCTGGAGTCATATGCTTTTCACATGAAAAACAGTGTAGAAGATGAAAGCTTGAAAGGTAAAATCAGTGAAGAGGACAAGAAAAAAGTGATTGAGAAGTGTAACGAGGCCATTACCTGGATGGAGAACAACCAGCTGGCAGAGAAGGAAGAGTTTGAACATAGGCAGAAGGAACTGGAGAAAATCTGCAACCCCATCATCACTAAGCTGTACCAGGGAGGTATGCCAGCTGGAAGCTGTGGAGCTCAAACACGGTCTGCTTCAGGAGCAAACAGCCAGGGACCAACTATTGAAGAAGTTGATTAAAAAATGTATGTATGGACTCTTTTGAATGTATGACAAATAGGTTCAGCTTAACTGAAAAATATTGGGGTGGTAACCCTATTTAGTACGTTCCTCATTATAAAATTTAATACTGTGCCAAGCTTTAGGCCTAAGATTACTTGAGACTTACAAAGAAAGTTACAAAGATTTATCCTATTGATATTTGTTTTCGTATATATATTTTGATAAATGTAGTCTTGTTACATTAAATTGTTTATTGCATGTAGCAAGTTGTCATCTTTTAATATAAATTTATTGATATTTTTTAAAAATTCCATAAACTCTTTACTTAAAAATCAAAAGAAACATTGTTTTAAGTCTAGTCTCAAATACTTGTCCATTTTAAATATTCTGAATACTGTACAAATGTGTGTTACTGTATTACTGTGTTATACATAACACTGATGACAAAAAGTATGTTGTTGCTGTTATGTTACATTTATTACAAAATTATTACATCAATTCATCAATTGCTTTTCACTGCTTTGGATTTACATAAGAAATAAATCAGATGGAATAGAATTTTGTAATAATAAAAAAATAATAAATAGTGTATTCCAAGTTTTAAAAAACTAAACATTTTTACAGATCTCAAAATTTCCTTGATGTGTAAGTCATTGCTATAGTTTAATAAAAACTGGCTAGTGGGAATGAGTGTTTGATTTTTCCCTAGGGGGTGCCCCTGGCTCCACCTGCATACATATACATAATGATTATCTGGTAATCAAATGAAGATATATTATTACCTCATGATATAAAAGATGATGATTCTGCCTGCTGTTACATTCGTTGAGGAATACCTGTGACAAACACCAAACTTGCTAAACAAACAAACAAACAAACAAACAAACAGAATTTCTGTTTATATACAGTGGAACCTTGGATTACGAGCATAATTTGTTCAGGAAGCGGGCTCGTATTTCAAAACACTCGTAAATCAAACAAAATCAATATAATAATGGAAACTCAAATTATTCATTCCACAGCCCCAAAAAATAAATACATAAAAATAATGAATACAAAATATAAAACAAAAGTAAAAATAAAACAAATTAACCTGCACTTTACCCTAAAAAAAAGTAAAAATAAATCCCGACAGATAAGTGTTTCCGTTTATACGCACAGGTGCTGTGTAAGTGTGTGTGTGTTTGTGTTTGTGTGTGAAGCTAAAGTAAGAGGAGACTTTCAGCCCCTCCCGTCTCCCCCTTCTCATCTTGCACAGTAAACCTTTCTCCTCTCTTATTTGAATTTCACACAATGGAAAGTTAACCTCTCTAATGAGACTTTCTATTGCTTTACACCCGCGCACACATGTTATAAGAAACAGTACAAGCGCGCTCTACACATGCGCTTACAAACACACACGTGGTCACAGTGTTATAGTAAACAGTACACACGTGCACGGATGTTGATTATACCAGTGAGAGATGCACAAGAGTCAGCAGGGGAGACAATTACCCACAATTCCGCAGCGCAACAGGGAGAAAAACCATTGGCTCAGTTGTGATCATGACAAAACAAGAAGCGCATTTGCGTTACATGAGACTCGATACTCGTAAACCGAGACATATATATATATATATATATAAGAGATATACAGATATATATATAGTAGCGGCTACTCTGTAGTTTCCAAATGCTACTGAGAGGCTAAAACAAGAAGTTGATGCATTTGGGACGTAACAATAAGACATTAGTGAGGCAAAACTTCTCTTTGTTGTTCAAATATATTGTACAGAATGATGACATCAAGATTTATTGCATAAAGTTGTACTATGTTATATAAAATTGTATTATGTTGGTCAACATAGAATACATCGTCCCTGCTCACCCCCTCTCCTTCCATCTCTAATTGAACAGATGATTAATATTCCCAATTCCACGTAACCCGTGACTCTCCACCACAAACACGTGACATAAGCACTTTGATGTCACATATATACAGTATATATATACAATACCATTCAAAAGTTTTAGAACACTTGCAAATTTCTTTGTTTTTCAACTTTTCATCTATTTAAAAAGGTAAGCTGTCTCCCATTAATGGAGTATGTTAAAGTAATTGTTTTTCTATAAAAACAGGTTGGCCCAACAATACTCCGACAATTAAAACACATAAACATTACTTAAAAAAACATTTATTATTCCAAAACTAGTCAAATTTAACATAGTGATCTGCATAAAACAGGAGAATATACATTCTATTTTGCTTAAAGGTCAATATAATACCTGGATAACACCAGATGGTTATCAGTATCTTACTGATTCACAAAAAAAGAGTCCATGGCAACAAGAGTTTGTTTCTCAGCATGTGAATCTGAGGGGAGCGTGACTCCCCAAGTCCAATAGTAATCGTTTGGATGGCTTTATTGGTCAACGTCCAGTCCTCTTGGAATTTAGTATTTAGAGCACAGACCTGACCAAACATCACTCCTAAAGCTGCATGTCACCTCCAGTAGCTCCAAAAGGCCAGCCGTCACCCCTCGAGTCTGGTAAAGACAAAGAGGATCAATTTCACTGAATATCTAGTTATGATAAAAAGGTAAATGTATTAATAGGGCTATATCCCACCAGAGTGTAAAACACTGTTTCTGGAATTCTAATGATGTTTTAATATGCGAGTTGAATGGTGAGGTCGCATCTGATTGGCTAAAGAGTACAAGTGACCCACGTTGCTGCCAGCAAAGTCTCAAAAACACACACACACAAATCCAGGGCGATTCACACACAAAACACAGTCCATGATACACTCGTGAATTTTAAGACTTACAAATCACGTGACTGCATCTCAATGAAGGTAAATTGCTGGCTCAACCTGATTTATTCAGTCTGTGTCTCCAAAGTTTTCAAGAACACAGTGTTACCTGTTGTCTCAACAAATACTACTGTAAGAAGTTGGGCCATCAATACAGTATTAATTCATTCAACATTTATCTAGTTGGATTTTTTACAGTATACACAGTATTAATAGTTCAGGCCTGAAATTCCCAGTTTTATACCCGAGCCTCCAATAATGAAAATGGACTCAAACTTAAAACAAAACTTAAACACCTCTTGCGTCTTTTGTGTTATATTGAACTTCTAGCCGTGTAACACACAATATGACTACAGATCTATATCACATATCTATATGCTATCTGATATGACCCAAATGAGGATGGGTTCCTTGTTGAGTCTGACTCCTCTCAGTGTTTCTTCCTATTGCCATCTCACAGAGTTTTTCTTTGAAACCGTCACCCTCAGCTTGCTCATCAGGGACAATCTGATGATTGTGATTTATGCATACTTTCATACATTATTATTTTTTCTAATTTTATAATATTTAATATATTTTTATTATTACACCCTTTTTTGAACTTATTTCCATCATTTTATTTATTTATTTTTATTCTGTAACGCTGCTTTGTGACAATGGCCATTGTTGAAAGCTCTACAGTATACTGTATCAATAAAAGTGAATTGATTGAATTGCACGTGTGTTAAAAAATAAAAATAATGTTTGTTTGAATCAAGGAAAATTAATGATTAAACTTTTTTAATCTATAACTGATGTACTGAGCATAACCCTAGTGTTCATGCAAAACAAAATAAATGATTTTAAATACAGCAAAATCACTTAACCTTTAGAGTAAAGGCTCACACTGAATTGTGTAAATTATAGATTATAGGATTTTTTTCTCTTGCCACTGTCACCATTGGTTCATCAGGGACAATCTGATCATTTTGATTTGTACATATTTCCTCATGTCAAACTCATTTAACAATTTTTTTTATTCTGAAAATGTTTTGTATCAATGACCATTGTTGAAATCTAAATACAGGTGAAATTAATTGAATCAAGGCAGCATGGTGGCTTTGTGGTTAGCACTGTGACCTTGGACCTCCAGGTTCTGGGTTCGATTCCCACCTCGGGTCTGTGTGCATAGAGATTGCATGTTTTCCCACAGTCCAAATACATGCAGATTTGGCTAAAATGCTTTCCAAACTTGCCTGTAGTGTGAGAATGACTGTGTGAGTGTGTGTATGTGTGTGTGTCCTGTGATGGATTGGCACCTTTTCCAGGGTGTACCCTGCAAGTCTCCTGGGATAGGCTCCAGGCCCCCCGCGACCCTGTATACAGGATAAAGTGGTATAGACGATGAGTGAGTGAGTAAGTGAATTGAGTGATGAATTCAAATCCCAGCACTGCCAAGCCTAGAAATGTTTACCAGCTGTTTTAGAGTTTCTGATTTTGTAAAAGAAAAAAGAAAAAGAATCAGAAAAATGTGCAATTCTGATGAAATGTGAAAAGAATTAAGTGTAATTTCTTTTGATTTATTAAAACCAGAAGTTTGTAGCAGATCAAAAAAGTCTTCATATGAAATTTTTATTTACCTAGATTAATTTGCAAAGACAAAATGCCATTTAAAACCTCTTAAACAAAGAGCCTTGAAAATCAATGGGGTGGAGGAAAACAATCCCAAGTGCTATAGATTATATTATGTTATAAATGCAATTAAAAAAAATTCTGTTATAGCCTGAAATCACATATTCATATTCATACCATTCATATTCAGCAAAAATGAATACTGCCTACAATCAGCAAGCCAGTTAAATTCATAATTAATATAATAATCACCACACAATTACAGATATGCAAAAAAATATATATTTTTTATTACCATGTTGTTAAACTAAAAAATAAAAAGATATAACTAAAACAAGACAAAGCATCAGATTAATGATGTTCCAATTTTTGAGAGGGGTAATCTTTAAGGGTGTAATGAATCAAAAATCCATGGTTAAGATCAGATCGCATTTCCTGGCCAAGGATCAGATCATTTTTCAGATCAGAAAAAAAAAGACAGCCAAATATTTTTCCTTTCTACTTATTAGTTATAGAATTTAAAGAACACTTCAAGCAAAGAACTTCTCCACATTGTCTTAAATGAAAATATAAGATACATTTAATATACATTTATATTAAAGATAATGATTAAAAAATATAAGATAATAAAAAATATAAATCATAAAACAGATGACATTCAGTACTCAGTTGTTAAAGTGTAATATAAGGCATGTTTTTTTTTTCCTTTTGTTTTGATATGGACATTCCTTTAGGGAACTGACCTTATTCATTTGAACAACATTAAATGAAGAAATAATAAGTAAACTACTTTTTTTTATCATATAATATATATAATTGGGCTACAGTATGAGTTCTGGTAAAGATATTATTTATCATTATTTTTCATATGAGTGGGGCGATTTTCAGAACGTGATTGTTTTCATGATCTGGCAACACTGATTTTTTTTCGCTCAGTAATGAAGCCCAAATACATAAACCCATACAGTGGCAGTAAAACTTTGCAATTGATCCTCAGCTCATATGTGTGTCGATCTGTGGTGAACGATCCGTTTCACCACCACTAATCTTTTGGATATGGTATGTGGGGACAGTATACAGTGGGTACAGAAAAGAATCAGCCCCCTTTAAAATGATCACATTCTGTTGCTTTGCAGCCTGAAATGAAGACAGGCACAGTTTTTGTTTTATCCAGCTGTATTTACTCAGTGCAACCACTTAAAAGATATAACACAAACATGTAAAAAAAAATATATAGGGGAAAAAAAAAAAAAGAATCACTGATTTGAAAAAGGATCACCATATCCTAAAATGACTTGTAAACTTAGTCAAGTGAAGCTAATCACCTTCTTAATGGCTCACATGAATGATGAATGGCAAATAGAATGATTCAGCATAGCCCAATTGGTTGGATAGTTGATAGTACCTTCTACTTTAATAGGAGTACATTTAAGTTACTGGTTTTTACAGCCCTTTACTATCTGATGACTATACATTGCACAGCTGGTATGACTATAAGAAATGATCCTCATTCTGGTTGACGATGTGGCTGTAACCAGTAACCTTTTTATTTCGGCAGCACAACACAACAAACACCACAGTGATTAGCAAAAGAATGAAGACACAGACAACCACCACAACAATCACATCTTTACACCAAAACACAAAAGATTAAGGACAATTATTGATCTCATTTGGTAGTGAATGTAATATTATTATGGTAGTGTCCATTTTAATATTATAGAACGTGTGTGAAATTTGTTCTGGTTTATACCTTTATCACTTGCAGATGAGCTGATCTGGCACTCCTTGTGTCAATCTGTTGGAATCACTGAATGTGTGAGTCTAATGAACTCCTGCAGGGGGCATTGCTGGGCACATCCAGGTAAAGTTAAATTGTATAGCTCAGCCACAGAGCTTTCATTACGAGTCTCAGAGCTTTCATTTTGATAAAACATTTTCACAGAGAACAATCTGATATGGAGAGAGGACCAGAGAGCAAAAAACAATGAGTAAAACTTAGAAGTAGTACTTTACCTGCAGTAATGTGTGTCGTTACAAATGCAGATACTGTGCATGTGTAAGTTGCTATACATTCACCAGCCACTTTAACATGAGAACCTGGAAACCTTATCTTTTATGCTATCAATGAATCATATTAATGTCAAGTATATAGCATCAGTACTATGTATGCAACCATGCACTTACAGAGACTGAATGACATAATGATATGAAAGACAAAGACATCCATTGTGAGGCAGTTCAGTGGGCAGAAACACCTGATGCCATCGTCAAAGTCACTAAGATCTCTGTTTTGATGTAAAAGTTAGCTGAAACTTGTATGTAACTTGAATTTGCATGATTGTTTCCATTATGCTGCTGTCACATTGTGTCTGATTGGATAGTTGCATAAATAAGAAGGGCTACAGAAGGTGGTTTTGTGCGTGTGTGTGTGTGTGTGTGTGTGTGTGTGTGTGTCAGAGGTGGGTACGAGCAAAATAGAGTAAAAAGAGTAAAAAAGTATATATAATAATTATACAGTATATGGCAACATCGTAACATTCAATGAAACAGCTAAACTTACTGCGACATGTTTCTTCAGGTTAGAAGTCGTGTTTTTATATGCTGAAGTGTCTGTCTCTTTTGGCAGATAGAGAAGACACCGTGGTATGAAGCTGTTCTTTTGCAAGCGAAACATGCTTTGTATATGATGCCAAGGATGCCGGCTGGTTATTGTTATTGCGGTTGATTTGTCAAACAAAGTTGTGATCATTGCTGCTGCGCCTGAATGGTCAAACAGTCATGCGGTATGTGTAGAATAAATGGTTAGAAAAGTAACGAGTCGAGTGTAGCCGAATGTAGCAGAGTAAGAGTAGAGTTTCTTCTTCACAAATCTACTCAAGTAAAAGTAAAAAGTATGGTGCAGTAAAACTACTCATAGGAGTAGATTTTTTTCAAAAACTTACTGAAGTAAATGTAATGGAGTAAATGTAACTCGTTTCTACCCATCTCTTGTGTTTGTGCGTGTGTCTGTGTGTGTGTGTGTGTGGGCATTGGAAAGAATGAAAGATTGCATTACCCATTATGATCCTGGTGCAGTTCAAATATGTGGCAAGAAGCAAATGGTGGCGCTAATCCGTTATACACATTAAGTGCCTCTTGAAGTGCTACAATGGATATGTCATGCTGCAGAACATTCAAAAATATTGCCATTTGTCTCATGTTAATCATATCCAATGCAGAACTGTGAAGTTAACAATCCTAGCATCTTCTCGGCAAGTATATGGTTGTTTTCCAAATTGCATTGTTTGTAAACAGCTGAATTGAGCCAATATAATAAATATTGATCAGAAGCCCAGTAAATAATTTTTCCCTGTTTTGAAAGTTCAGGGTTCTGTAATGACACTGCTGCAACTGTATTGATAAGTCTTGTAAATAATAGTCTTGGAAACAGCAATGTTGTGACTCACAGCAGAATACATGATCATCTTCAGCTGCTGAGGTGAGTTTGAAGTAGCTGCAGCCGATAGGATCTTAATAATCTGATCCAGCAACACACCTAAGAGAATGAGTACTAGATGAATGCCAATTCTCCGGAATCTTGACTGAGATGCAATTTGTAAAAAGGCTAAAAAGATTTATTTTTACATTTATTTAAATTTATGAAGACCTACAGTACAGGGCCAGCAGAGGAAATCATGTGCATTACAAAATAATATCAAATATATTACACATATCAGACCAGTATGGAAGAGTGGCAAAAAAAACAGAATAAAAAACAAACAAACAAATAAAATTTTACATTCTAACATTGGGGAATGATATCCTGAAAGTGTTGAAAAATTTACATGGGTATCTATAAGGATATGGATGTAAATACATGGATGTCTTCAAGAACCAAGAGACAATGTCCATAAATACACAGAGACAGTCAATGATTTCATTAACTAGTGCACCTCCATATGTGTTCCCACCAGAACTGTTTGGGTTTTCCCAAATCAAATATCAATATACGCAGCAAGATCAGGCAAGAAGCTTTCAAGTCAGAGTATTAAGAGAAGTACAAGATGGCCCAACACGACCAACAAAAAACCATCAGAGCTGCAAAAAGGGCATAATTTAAAAAAAACTTAAAAACACCACATACAGCATTTGGCAGGGTCCATCACTAACTACAAGAGAGACAGAAACAGGACCGAAACCTATAACATAACCTTATCAGATCAGCCTGAACGAATTCTACGGCAGATTCGACAGACTGAACACAGATAGCCCCTCAAAATTCCCCTGCAACCCAGAGAACACTACACTCCAGGTGACAGACACAGGTCCTCAAGGGTCTAAACTCCCACAAAGCAGTAGAACCTGAAAGCATATCTCAGAGAGTACAAAAAGCTTGTGCTGAGCAGTTGGCAGGTGTGTATACAGTCATCTTCAACTTGTCTCTAACACAAACAGACATCCCATGCTTATTTATGTCTACCATTATCATACCAGTGGCAAAAAACCCCAGATGTTTCTACTCGAATGATTTCAGAGAAGTAGCACTTACACTTAATCGCCATGAGAAGCCTAGAAAAACTGGTACTGTCACATATAACTCCATGGTCCCAGGTATATTTGTCTTATGGTCGCCAATGGCATTATATTTTTTGTTTACATTTTTATCAGATAAAAAGAAACTCATGTTCGTAAGTTTATTTGATTTAAAAATTTTCAATTATCTTAATTGTCATTCAGATGAAAGTTGGCCAATTTAGATTTTACATGAAAAGACATAAACCTGTAAATTTCTATTATTCTAAAATGCAAAATCGTTAAAATATCACAACATGAATTTGACATGGTTATGGACACTACATATTTTTTTGCTTTTTTAAGCTTTTACCAAAACAAACATCTCTTTTTAATTTAAGCAACAATTTTTATAGGTAATATCCTTCTAGAAGCTTACACCAATTTTAGTATCAATATTCATACAGAAATATGAATAATTTGCATTTTAAATTATTATTGTTTGAAAGCCAGTTTCCCATTTTAGGAAACATATAAAATCATCTCTCCAAAATGGTTGAAGTTAGCAACTTTTTAGGGAAGCAAGTTTGGTCACTTTACTGAATCACATTATAGGCTCATGATTAAATATTTATTTAAATCTTTAAAATTGTTAGATTACAAAAAAAATGTGCAAGTCTGACCTCCCTGTAGCCGGGATTTATTCTTCCTTTCATAGATTCCAAAAAGAATCTCGTAGGAAAAGTCATTCAGCACCTTCAATGTCTTCATCACCTCTGGAGTCACCCAGGGTGGAGTGTGTAGACCATTATAAATCTGCGTTTAAGTACAAAAGAGTAGGAGAGAGAGAGAGAGAGAGAGAGAGAGAGATTGGGACATTATTATTGCTAATCAGATTTTATTTTCTGATATTTATATACAGTATAAATATGTTAATCAATACAGACAATAAAAAGGAACAACAGGGACACTGCAAACATTGGACACCAGACCGACAAGCAATATGAACAAGTATAGGACAGTTGGAGCAGTGTTGACATGTCAACATCACTAGGAGCAGAAGCAGAAAGAATAAAGATAATGAGCGCTAGGAAAAAAAAGTAACTGAGCTCATTCCAGAAGAAGCCATGCAAGCCCAGGAAACTACATCCACCATGCTTTACCAAAGAACTATTTACAGTATTTACAGATACTTTCTTTCTCCACATTTTAACCTCTACCAATTGATGGAAAGACCAATCTTGGTCCCAGAACATTTGTAAATCATCTCTGTTTTTCTTTGCAAATTCCAATTTGGTTTTTCAATTCCTACTGCTAATGACTGGTTTGCATCTTGTGGTCCCTAGTGATGACTGATTTGTACCATGCCCAAGAAGATTGTTCCCCTTTCCACCTCTCTCAATCTTGCATGACTTCATACTTTATAAGCTTGTATGTAGGTGAGAGGATGAGACTGGCATGTGCTTCTTAAATCTTTTGGAAGAGACAGAGGACACTGATGATGTTGCATCTAAACAGTGATCTGCTTCCATTCTCAGGTACAATTGCTTCCACATCTGATCCGATTCATACCCGAGTTCGCTGTATCTTTCCTGAGACCAACTCTTAAAGTGATTTGAAAATGATCGTGTCACATAATCAAGTTACGGTGGCCCTGAAGTGCAAAACAAATGCAAAACTGAAAACAAAATAACAAAACCCAAAACAAAATAACAAATTC
>JAQMYJ010000008.1:6760616-6771571 GCA_030014305.1 Clarias laeviceps
ACAAACTTAAATAATTCTTTTGATTGTGTAAAGCTGCTTTGGGACAATGCCAATTGTTAAAAGCGCTATACAAATAATATTTAATTGAATTGAATTGAACCCTGGAGGTGAAAGGCAACAGTGCTAACCCTTACAACACCATGCTGCCGCCTAACAGGACATGGGTGAAAAAAATATATTGAAGGAAAAAAATGTAAGCTAGAAAAAAAAAAGGAATTTATCTCAAAAAAATAAGATACCTTTTTGTTTGCGTGATCTTGCAAAAACGTTTGTGACATCTCACAAAAAGGGGATTTTTACCGATCTAGTGAGTGTCAGTAATACACCGAAAAGCTGGCTGCCAACTGCTAAAAATAAAGGAAGAAAAAGCCAACAGGCAAGATAATACTCTGATTAGAGTAGTTGTGTTGTTAAACAGGCATGGAGAGAATTACTGAGTTTTTACTTTCAGCTTGGCTTAAAATATAAAGACGTTTAGTTTGTACTCGGAGCTTGCCCTTTACATATTTTGGCACTGGAATATTGATCCAGAAGTATGAGTCACATGATCTCGATTTTTTTTCTCCAATGTACCGATTTTTTTTTTCTTCTCCAGTCATTTTTTTTTCTGTGTCCCATGTCCCATTTTTTTTTGTTCCATTTTTTTTGGCATCCCATGTACCTTTTTTTTTTTCCTCCAGTTTTTTTTTTTTTTTTTTTGGTGTCCCATGTCCTGTTTTTTTCTTTCTTCTCCAGTTGTTTTTTGTTTTTGTTTTTTTTTGGATTCCTGTGTCCCTTTTTTTTCTTATTAAGATTTTTTTTCCTTCAACTGATTTTTTCCCCTCAACCTTCCCCTCACTACCCTACCGGTGGGTAGCTGATTGTTATCCACCATAAGGAAACAGCTGGAAATAGGGTGAAAAATACATCTTCAATACTCTGGTGTTAATCACTTAATCCATGCCTGCTTGACTGCTTCCTGAAGATCATGTAAAAAAAAATCGCCACAGAAAAGTTCACTTGCGAATTCTCTAGTTTTAGCCATTTTTGTGCAGAGGTGGACACCCCAGTGAATATTTCTACTGCGTTTAGATGAAAGAGCTGGCCCTGCTTTGAATATAGCAATTACGTACCAACCAGAGTCTTAAGGCTACCTGCAATCTGAACTTGTGAGGAATTTCGTCACTGTTACTTCCATATGAATTGCGTTTCCGGATTTGAACTCTCTCGTTGCTGGATAACCTGGTTAAGACTCTGAACTGTTCAATGGACTTGGATTTTCACTTCAGATTGGACCCTGTTTTCACAACCATTTCCTCAGATTCGCATGACACTTTATCTACATTTTATCTAAAGATGTGCAATACCGATAAAAAAGTTAACAACAAAAGATAAAAGAGGTAAGGAAAGAGGGGGAAATGAGGGGTGTGATTGAAAAATTGCATTCTGCTATTACATGACAGGGAACTTAACCGAAAGTTCCAATTTACATTTTTTTATGTTTGACAAGCTAAACCAAGAGAAATGTTTAAATTACAAAAAGTTGCTTGGTTATAACTGATCTTTTTTCGAGAAGTTTGTATTTTCAAAAAGTGCAGGAGGGAAATTTGATGGTTGGTTTGGTAAGTTAAGTCACACATTAAGCCACATCAAAGCATTTCTTTGGTAAATTATCCCACAAATCACATCATTTATTTGGTAAATTAAGCCAAACATTAATGCATTTCTTTGGTAAATTAAGCCACAAATCACATCATTTATTTGGTAAATTAAGCCAAGCATTAATGCATTTCTTTGGTAAATTAAGCCACACATTAAAGCATTTATTTGGTAAATTAAGCCACACATTAAAGCATTTTATTTGGAAAATTAATCCACACATTAAAGCATTATTTGGTAATTTAAGCCACACATTAAAACATATTAAAGCATTTATTTGTCAACATACAACAACAATTGCATGATTATATAACAGATAGTTACATAACACATACATAACACAGAAAAAGCATTATCATACTCACAACTGTTACAAATCTAAGTGTATCTCCAGTGGATCCAACCGAATTTCCAAAGACAAACAACGTCAAGGTGATAAAAATGCATGATCCCATGTTTTAATCACATACGCAGCTCAACAATAAAAGCGACCTCCTGAAAGTACATAGAAGACGTGACAAGAAATGTTTCTAAACACAGACAGATATCATTGCGACAAGCAAATCAGAAATCAAAACAAAAACATGAATAAACAAAAAGGGAAAGATGGACCGCACATTCGAACACCAAATGCACGATAGCTTACCGAGAGAAGCCGAACATAGAAATAAGTACCGCTATAAAGAAAATTAACGGTCTCGAACTGTATAAAGGCTGCGCCCCGATCTACTTGAAGTTCCCTTTGAAGTGCACAGGGTGTTCAGCACAAAGAGTGTAGGGAACAAGGGAACAACGCTTCATCACTTTGAGGAAAGTGGAATAGAAAGATTACACATTAGTCATTGCGTCTCGCTGGAAAGAAAAAGAAGACTTAGAAGGTTTATGTACGACATTATTTTAGTTCATCATTTATTATTATCAAGCAAAACATTAATATAACATAACATTAATATTAAATTAACATTACATTACATAATTTGTAAATAATGAGTATAAGTTATATGTTCAAACAATATATTATGAATTCTGAATATAATAATAATAATAATAATAATAATAACAACAATATATTGTATAATATCTAATACTATCAAATCTGGTTTGGGATCAGTACCATGCAAGACAGACAAGCTCTATAAAGGATGTCGCGATTAGCTGAGTGCATCATCCGCACCTACTGTAGCTCCCTGACCTGCACTGGACCAAGGCCAGGAAGATAGTAAAGGACCTCAGCAACAGACTGTTCTCTCTACTGCAGTCTGGAAAGCGCTTTCGCTCCCTGAGGGCCAATACACAGAGACTGAGAAGGAGCTTCTTCTTGGTCCCTCAAACAGAACACTGCAAAGAACTAAACTGATCAGACTTGCATTTGTCACACCTGCATTAGAGCACTCTACATTACTCACCACATTGCACATTTGCACTACTGCTTATATGCTGCACAACATCTAGCTCTTGTTTACACAAAATGTGGACTAATCTGCATTTTGAATTATGAACAATAACACTGCAGCTGACTCACATATAATTTCATTCCATAATTTATGCTAAACTCATATTGCTGCTGTTACGGCTACATGCCATATCTTACTATATTGTACACTGTGCACATTCTGTGTAATTTATACATTTTATATTTTCCTATTTTAATTTTGCAGTTTTGTACAAATTTACAAATTTAGAATTTTCCTTTTAGTGCAATTTTTCCTATTGCAATAAAATTGTTCTATCTTTCTGTTCTATTCTATCGTTCTATTTTTAGGTCACAAACAGTTGTCTAAGTATTTCACTTTCATACTGTGTAGGGTATGTGACAAATAAAATTTAAATTATGATTTCATCTTTTGGAATGATACCATATATCCTGTAAATGAATAAAGTCACATTTCAACAGGAATTGAAAATAAACAATTTTTAATGGCATCAGTTCTTGTTTCAATGTACTGTATACTCAATTTTTTATTTCAGTAGTAAAAAGAAAAAAGTTCTCCGAGATGTTTCCATTATCAGGGTAATGCATGGAGGAAGTGATTTCCACATTGGTAGCATTTCAGAGTTTTCTGCGTAAAAGAATTTTGTTGAGCAACAGTGTGGTCTGTTTGGCGTTTCCAAATTGTCTGTAGTGGATGATTGATTGTGTGAGTGTGTGTGCCCGGCAATAGGTTTGGACCCCTGTCTGTCTTCTTCATGCTGCAAGGCAACAAAATGTGATTATTTTAAAGGTGGGTGATTCTTTACACACCCATTGTATTTGTTTGGAACTTTGACAGGCGCTTCCAAGAATGGTAAATCATGCAGTTTATGCTAGTTTTGACAGTATTTTGGAAATTAATAACCAAAGATGTTGATTGATTACCAGTAAAAGAATGTACCAGAAAACTAACCGAGGTTATGAGAATGAGAGGTTATATGTGAGAGAGCTTCCAACTATGTTCATAGTAATGAATACACACCCATCTTTTGGGTGTTTGCTGGACAAACATTGGTTGGACCTAAAAATGAATGCTCTGCGGATGATATTTTGTTTATTCCTATGCAACCCCAAAGGAGCTGTTAAACTGAAACTGTTACATACTGTTCCATGGAATGTAACCCAGTTCAAGATCACAACTTGATTTTAGTTTGCTGCAGGCAACATTGTGCATTTTTTCTGTTTTGCAGAGGTAAAAGGCTATTTGTTTAATCATATTATGTCTATGTATAGCAAAGATTTAAATAGAAATTAATATTTTGTCTTTCATTAAAAAAATAATTTGGTTGCATACAATGTGTTAACTCTTTAGATTCGTCTCTGCTTCATGTCTAGTAAAATGCATCTTTTTGTTTAACAATAATACCTCTATGTACCCTTAAGTAAATAACAAACATTTTAGTGTACCATATGGTAATCTTCCATGTACATTATGTTTGAGGGCGAGTCAAAAATAATTGTAGGCTAGCGGTAGAATTTATTTTAATTAACTTTTATTTAAAAAAAATATATTACTATTGTCACGATGCGGGTGTATCGGGCTGTTATCGCCGTGGGCTCACACAGGGCAGGCATAAACGCAGAGGGTTTTTGTCCAAATAAAGAGTCTTTATTAAACAAACCATACACAAACCAAACAAACAATACACTGGCTCTTTCAGCGTAACATACACATGGGTTCTTCACACATAATACTCAGTAAGGAAACATAACAGTGCGGGAGCTCGAGGTTGCAACACAGACTAGTAGACCCACCGGCCCTAATACCGGGAACACTTAACAAACGCTCTGTGTTATGACACAGGCTACAAGACACTCAGGTTCTAATACCAGGGACACCAGCGCTGTGTGTTGTGACACTCATCTTCAGATATATATTGGTTCTAATACATTAAACCTCAGCTCTTTAAGATATAATAACCTACCCTCCTACGGGCAACCCACCCACACACACACACACACACACACTTCCATGAACCATACCCTCACACGCTCTCACACCCATACTCACCTAGGAACACTCACCCCTTTGAACCTCATACACACATTCTCATCGAAGACGCTCCTACGAGCGGCACGCACGCACGCACACGCGCTCCTACGAGCGGCACGCACGCACGCACACGCGCTCCTACGAGCGGCACGCACACCCAGACACTTCATACACTCACACACTTACCCGCGACGGGGAGAAACATTAGCGACATAAGTGAGAAACAAACATAAATAACTGAAAACAATAAGACACCAAATTGCAACTCACAATATTCACAAACATAGGTAAACCAAAAAATATACTTAAATACAGTTAACCCAGAATACAAGCCTACAGAGCCAGTTCAACATAAATAACCAAAACAAAAGCCCACTAGACAATATTAATGCTCGACCCAGTTTCCCAGACTACACAGCTTTTTATAGTCGATCTAATGAGCCTCCTCGGTTCAGGTGAACTTAGTCATCACCTGACCGAGGGGCCTTCTGGGAAACTGGGTCTTCTACTAAAACTACAACTAAAACACACGGCCACAGTGCCCTCTAGGGGCAGTCCCTTACAACTATTATTTACATAATCTCCTTTTTGGATTTTTTCCAGATTTTCTAATTTAGTCGTGTCCTCCCCATCACTAGGGGGCTCCCACATTAAGGCTACTATTACCGAAGACTATCATGTGTTTCCTCCGAACCACGTGACGCATCTTTTTTTCGAACTGCTCACTCACGCACCGTTAGGGGCGGCGTAACACACTCAGAGGACAGCGCTATCTGCTCCTTCCGCTTGCGTGAGCTCACAGATGCCCCTGATTGGATGTAGAGCCATCATTAATGTGGGAGCACGAAGTACCTCTCATCCCTCCCCTGTGAGAGAGCTCGGCCAATCAGCTCTTTCTAGACCTCCGGCTGCGAGAGGTTACAGCATCACCCGGAATCGAACCAGCGATCTTCAGATGATAGGGCGAGCACTTTACCACTGCGCCACTTGCCACTTTGCTTTTTAATACAATTTGTCCATCTGTCAATAAGCTTTTTTTAAGACTATAGGGAAGATGCTTTAACACCTCAAAATGAAGACAGTGTGGGCAGAAGTGTGCAGACGTGTGTTGCAAGACCACAATGCACCTAGATAGCAGTCCCTTTTGTATAATCTGAAGTTTAGGCCTCAGCTCTTCAACAAGCACCTCACCCGTAACGGTAGAACTGTTGATTGTTGAGCCTTTTTTTGATAATGTTACGATACTGGCCCTTGAGAATCCCAGGAAACTGTAAGCATCAATTTTCCAGCTGATGATTGACTTATGATTGAACTATTTCTTGGGCAGTGATTGAGAATGTTTTCATTCCATACTCTGTCATTTACTCTTAGGCTTGTACGGTAGTGTTGAATCTATGTATTTTTAGCAATAATGATTCTCTTTAAGAAACATTCACCTTCCTCAGAATATTAAAGCACTTTCTCCATTCTTTGACAAATAATGCCACCAGGTACACTCTCAGGCCACAGAAAAAACAAATCACTGATTTTATTTCATGCAAATCACAAGTGAGGCACCTATTTTTGCTCGCACCATAGATACAAATGAACTGATGTAAGGAGGAGGAGGTATGTAACAGGGTCAGCTGTTAGAAATAGTGAAAATTGTACAAATCTGAAGATCCTTGATGTATCAACAGTCATTGAAAAGCATAATAAAAGCTGCACATGAGCGAATGAGTGTTTTAATTCAAATTGAGGTTCCCATAAAAAAGCCAATGCATAATATAAGCATTTGATGCTCAGTGATTAACACACAGAAATGAAAACATGGTGGTTGATATGGACAGCAGAGGGCAGTGTTCACCTGCAGTTTAGATCACATATAATGGATTTGAACGTGTTCAGAAATTAAGATCAGGTTTGCATTAATCAGGGAAAACAAATCATTAAGCTTTTTTGTGCTGTGGAAAACGTTTGTTAGGTGCAGAATAAATGTAATGTATATTGATTGTAGTGGCAGGACTCATTAACTTCAAAAAGTATTATAACAGATACTTTATATAGCTAAAAAAAATTATTTATTGTCAAACTCTCTCGTCCATTTTGTTTAATTTACACACCTTAAGATTGTAGACATTAGAATAGGGAAGATTATTTTGTTTATGATTTACCTTTAAATCATTTGCACTAAATTATTGAACAAAAAGGTACCAGTTGCAAAAATAAATATTATATGTGTTTACAAATCAGTGTTACTTCATTAGGAAGGTGAGTTATAGGATGCAACTATTATTTTTAAACATTCAAATTCACTTTCCAGCCTTTTTTTTCTTATCTTTACTTGTTTTAAGAAAGCCTTCATTATATCAGAATTACAGTAGTGGGTCAAGTGCGACAAGGGAATGGCTGGGGAACATAAAAGCAACAATGAAAGCTTGTGTAACAAAAAGCTATCTATATGCAGTGAGTGCTGCAGCAACAAAGAGGATTGAACAGGCAGATTTAATAAGAGAGAAAACATACTTTATAGCTATATTACAGGAGTCTAATATGTTATCCCCGAAAATGACTATTGTCACATGACAGACTTTTTAATATTTTTTAAAGACACATACTGTAAGCATGTAACTGGACAGGAGAATATAATTAAATATACTCCATTTTCTATATCATTTGATACATAAGAATAATAGCACGTACAGTATATCCTGTACTATATGTATATGAATCTTCTATTAAACAAAATGTATTAAAAAAACATTTACTCTATATTGTAAGTTAAACCAAACAAACAAACTTGTGCAAAATATTAGCTAAAACCATTTTTTGTTCATCATTATCAGAAAAATGATTAATTTGCAAACAATTAAAGATTTTCGCTATTACCAAATGTACTGTAGTTTATTTTACTGTTTCAATTGTAGATGCGCTGAAAACAGATTATTAGTAATTTTTAATTCCACATTATCTCTTAATATTGTGCAAAGTCAGAGAATATATAAACAATGTTTCTTGAAGGTGAACTATAACATCATGATATCATATACGCTCAATACAACCTCTGTTTTTATTTAATTAAAAGTAGTTATAAGAACAAATGTACTGTGTAAAAGTCCTTGGCACATGCTAAGAGCTGCTGTAAAGCAATCATGCCTTTAAAAAAAAGTTTCTACATTAAAAATATATAAAAAGCAACCAACAGTAATGAAATCTTTGTTTGAAACTATAGACTCAGGTACAATTTGTGCAGTTTTATAAGGAAATTATTTGCTTAAATTTACTGAACATCCTGCAGAAACAGCCACAGGTTTTGAGGACTTTGTCAAACCTGCTTTTTTTAATTTATGCAAGTACCAGAACCTTTCTTTATGTCTAAAAAAAGTGATATTTTACATAAAATGCGTTTTTTTCTTTTTTTGTTGACAGATATTTTTCTGAGATTTTTTTTTCTGGAATGCCAATGTTTGAAAATCATAACTGTTATTTATTTGTACTGACTTAATAATACAGTAATAAAATAAACATGTTTCCTAATTCACTGTTTGTGTCTATTGTATTTCTATTTTATTTTTTATTTGTTCCCAATTTAAAGTTCATCTCTTTGCGCAAGTAAAAGCTACAGCAGGAGACACTCACCTGGGTGGAGAAGACATTTTGACAACCGAATGGTCAACCACTTTGTGGAGGAATTCAAAAGGAAGCACAAGAAAGACATCACCCAGAACAACCGAGCCTTGAGAAGGCTGCGTACAGCATGTGAGTGAGCCAAGAGAACCCTGTCCTCTAGCTCTCAAGCCAGCATTGAAATCGACTCCCTGTATGAGGGAACCGACTTTTACACCTCTATCACAAGAGCCTGCTTTGTGTTCAGACCTGTTCAGTGGAACACTAGAGCCAGTGGAGAAAGCAGTTGAAGTTCAGGCTGCTATCCTTATGGATGACACCTCTGGACATGTCCAGGACTTGCTGCTACTGGATGTGGCTCCACTGTCCCTGGGCATTGAGACAGCAGGAGGAGTCATGACCCCACTCATCAAACGCAGCACCACTATTCCCACCAAACAGACACAAATCTTCAGCACGTACGCAGACAACCAGCCTGGGGTTCTGATCCAGGTTTATGAAGGTGAGAGAGCCATGACCAAAGACAACAACCTGCTCGGGAAGTTTGATTTAACAGGCATCCCACCTGCACCACGTGGAGTTCCTCAGATTAAAGTGACCTTTAACATTGATGCCAACGGTATTCTGAATGTGTCTCCTGTGGACAAAAGCACCGGCAAAGAGAACAAGATCACTATTACCAATGGCAAGGGCAGGCTGAGCAAGGAGGACATTGAGAGGATGGTGCAGGAAGCAGATAAGTACAAAGCAGATGATGATCTTCAGAGAGAGAAGATTGCAGCTAAGAACTCCCTGAAGTCGTATGCTTTTCACATGAAAAACAGTGTGGAAGATGAAAGTTTGAAAGGCAAAATGCATCACTTAGGAAAACATAAAATATATAGATGTATACATTTTCATGATGTGATGTACAAGTTACTGTCACAGTGTACGCAATAGAAGTCATATACAGTACGATGGTAAGTCATTATTACAGGGTAATGACAGCATGATGCTTGATTTAGCCAGCAGAGGTCAGTACTCGCCTACAGTTTCTAGCACAGTTTAGTCTTTAAATAGTTTCAGGATCTGGAAAGACCTTACCATTTCATCGACAATATGAAGAGGATATATGACAGAGGATAGAATCATCTTAATTTTTTAGATTTCATTTAAAATTAAATTTTACATTTGCACCATCTTACATGCACTGAAAAGCTTATACATGAAATTTACGCTACCACAGGCAAGAAGGCGGAAACTTGTGCACCATCAAGCTGAGGTATTATTAAGCTACAGTGGGAAATTAAATTAGCAACCTATAAAAATATTTTAAAATGTTGAGTAGTACCAGGATGTTGACAGGAGTGTAGGGGTGTGGGTGTTGTACAGAAAGTCCAAGGGTATTTTCCTGGTTGAGTGCTTGGATGGCATGTGGGAAGGAACTCCTCCTCATTCTTTCTGTCTTGACTTTCAAGCAAAGGAAGCATTTCTGGACTGCAACAGAGAGAAGAGTACATCGCAAGCATGGCTGAAGTCTTTCTCTGTATCTATAAGCATTAGCCCAGCACTGGATTGCTGTAGAATTGACAGGTCAAGACCTTGGTGTAGATGGTGTCCTCATCTGATGAGAGAACTGGAATATTTAGCCTGGTGCTGTTCTCAAACTGGGATGTAATGTTTCAAGTCAGGATGGCCTCAGCGCAAGTGTAAAAGTTTCTTAGCATTTTAGAGGGCACTTTAAAGTCATTTTATGCATCTAAGGTGGTAAAGACACTTGACATGATTATTCACCAGGGTTTTAGGTTGACAGCTCCTGTAGGATGTTGACACCAAGATACCAAAAATTGTCCCACTGGAGACAATGGAGACCTATTTAATTACTGGAGGCCTATTTAATGAATCCTCTGTAAGAACTTACTTTGATGAACTGACACTATTTCTGATAATAATTTTATATAAAACATTTCGGTCATGTAAACAAATATGATGTGAAGGAATTATTTGTTTAAAATACATCT
The DNA here is from genome assembly GCA_030014305.1 of Clarias laeviceps. Classification (NCBI taxonomy): domain Eukaryota; kingdom Metazoa; phylum Chordata; class Actinopteri; order Siluriformes; family Clariidae; genus Clarias; species Clarias laeviceps. Next base: position 6,771,325 of record JAQMYJ010000008.1, read on the forward strand.
ATATTTTATAAGCACCTACTCAGACCTGCTCAGAGAAGAAGAAGGTGAAGAAACAAAAATAAAGTGATTGAGAAGTGTAATGAGGCCATTACCTGGCTGGAGAACAACCAGCTGGCAGAAAAGGAAGAGTTTGAACATAGGCAGAAGGAACTGGAGAAAGTCTGCAACCCTATCATTACTAAGCTGTACCAGGGAGGGATGCCAGCTGGAAGCTGTGGAGCTCAGGCACGATCCGCTTCAGGAGCAA
>JAQMYJ010000008.1:6771671-6797898 GCA_030014305.1 Clarias laeviceps
CAATAAGTGCTTTAGGCGCAAGGGATCTAATGTTGAGAAGTCCAAACTTTAGAGGTAGATTTCGATTACTTATTTGGCCTTTTTCTGGTTTAAATATAAGTGCATATAAGTTTATGCACTTATATTTGACATAATTGGATAATTATTTATTTTATGAAAGAGTAAAGAAACCATAAAGTGTTTTTTTTTTCTAGTCATAAGTGCATGTGCTATTGTACATATTAAATAATCTGAATACAAATCTGTTACTGTTTTATGCTGACAATGATGTTGAATAGTTAAATATTATATAGCCATGCTATAATGTTGCTACATTCTTACACTGGTACAAGGTACTTTTTTATTTTTTTCATTTGAAATTTACTACTTTGGATTTTCCTGAGAAATTATTTAGATAGAATTTTATAATAATCAATAAATCAATATTTACTGAACTTTGTGGTGAATGACTCATTGTTAAATTGTAATAAAAATGAGACAAACAATTAAGCAACAATGATAATTTTATTTTAGTATAAAGTGTTAATTTTGTATAAATGTTTGTGCTGCAACTCTCAAAATAGTCACTACTGTATATGATTATGTGATGGTTGATTTGGACAGCAGAGGTCAGTGTTGATAGCACTTTTGATAGTTTTTAGCACCGTTTTGCGTCTTTTCTATTTCCCATTTCATGGTTTGTATGTGTTTAAAATTTACATCATTTTTAGGACAGGAAAACCAAAACAATTTTGCGAAGTGCTGTGGGAGACAAAACAACAAATTCTGGCAAATTGTATGCAAAGCACAACAAATTCTCAAAAACACCATGAAACAATATAATGTTTGATGCTGAATATAAACTCTAATCCAAAAAAGAGCAAAAGTTTTTCTCTTGACCTAGCAGGATGTTATCATTTCACTTCTTTAATGACCTGTCATTTCCATCTTTGCATTATTTCACTCTCATAACTAATAACTAGTACAAGACTGATATTTTAAGGCAAATGACCCGTTGTTAACTTCTGGCTTGGGAGAAATCCCCTTAAATGTGAAAAAGTGAAAACAATCTGGCATAATTACTCGCACATCAGTTTTGGCCCGTAGGAAGAGTTTGATCATTTAGAGATCTGACATTCCTTCTCCACTGCAGGCTGGTTAAAGAATATACTTTTTTAAACGTGATTAAATTGTTTATAGAAACTCTATAAAAATGTAAAATGTAAACACAAACATGGCTACATTCTGATGATCTAACTCAAATGCCACATGATTTGATAAACTTATTACATTTATTAAAATAATTTTACATAATAAACCTTTTGGGCTTTTATGAAATAGGATATAAAATATTTCGAGGAATTGTTTGCTTTCCATTAAAATAAGTTTATAAAGTATTTATTTCATGAGGGAGTAAAGAAATCATAAGAAAGTTGTTATTATTCTAGTCATAAGTGAGTGGGCTACATATAAAATATTTTAAATGCAATTGTGTTTGTTATGTTGCATACAATGTTAAATAATGCGTGCCATGCTATATTTTGTTACATTCTTACACTGGTACAAGATAGTTCTTTGTAGTTTTTAAACATTCAGCATTTGATCTTTACCACTTTTTTATTTTCCTAAAAATTATATAGATAGAATTTTGTAACACCGCTTAATAAAAAATATTCACTAAACTGAGAAAACACGTGAATTGTGCTGATCTGTCAATTTCCATCATGTGATGTAAGTAATTGTTACATTGTAATAAAATGATACAAACAATTAAGCAAGAATGAGCATTTTATTTTAATATGAAGTGTGTTCATTAAAGTCACATAAGAAAAAGTCAATGTTTGTGCACTCTTATAAAACTCAGTACAGTGGAACCTTGGATTATGAGCATAATTTGTTGCTGAGCGCAACTACCACATGGAAGATTGAGAATTGCTAGCGGTAAAATTTGCCTTGGAGCTCTTCTTGTCCTTGGCGCCATTGGCTTGAGGGGGCTCAGCACCCTTTCTGTGTTCTCACGGACCGCATAAACCTGGAATATCTCCAGCAGGCTAAATGGCTCAACTTTCAGCAGACTCGATGGTCCTTGTTTTTTAATAGATTCCAATTTCTCTTGTCTTACAGACCCGGCACCAAGAATGTCAAACCTGGTGCCCTGTCCTGAGCCTACTCTCCCGAGACACAGAAGAAACCATTGACCTCAATTATTCCAAGGTCATGGATCACCGGGTGCTCTGGTTTCCTCCAAAAGCCCAAAGACATACAGATTAGGTTAACTGGCATTCTGAAATTGCCCATTATGTGTGTGTGTGTAAGTGCCCTATGATGGATTGGCACCCTGTCCAGGGTGTACCCCACCTTGTACCCTAAACTGACTGGGATAGGCTCCAGACCCCTTGCAACCGTGTACAGGATAAAGCGGTTAAGAAGATGAATAAAAAAACGAATAGTAGCAAGAATATAATTAATAAATATGGACAGCTGAGGGCAGTATTAGCTCATTGTTGCTGACTACATGGCAGAGTTTTTATTTCCCCTATGCTAGGGTCTATTTGACACAATGTAGTAATAGTTTGAAAAAAAAACTAATCTTGAATTTTGTTAAATAGCACTATTATATTTTATGACTACTTGTATCACTTCGCTAAATGGCATAGGTCTTATTAAACTTTTCCTCAAAATGTAATTTGTCAATTGATGAAATATCTATCTATCTATCTATCTATCTATCTATCTATCTATCTCTATGGACACACCTTCTAACTCTTTCCTGATTTTTTTTCTTTCTACACTTTAAAACAAAGCTCAAGGCATCCAAAATATGCAATAATCTCATTTAAACAGTTGATAGTAAAATGTGTCTGAAAAATACTGTGTGTGTGTGTGTGTGTGTGTGTGTGTGTGTGTATACTGTATATATATATACACACATTCTCATGGAGAGAGAAAGAAATAATGTGTTTTTGCATAAATGTTGTTCCTTTCTGCAAAATCTCCCCTTAAATTATGCATTGATATATAAATATGAAAAGTCATTCGCAATTTTTGTTTATTTTGGAATGCAACCATTATGCTACACTGTACTCTAGGTAAGTTGTAATGTGTGAAACTTTTGTCAGTAATAATCACACAAGTGCTATAATTTTAGCAGTTTTATTTTTATTTATTTTGTTGTATATTTCTACATTTCAGTACATTTTGTGTTTTACCTAGAAATACAGTATAGTCAAAGTGTTCAAACTGTTCAAAAAAGAGAGAAAAAAATGACTGTGTGTGCAGTGCACCTGTGTGGCTATTTAAGCAGTGCAAATGTGAAACTCAAAATGTTTGCTTTCAAGTTGACCTTGTAATCATAAGGAATCCTAAAACATCCTTCCAGTGTTTGAAAGGAAAAGACACAACAGCAAGCAGCTGAGAAAAACATCTCACCTCCTGCAACCGTTACCAGCATTCCTGCTCGCATGCTCTGCCCTGTTGCTCTGTCTTTTTCTGTCTCTGGACTGTGAACTGACTTTGCAGTGGTTCTGATGGAGCAGAAGGTAGTTCTCATCACCGGCTGCTCGTCAGGAATCGGGCTCAGTCTAGCCATACACCTCGCATCGGATCCATCTAAAACATACAAAGGTAAATATTCACTGTATGATTAATGTGCTGGACTTGTACCTGGATTTGTCTGCTGTTGTGTATTATTATTTTTTTATTATTTTTATTAGATGGAACTCTTTTGCTTTGTGGATTTTGTTTAGTTTATGCCACCATGCGTAATCTTGATAAGAAGCAGCGCTTGCTGGAGAGTGTGAGGGACCTACACAACGACACCATGGCTGTTTTGCAGATGGACATCACAAACCAGCAGTCCATAAAGATGGTCCAAAGAAGCATCACAGAGGGCCGAGTGGACATCCTGGGTGAGAGAACAAAATAAGGCATAGAACAAATCCTTTTCTATTCTCATTTTGAAAAACATTTCAGTGTTTTTCATTTGCTAAACATTCATATTTTTATAAACCATCATGGAATTACTGTCAGAATGAGAAAGCAATGAGTTTATGAAACTTGCAAAGCATTTTTACCTAATTCTAATTAAATTTCATTAAATTTATGGACATAACCCTATTAATCAGTTTCCCTCTGTGTGCAATCCAAAACCTTTACCAAACCTTTAAGGGTTTTTCCTATTAAAAATGATTGCAAGTAGAAGTTATTAGGTTTATTTAAAAAATTAAAAAAATCCTAATTATCCAAAGAATCTTTAAGGAATTGATTTTTCTAATAGTGTACAGATGCTAAACAGAGTCATTGATTATGAAATGATTACAACAAGACATATATTAATTTACTCTCTCTCTCTCAGTGTGTAATGCAGGTGTGGGGCTGATGGGACCCCTGGAAGCACAATCAGAAGACCTTATGAGAGGAATCTTAGAGGTGAATCTGTTGGGTACAATCCGCACCATCCAGACCTTCCTACCCGACATGAAGAGGAGGAGACAAGGACGGATCCTGGTCACAGGCAGTATGGGAGGGCTACAAGGTGAGATATAAAAAATAAATGAATGAATGAATAAAATACTTTTGCGTCTTTTGGAGTGAAACCTTTTGACAAACCATTTGACATTAACATTTTCTGACATTGTGTGTATCTCAGGTCTTCCCTTTAATGAGGTGTACTGCGCCAGCAAATTTGCAGTAGAGGGTGTCTGCGAGAGTCTGGCCATCCAGCTACAACAGTTTAATATTCCGTGAGTTCTCTGTATGTATTGGAGTGTTACTGACAAATATGAACCTCTTTTTATGAAACTCGATACTAAATACTTAATTCCAAGATTTATCTCCTACACATAAGGGCGATGTACTGTATGATTTATACTTCTTTAAAATTATTGTCTGGAACTCTGCAACCAAATCATTAATAAAAAAAAGTCCTGGGGTTTGGAAATGTATATTTAATATTATAAATGTACGTCGTGAATTTTTCTATTAATGTCAAAAATTCATTGTATATTTTGAGTCTAAAACATTGAGACATTGGATTTAAAACCTAAAAAGAAAAATATACATTTTCTCGTCATGCAGTGTGAGTCTGATAGAGTGTGGGCCGGTGAACACTGACTTTTTGAGGAACCTGAAGAAGACAGACTTGAGTGACGAGTCTGTTGAAGTGGACGCACACACACGGCATCTATATGAGAGGTACCTGCAGCACTGCGAGAAAATGTTTCAGAATGCAGCACAGGACACTGAAGATATCATTCAGGTGAGCCCAGGTGACACCATACACATAATTAGATACAGTATGTGCAGTAAATACATTATGATGCTGACCACAAAAAGAAATCCACATTTTTGTATAGCGTGAAGTACAGTGTGTTCCAAATTTTATATAATATACTCTATACTTCAGCATCTATTTCTCAGCATATACTGTACAGTAGTATATATTTTATTCTACATGTCGTCTGGTTGTCCCTTAGGTCTATATGGAGGTGATCCAGGCTCAGTGTCCCGTCTTCAGATACTACACTAACAGCGCTCTTCTCCCTCTGAGCAGCCTCAAGCTCACAGCTCTCGATGGCTCACAATACATCCGAGCCATGAGTAAGTTTATATTCTCTCCTGATGAGAATGCAGACGCACAGAAATAAGAGCACACCTCAGGACCAAGGTGTAAAGTTTCGTTTTATTCAGTGAAGTTTTGTAATATGGCCTAGATTCAATCAGTTCTGTCCTCTTGGATGAGATTGTTGTACTGCAAACTCTTATATTTTGACACATACCTACTGTCTTGCTTATACAGTTTTATGACACATGCTACATGTTAAAAGAATAAATCATGTTCTACATGGATGCAGATGTATAACCAAAATATTTTCCGATTGAAATAAAAAAATGATATATTCCAGAATTGCAGCTCATTTTTTATTGATACCGTAATTTAGTGGAATATCCAGGTTTCTAGACATGGGTTGGCTACAGGGGAAGAAGTGCACACTAATTAGCTTACTGTCACTTTTCTTTTGCAAAATACATTATATGTTAAGACGTAAAAATAGCAGTTATATTACTGTACTGATTGTATAGTGGAACGTTACTTGTAAAGTAAGACTTAATTCAAGTTAAGTTCAATCTGACTTATGCTTTATGTTTATGCTTTATGCCTAAATTAATTATGCTTTAATTTGTCATCAGGCAGACAAAAACAAAAATAAAGCACATACACAAATCTAATTGCTCAGTGCCTTTAAGAAACAAGGCTGTGGTGTTCATGATGGAGGCAGAGCTGCAATTCCAAAAAGCCCCCAAAAGCTATGAAATGAAGTAATAAAATCAGTGTTCATTGTTGTGTAGTTCAATGTGGTGATAATTTGTCTGTTTCTTTCTTCATTAAGTCAAAGCCAAATCACTTTACTGCTTTCATTTTCATAAAGACTTTATATAACTTGTTTACATTTAGTTTCCTAGGAAAACCATCTCACATCAATTTAATGAATCTATTGACTTAATCTATTAACTTAGATACTTATTCAACACTACAGAAGCAAGTTGCATATTATTAATGAGTTGTTTTTATTTTTTTTTTATAACTAAAGTCATATATAATTATGAGACAGTAGGTAATTACAAGATAACGTCTACAATTTTGTTCCTTCGGTGAATGAAATGTGCATCCATACAACATAAACCTATCTGTATCCACCCATCTTAGGAACCCATGTAGTCCAACTAAGGACTGACCATTTTTTATGCCTGTGGTATGACCTCCGGTCAACATTCACACACTACAGGCAATTTAGGAACACCAGTTAGTCTAATCTGCATGTCTTTGGACAGTAAGAGGAAACCCACCAAGCACAGGGAGAACATGCAAACTCAATGTGCACAGGCGCAAGGTGGGAATCGACCCCAGACCCTGCAGGTGCAAGGCAACAGTACTAACCACTAAGCCATCATGCCGCCAAGCCTACCTGTATATTATACCAAAACTGTTTATTCAAGACATAAATTCAAGACAACACAAATAACCTATTACTCCTTTTATGAACTACTCAACTTTTATCTGTTGTTCGAACTTTTTTTCACTGAATTTGTTTTGGTCATCTTTCCCAGCAAGAAAAGTCACGTCCATGGGAAACAGTATGTTCTAACTCAAGGTCTGAACAAAATCATGACCAACTATATCTTTCCCTTGTTATGTCTGTTAAATTCCTGCATGATTGCAATACAGAGGAGTTTTCTCAGTGCACCGATACTCAACCTTCACCTGTGATTAAGAGCCAACAGGGGGCGCTGTTACGCTCTGCACAGACGTAAAACGTTCATTAATATAGCTAAACACTAGACCGTTCATTAAACAAGCCATTCCCAAATTGCTCCAAATGTAGACACATGCACTTGTTGTTATGCCATATTAATTTTAGAAAATTCAATTATGAATAAGTGAAAAAATATTTGATTAGCAAAAACAATTTAATCATTTTGTAGGGAGGATGCATCCATCCATCTAAGAACCTCTGTAGTCCAATTATGGAGCATGGAAGGAAATAATGACCATTGTATTTATTCCTATTTTTACGGCCATGGTAGTTCCTTCAGCCAACATTTACACACACATTTAAATGGGCAATTTGGGATTACCAATTAGCCTAATCTGCAGGTCATTGGACTGTGGGAGGAAACCGGAGCACCCGGAGGAAACCCACCAAGCAACATTCCCCTAAGTGGGGAATCAAGAACTACTCATTCGACTCCTGGCTACATGGAATAATTTTTATAATGATCTTACCTGTGGCTTGTGTCCACTTCTGGCATTACTGGGTGTTGTAATGTGTAGGTGTAAAGCCAGACTCTTGGTGGTCTGTTCAAATTATCTAAATAATTCACAAGTTTCTAATCATAAATATCACTGTTCAACAAAGTTCCACTATGTTACAAAATCACTTAAAGCATGTACTATATATTGAATACTTTTGGGAAGAAAATCTGTAAACATGTAGAGCAAAACTACTTTTTGTTTTGTGTTAGGCAGTATAAAAAAAAATGAAGTAGATCTTAAAAGAACTCAAGTAACATATTTCATCCCAACTGACATATGACACTTTAACCAGATAGATATCTGCATAATTGCAAGCAGGGCTGGTCCTGGGTCTGTTGTCGCCATAGGCGAGTTGTTCCATTGGCATGTGTCATTTGGCACCCTAGGCTACTGAGTGTATCTCCTATACCACGGGTCGGCCCAGATTACAAGATAAAGTCTGTTTAAAAGGATCCTCAAACATGATGTGCATTTGCACAGGACACTAAAGACTATTTGTATTCTGTCTCTTGGTAGGAAAATTGCCTTGGACTTAATCTCTCTAGTATGAGTTTACAAAGTTCTTTATATTATTTGTAAGGTACACTATATCTACATTAACAGGTCAAAGATACATGTTAAAGGTACAAGAGATAAAGGCTATCCCTGCTATAAGAAGGGTACAATTTAGTTAGTCCAGAATATAAATGAATAAGGACATAAAATTCTAACAATTAATTTAGAAAACCTTGATTGACATGTTTTTTATTTCCTTCCTCTCTTTCTCTCTATTTTATAAAAAAACTATTTTCACAAATACAAGTTTTTGGTAAATGGTATGAACCTGGTAAGAACCTTATAGCACCATCTAGTTTACAAATTAAAGCACTTTAACATCATGGACAATCACATTAAAGTAACACACACACACACACACACACACACAAGAGAAAGGAAAGCCAGTACTGTAAGTTACCTATCTGAATCATTTACAAATTTTATTTATTAATAAATAATATGGGGTGGGATATGTTTATTGTTTTTTATATATATAATTTAATGTTAAATGTTCATTGTTATGGTATGTGTGTAAGAAGCATGAAAAATAAAATTGTCTGTTGTTCTATTCTGTTAGAATATGTGTTTTTCATTCCTTTGATTGTTCGCTAGTTCTTACTTGTTAATTCAAAGTATAACTGGCTCTTATTATTTATATGTGTATACAATCTTTCTAGATTTTTATCTACCTGAAGTCGTATGGTCTGAGTTATTATTATTAATTGTGTGTGTGAGTGTGTGTAAAGGTGTGAAAAAATATTTTTAAATAGATTTATTGTCACAGGTTTAAAAATTCCCCCAAATAGGTCACTTTTAAAGATCGAATATTTAATAAATAACAATTGATATGACGTCATTCTGGTACTTTCATATAATTCATTCAGGTTTATATTAGATCCTTATATAGGTAAATCGGATAGTATTTAGGGGCGGGGTGTTCTCTACTAACCCCTACCCTTTTTTGAAGTGTATCGCAGTGTGCGTGTATGTGTGTGTGTGTGTGTGTGTGTGTGTGTGGTACTCAGTTTATTATCCTCCCAGCCGGCTGGAATAAAGACAGAACTGATTGCTGTTTGTTTCACTGAATAATGGCAAAAAGATCTGCTCAACATTTTCTCCGAGCCCTTGCTGAGCTGCCTGAGGGTCGATCCTCCAGTATTTGGAGAAAAAACTCAACCCAAAACTCCATCAGGTAACTTTAAGAAAATATGATTTTTACAATAAGAATAAACTTGAACTCAATTATAGTCTAACAAATATTTCTACGTAGGAATCTACTGGTGTGTTGCTGATAATTTGTTTGTTAAATGTTTCTATTTTATGTTTGAATATGTTTTATTATTATTATTATTATTATTATTATTATTCCTTTGATTGTCCGTTAGTTCTTACTTGTTTATCCAAAGTATAACCGGGTCTTATTATTTCACCTAAAGTCTATACAATATTTCTGTTTCTTTATTAACTTCTCGTCTTCTGGTCTGAGTTATTGTTATTATTTTATTTATTTATTTATTTAATTTTAATGTTGTGCTAGTCGTTTACATATTCAAGACCTTTTAAAATATTATAGCTATCTTTATTCAGATCAGACGACTTTCGGCCAAAATTGCATTCCACGTCTCCATGGTTTCGGATTATTTAAAGTATTTTTAAGGAAGTGGGCTCTGATTGGCTGCAGCGTGGAAAACTTGACCTGTGATTGGGTGTGCGCTCTTTGATTAATTCTCCTCTGCCACCAGTGTGAGGCGCTGTTTGCCCCAGTGTTTTACCGTCTAGTTAAATGCAAAAAAATGAGCAAACTATCTTTTTACTATAATAAAACAGCTTTTTATTCATGTCAACAATACCTTTTTACTTTAATTCAAATTCTGATATTTGGTCAAAATATAATATGAGGGGCGTTCAAGTCAAGTCAGGACTTCTGACTTTATGTATTTCTCTATACAGTATAATCCCCTGCTACACTAATGCACTTATCCCAGGGTTTCACTAGTGCTTGGATACATCAAGGTAGAAAGTTAGGTTAGGACTGTACAGGGAATGTGGCGATAACTCCCATCACCATACTGTGCTTGAAGTCTTTTGTAAACTTCAGTCGTTTTTACACCTTCATTCACGAGAAATTTCATCACAAATCCCAGTTTGACTTGAACACTCCTTGTATATTTAAATTACATATCTTAAACAACATAACACAATTACTATCCTAACATAATTTATTACTCAAAAACGTACAAATATTACATGGACCTATAAATAAGATTCAAGATTCGAAGAACATTTCTTAAACAATCTTTAAATAATGCACCTAATATACAAATATTCGATATTGTGCCTATTATACGACTATCACCTTCAATATACAAAAATTACACCTAGATATTATTATTTATAGGTTAAAAATATTTTCAGTGTTAAAAGATCTTTGATTTTTCTTTTTTGTTAGGTCTATAATAGTTATTCGTCTACAATAGCTGAATACAATTTATTAGAAAAGGTTTGTCTTGCATTCAAATCTCTTTGTAGCTGATATTATTTTAACATGTTCACTATTTAAATCTTAACAAATGCTATTTAAACATTTTTTTCTTTTTTTAATGATCAGTGCACAATTCAGAAACTAAGCAGTCTTATTGATTTATATGAACTCCCATCCTCATATATGTACATTATTATTACAATACAAGTGTATTATATTGTGGAAACTTTAGCCTTATTGGATGTTGCGTATAATGTCATTTTATAAATTTGTATTTTTTTACCAGACATGTGAGCTCATGTGGTGTGTTAGCAACAAGCAGTAACAGGTTAAAGCTTTTTCCCGTGACGATACACACCGTCCCAGCTCGCAAGTTCATTAACCTGGCTGCCCCCATCATAGCACGAAAGGTGGAGTACTCTGAGAATAGGACTATTGAGTGAGTGTGTATACACACACACACACACATACAAACACACAAACTAAATTTTGTATATACGAGCAAGCCTTGTCAAAAAATTAACAAATAAAGCGTTTCTCTCTAGATACTCAGTGGAACAGATCTACAGTATAGTAGCCAACGTGGACAAGTATCAGCAGTTTGTGCCATGGTGCAAGAGGTCGAAGGTCATAAGGCAGAAGAATGGGAATGTGCAGGCACAGCTGGAAATTGGATTCCCTCCTGTCATTGAACGCTATGTGTCTGAGGTCACTGTCATCCCTAACTACCAAGTCAGGGTAAGGACAAATTTGTTGTGAAAATGAATATAGGCTATATTTCTTTTTAAACTCTCAACATACAGTATTTTGCTATGGGGCGGCTCAGTGGTTAAGTTGTTGGACTATGGTTTGGAAGGTCCCAGGTTCAAACCCCACAACGACCAAGTTGCCCGTGTTGGGCCCTTGAGCAAGGTCCTTAACCCTCAATTGCTCAGATGTATAATGAGATAAAAATGTAAGTTGCTCTGGAGCGTCTGCCAAATACCGTAAATGCGAATGTTACTCAGCTTAAACTTGGTATATTAGTAAATATGAGGTATGGCTGAATGATTAGCACTGTCACGTCACACCTCCAGGGTTGGAATCTCTTCTCTGGTCTGTTTCAATGTTCTTCTTGTGGTTTGTGGCTTTCCTCCACAGTCCAAAGGCATGCATTCTAAGTTAAAATGTCTTCATGACTAAGGCAAGTTTGTTTGCCTGTGTGCTGCACTGGGTTGGCCCCCATCCAGGGTGTACCATGCCTTGTGCACTGAGCTCCCTGAGATGGCCACCAGCCATTAGCATAACGGCATAAACGGTATGGAAAATGAATGGTATGATAAATATGCTGAAACCCTAGAGCAGGTAGTCAGAAGTGGTAGAACAATATTAGGTGGCAGGACATAAGGTTGCTGTAGACATTATGCAATCAGATGGGGTTCAAGTTGCAGGATGAGTTAAAAGATTTGAATCTAAACTGCATTCAAAAGTGAATGCCATGACCAGTATAATGCTCTCACCTAAACTTAAAGTATAAAACAGAATATATATTATATTTGTCTGTATAGTCAGTGAATTGGATTGTGTTTAGTTTTAGTATACATACAAAACAGAGTGAGGAATTATTTAATATATTTTTATTTTATGCTATATTTGATTTTCAGTATTGCATTGTACTTGTTTGAAACCTTTCCCCCACTGTCCCTTTTTATCATTGTTGTTGACTTTACCCAGTGAAAATAAGCACACGGTGAACCTGAAAAATTGCGAAAGTGTTCTGGGTCAAAATGAGATCACGTGTGACGCATACAGACGACCGTTTACACTATATACAGTCATTGATTATCTAATTTTGAGTTTTGTGATAACTGAGTGTGACTGTGTGTGTTTGCATGTGTGTGTTATTACATTTTAGGCTGTGTGTACAGACGGGTCACTCTTTAGGCACCTTGATACTCTGTGGCGGTTCACACCTGCTTCTGGGAACCAGAGAGGCTCCTGTCACTTGGAGTTCTATGTAAGTTTTGCAAATTGAAACAAGTTCTTCTGTCTGCTGTAGCTTTATTGACTTAAGTAAAGACTTAAGTGTCCACCATAACACACACACAAAGCATGCATCTATCTATCTATCTATCTATCTATCTATCTATCTATCTATCTACTGGTCTGCCTATCTGTCTGTATGTCTTAATTATTGTAATGGATGGAAAGAGACAATCTGGATCACTGTAACTTTAATTCACTTTTAGCACATAACACAGTATCTTAGAATTCATACTAATGTCTAAAAATTATGTAATTCTAGAGTAATTTACCACCAATCTAGTGCTTTAGTACATAATTAATTTTGTCCGCTGGGAATCTGAGACTGAAAATGAAAAAAACACCTGTTTTTTCCCTTTATTCAATTATCAATAGTGACATCATAATAATAATAATTTTTAAAAACCTACTACTGTATATTTTGTCTCTGTTTCATGTCCTCAGACTTTATTCTCTTAGCTCACATCTGAACTGGCTGTAAAGATTAAAAGAGATTAAACGATTATTTTTACCTGGTCGTGTCTTTTTTTCACTGCTCCCAAAATAGCCAGCAGGTCTCAACGCTGATGCAAACTCTGTAACCCGACTATAAGTACATTAGGATTACACTGGCAATCTGCACACAGAGGACATGTCATTAGTGATTTGTAGGAGATTAATGAGCTCATTCATGGCTTTTATGAGCGAGAGAGAAAAAGCCACGAATGATTCTGTATGTGGAGAAATATACGATGAAGGCATTACATTTAGGAGACGCCCTTATGCAGAGCAACTTACATTTTTATCTCATTATACATCTGAGCAGTTGAGGGTTAAGGGCCTTGCTCAAGCACCCAACAGGGACAACTTGGTGGTTGTGGGATTTGAACCACCATTGTCCAATGCCTTAACCACTGAGCTACCCCAGGCATGGGATAACTGCCAAGGCATGGTCGCATTTAAACATCAACCTCCACAGGAGTTAATTACATTATAAACATGCATTTTGACATATTTATGATCGACAGATTTGATGGAACCTAAAGTTATTTGTATAGCGTTATTAACAATATATTATATGAACATTTGTATGAAATGTAAAATTTAACATGGAACTGAATCAAAATAATTAGATTAGTCAACATAAACATGCGTAATGTGAAGTATGTGGCTAGTTTTCACATTTTAGGCTTCTGGTTAGATTTTGCAACCCGCCTTCATGCCAGAACAACTGAGCTCAGCTTGTCTCAGCTTCTCTTTAGTCATTTATAGTTTTAAAATAGAGTTTTATTGCCAGTTGCAATCCACATTTCGGCCAGCTACAAAAAGACAAACTGCACCTTTAACGCTTGTTTTTTTGTTTTCTTCTCTTTCCTTACCCCTCTAGGTGTCATTTGAGTTCAAGTCCCTGCTCCATGCTCAGTTATCTACAGTGTTCTTTGATGAGGTGGTTAAACAGATGGTGAACGCTTTCGAGCTCCGAGCAGCCAAGCTTTACGGCCTCCCTCAGGATACCAACAGGAGGATGAGAGCAGCCTGAGAGCTCGGCTGGGAGATAATCTCAGGGCAATAAAAAATCACTTTATAGAAGACATTTCAAAAACATAATCACAGAGTTTTAGCTCCAGAAGAGGGCTGGCAATATTGTCCGGGATATCGGACAACGCTTCTCATTGTGCAAATGTTTATATGTACAGACACACACAAAATGCTATTTATTTTAATTACAATATTTAATATATTTTACTGTAAATGTTGTGTGTGTGAGAATTAAGTTAAAGAGTGAATGTTCAGTGTAAATTAACACTTTTTACAATTAGTATAAAAAAAAAATCAGATTTTTCCATTAACTATAAATGGGAATTTCTCCCAGCATGCATTACATTTTGTTTTTAATTATCTTTATTAAGTCTTTGATTGGACATGTATGCAATCTATTGCCTCAAGACTGCTTTTGAGCTTGTTGTGTTTAAAGATGCACAGCACTTTTTTGCATATGTTCCAGTGAGTGTATGGTTTTACTCTTAATAAGGTTATATTAACTTAAATGCTTCTGCTTTCTGTCTGACATCTGTTGATGTTTCAAGAAAGTTGCATAACGGTTAGATCAGATATTTAGGTGTTCAGTGACCACAGAACCTCTTGGGAAAACCATACTTCCTGTTCTCTCATAAGATAATTATATTGTGGCTCGCTTCTGTCTACCCACCAGTCAGGGTTTGCTTCTACACCCTCTGTCAACCCACCACTGACAAATAAACATGTTTATGACCAAGAGGAACCACTTGAATTACATTTGTAGTAATAATAAAATAAACAGACACACATACAGTGCACCATAACCATAACATTATAACCACCTGCTCAATATTGAGTAGATCCCTGTTTTTGCCACCGAAAGAGTGATGCATCATGTGTTCTGACACGTTTCTAAAGGCAACCAGCATTAACCTTTGAAAAAAAAAATTTGAGCTACTGATTTGGGCCATAAACGGCAGTATCAGGATCTACCAAAAGTGCTCCATAGAAGGTAAAGTGGTGAACTGGCGACAGGGTCATGGGCAGCCTTGTGAGGAGCAAAGGTTGCCCCGTGTAGTCCAATCCAATAGACAAGTTATTGCAACTCAAATTGATGAAAAGGTTAATCCTTGTTCCCTTTAAAATGTTTAAAAAAAGTCATCACTGTTATGTTGACAAAAGTGGGGACCTACTCAATATTAGGCAGGTGATCATAATGTTATGGCTGATGGTTATCAGTGTATGTACTGTTATTCCACAAGTATGAAGATTACTGGATTACTGAAGTGCCCCCTTGTGGAGACTCTTGGAAAGAAAAAAAATGATGAATCAAAGCTCACTGTGATGATGTGATACTTTTGATCTACTTTTGACCTTCAAAGCACAAGAAGCTCTTTAAGGTACAAATAAAAGGAAGAGAGAGTGCACAGTGTAATTCAGGTGAAACTGATTTTTTATTTCTTTTATTATGTTCAATCATAGACACTATTAATTCACAGTTATAGCAGTATGTGGGCGTATTGTCTAACGTTACTCTTTTTGAACTTGTAAAAATAAATAATTAAATGGAATGGCACAACACATTATACAGTTTTTTTTTTTTTTTGTAAAACATCCAAACAGTACAATAACAATATATTATTTCGACACAACAGACGAATGTAAACTTTACAGACAATGCCCCGGCACAGTGCACTTTTAAAAATACATCAAAAATAGCAACGTGCTTATTTCTAAATGTAGTTATTGCACTAGTTGGTTGCTAATGAATCATGAAGAGAGAGAGAGAGAGAGAGATTTAATCCAATGTATACGCTTCATCAACAGGCTATAGGTAAACTGTAATCATTTTTTATAACAGCTGTTATGTTTAAATTTATAGTTCTGTAATGTCCATGTGATCTTTAACATTTTCGCAGCGTTACATCAGCACTACAGGACATTTACTCACATTAAAGCACAACAACTTGCTCACAGTTATGCTGTTTAAGACAGAATGACATGACAAGCTGATCGAAGTGGTGATAAATGTGGTGTGCTGGTGTGGTTTCCATGGTTACATAGACATGTGTTCAGGAAGGACGTAACTGATGTCGTCCCATGGGTGACGGTACAGACCCTGTTTCAGCCGCTTCTGGTCCAGATAATGGCCTGAGGGCAGCGAGAGAGAGAGAGAGGAGCAAAACATTTCAAACCACTGTGTTTCAACAGGAAGCTGATGAGATACACAGATCATCAAAGGAGGAAAATATACAGTCATCAGGAAATAGTTCAGAACCGGCGGTTTAACACGCAAGCCTAACACAAACATAGAACGCACACGCACGCTTCATGACGAAACCCTTAAATACATCAACAACAGATATCTTTACAATAACAGAATTTAAATCTGTCTTTGTTGTTATTGCTCACGCTCACTGTCTATAGCACTTATTCTGTACAGGGTCTGGGGGCCTGGAGCCTATCCCAGGGGGGACTCGGGGCACAAAGCGGGTTACGCCCAGGACAGGGTGCCAATCCATCGCCATTTAGGCTAATCCTCATGTCTTTGGAGTGTGGAAGGAATCCAGAGTACCTGAAGGAAATCCACCAAGCACAGGAGGGAACATGCAAACCCCATGCATGAAGACTCAAAGGCGGGAATCAAACCCTCGGCCCTGGGGGTCTGAGGTCACAGTGCTAACCACTACTGCATTGTGGTGCCAACATTTTTTGTGTTGTTAAAAATTCATAATTAAGTTCATACAGTTAGAAGAGTAATACTGTCAGAAATGGATCATGA
This sequence comes from Clarias laeviceps, assembly GCA_030014305.1. Taxonomy (NCBI): domain Eukaryota; kingdom Metazoa; phylum Chordata; class Actinopteri; order Siluriformes; family Clariidae; genus Clarias; species Clarias laeviceps. The sequence goes on from JAQMYJ010000008.1 coordinate 6,788,784, forward strand.
AGTTTGACTAAAAGTTTAATAATCGCTGTGTAAGATTTATTTGAATGCAGAAGCAAGTTTAGTTAAGGTCAAAATTGCAGCAGTACCAACATGGATGCATGGGGACATACGGCCTCAGTATAACCCTATTCTGCACTCGGATCAACAGCAATGTGCCTGTCCATGTCTCCTCTGGGTATAAATACAGTAATGATAGAAACAGCTCTGTGTTGATGGTATAAGACACCTTTCTCCATCTGTAGTGAAAATTACTGGAGTCTGGATTCCACTGGATTATTTTTTCTTTTTTCTGTATTTTGGTTAGTGCCTTGTACTCTGGAGATAAATCCGTTGTTTCTGTGGCAGTTACCTACTTAATAGGTCAGGTTGCCAGATCGACACCCGATTGTCACTCACACTACAGGCAATTTGGAAACGGCAGTTAGTCTAATCTGAACTGTGGGAGGAAACCAGAATACCCAAGCATGGGGAGAACATCATGCACATAGACACGAGGCAGGAATCCAGCCCTGACCCTGGAGATGCAAGGCGACAGTGCTAAGCCACCATCCTTTCGTTCTCAGACGAAATGTCACTACTAAAAAAATTTATTAATTAAAAATACTGTGATTAATTAAAAATACTGTGATTAATTAAAAATACTGCTTGCTCACGCACCGTTGGGGGCGGCGTAACACACTCAGAGGAACAGCGCTATCCGCTCCCTCCGCTTACGCGAGCTCACAGACACCCTTGACTGGCTTGTAGAGCCGTCGTTAATGTGGGAGCGCGAAGTACCTCTCATCCCTCCCCCCTGAGAGAGCTCAGCCAATGCCAATCTATCTAGGCCTCCGGCTGTGAGAGGAAACAGCATCACCCGGGGTTCGAATCAGCGATCTCCGGAAGATAGGGCGAGCGCTTTACCACTGCGCCACTCTGAGGCTTGTTCTGCAATGTTTAAGCTCAATCTATCACCTATTAAAGTTGTCAGTTTCATGACCAATACCTCTGGAGTTGACCATGTCTTTGATAAAGCAAATAACATAAATAACACTCACCAATAAAGCCCATGCTGCGTCCTAAGACAAAGATTCCATTCAGTGCCCCGATCTCTATAAATTCATCCGCCTCGTCCCTGTAACGAGAAAAAGAACGTGGTGAGAAAGAGTATAGCATCAAAGAGGGAACTGATTAAATCTGTGGAGCTCTTCTACTGACCGTGTAAAGCCTCCACATGTTCTGAGGAGATCGACGAAGGCCACGCCGATAAAGCCGTCTACGTTCAGAATAAGGTTAGGTTTCTGGGAGAGAGAGAGAGAGAGAAAGAGAGAGAGAGAGAGAGAGAGAGAGAGAGAGAGAGAGAGAGAGATGATCAGAGATATTATCACTTAGCAGCAGGATTTACCCAAATCAGGTGTTCAAAAAGGATTTACATTCACGAGTGCCGGCACGGTACCTTGGAGGTGGTGATTTTTTCAACATCCAGCGCATAGTCAAGTAGCTGAGTAGACGGAAAGTGCTGCTTCACAAAGTCCTTCAGGATCTGCACCCTCATGTCAGGATTATTGATCTCAAATAAAAAATAAAAATAAAAATTTTAAAAAAAACCGGTAACATTGTCTTTCTAAGAATTCTATTATTACACAATTATATTATATAAAATTATAAACACATTTTAATTAATTCAATAAATTTTTTTTAATAAAGATTTATGATCATTTTATTTGGTGTAACCCAAAACCTGGTTCCTCTTAAGGTTTTTTCCTTGTGTTGTTTATTTATTTGTTAAAGCAACTTTTCAGATCTGTGTAGATAATAAAGTCTAAAATGGTTAAACAAATGAAATAATAAATGCGTAACGAATCCATAGAAACCAACAAGCGTTCATTAGGGATTGTAATGAACATGAACAATTATCACACTTGTGAAAATCAGCACATTTACATAAAATTCCTATTAAACCTTGCAAAATAATTCATAATAAATAATGATAGTTTATTCCTAAACTATTATAATTTCTGACACTAAAAATGAAAATTAAAGTATCATCGTTAAAAAAATACTAATAATTAGGTTAAATACTGAAGCTAAATGTAGCCACAATGAGAGCTCTTAATTAAAATGGTGAACAAGTTCAAACACCATGACAGGAAACATCACTTCTACAAGAGCAGTTGTAACTGACTGACTCGTTTCCTACATTGTATTTACTTACAGATTTAACTCTGTGCCCGATTCCCATGATCAGCTTGCCATCCTTTTTCATCTTGTTGACAAACTCCATGGGCAGCATGCCACTGTCGAAAGCCTTGCTGAACTGCTTAGCGGCAGCATCCAGAGCTCCACCGAACCGGTCACCCTAAACACACACACACACACACAATACCATAATGCCACATATTCATATACAGTAAGAACTGTAATACAATTAAAGTAACCGGTCTTACGATGGTAAGAAGACCAGACGTGAGGCTGGAGATGAGATCTTTTCCTGCACGAGCACAGACGATGGTATTGTGAGCTCCAGAGACGGCGGGACCGTGATCCGCAGTCACCATCAAACACATCTCTATGAACTGGCATGCGTATCGGGGTAACCTGTCAAACAAAAATCAATCAGTCAGACACTTAAACACAAATGTAAACCAAAGAGTTTAAATCTGGCCATTCTGGTACCTTCTCTGAAACCAAAGAAGGCCCAAGGTCCCTCCTAGACCTATCTCTGACTTGAAGACCTCTGTAATAGGCATTCCAGCGTAAATCAGCTCCTGCCCTCGTTCATCACAGATACTAGTCATGAAGGACGCTGGCTTACGGATCAGACCAAGTTCCTGCAAAAAGAGATATGACTAGGATGTGTGTGTGCCGACATGGTGCACGTTCTCTAAAAAGAAGCTTAAAAATATATACCGTATATTAACACCTTCACAATTCTGAGGTTACAGGACATTCTGGACCCAGCATACTCACTCTTGCCCAAGAATAGTCCATTGGCACAGTGGGAGGGGGAACTTCTTTAGCTGGGACAATCACACCACGGGTCACCAAGTCATCATACACTGATCTAGAAAACACATCATTCCATTGCATCAAATAAATCAGATGCCATCATAACAGCCAGGTTATATCCAGTAGATTTATGGTCAGTCTTACTTTATGACTTCTCCCAACTCATCGAAGCTCCTGGGGACAAAAGCTCCAGCCTCTTGGAGGGCCTTGTTCTTGGCCACTGCTGTCTCGGAGGCCTGGTTTGCACACGCCCCGGCATGGCCAAACTGCACCTGTTTACATACAGAATCGAACTCGTTATAGTCCGAAATTTCTCCAGCCAATTTAACTCACTTAATGGACCAAACTGATTACAAATAAGTAGAGCTGTCAATCAAATAAATTTTTTAACCATAGTCTGTGATTAATCATTTTTATTTAAAAATACTCAGATTTACTTGTACTATAAACGTGCAATGTTGAAATAAAGAAATGCATGACGAACTGGTTAGAGAAACAGATGATGCAGTTTTATAATATCTCAAACATTAACATTTAACAAATGTTAAATTAAAATCTCTGAAATGGGACCAGGACAGCATGCAGCGGCTGCGTAGTATGGAGTGCAGCAACACGACGACAGTGGGACTTGATCCTGGATCCTCAAATCCTGAGAACAACTTAGAGCCTTAGCCGCCGAAGCCACCACTCCCTCATCTTACGCTTAACGTATTCTTGCATAATCAGTTCCCCTTAAAGGTAGCACTAAGCTTTTTATAATGAAAGTTGGCGTTCAGCAAACGTGCCATTATCACACACAGCCGAGTAAATGCCTTGTGCTTATGGGAAGCCATTAGGATCAAACTAATTTGTGTAAAAAAAAATATATTTAAAAAAATGGTAATATGTTAAAATTTCTAGATTAATATTGACAGCCGTACTAACAGGACAAATCAGTATTATTAATCCACTTGCTACACACACCTCAGAGGAAAACATGGTAGCACAGGTGCCGATGCACCAGCAAACCACAGGCTTGGTGATCCGTCCCTCCTTAATGCCCTGACAGATCTTATACTCCTCTGTGCCTCCAATCTATAGATGGATAGAAAAACAGAAAAAAAAAAAAAGAGAAAGACTGGTTTAGAAAAAAAATCTAGAAGTTAAAATGCTTTTGTTTAAAAACAAAAATGAATAGCAGAGCTGACAGTCATGTATATGAGGTTTTACTCACCTCTCCAAGCACAACGATCATCTTCACTTCGGGTGTGTCCTGATACCTCAACACGTGATCTGTGAAGACTGAACCTGGGTACCTGCAGCATAAACAGAAAAAGTGTAACCTCATCAAATATACACATTTACATACATACACACATTTTATACATTTATGTTCTCCAACAAACACTTGACCAAATGCTCGCAACACAACTGAACAGACATGCAAGACCTTCATCCATCTAGTACTTTTACAGAAACCGAGGTATATTAAAAAAAAAAATGTTTTTATGAATTGTGTTAGACCTTACTATGACACCATGATGGGTTTTCCTTTACCCATCCCTCTCTCCACACACACACACAGACACAGACACAGACACACACACACAGACACACACACACACAGACACACACACACACAGACACACACACACACAGACACACACACACACAGACACACACACACCTATCTCCTCCAATAGCTACACCCTCGTAAACTCCATCAGTGGTGCGGGAGATGATGTTGTTGAGCTCATTAGACATTCCCCCAGAGCGGGAGACGTAGGCCACACTGCCCGGCCTGTACAGCTTCGATGCCAGGATGTTATCGAGCATTCCACCTGTGTTTCCGATCTTAAAACAGCCAGGCTTTATTCCTCCAACCTAAAACACACACATAAAAAAAAAATCATTTTAAATGTTGCCAAAAAAAAAATTTAAATAATAAATCAATTCCAGTCAAAACCGATCTGATACATATGAATACCAGCGGTAATGTCGTACCGTTGCTGGCCCGATGATGGTGACACCCTGCTCATCTGCTTTCTTAATGATCTTGCGAGTCAGAGCCTCAGGAATTCCCTCGGCTATAATGGCAATGGTGTGAATCTGAAAGACACATAAACTTGGCGCTTGGATTCATGTTCAAATCACTGTGCTGTATTTTTCAGTATGTGTCAGAAAATAAAGGCTCCTGCTTCTTTCTAGCCCTTAGTGTAATACAGTATTAATATTACCAGCATTAATTAACCACATGGGGCGTTCAGGTCAAACCTGGGCTTTTGATTGTGCAAAATAACAGAAATAACAAACTACGGCAGCCGAGAAGTGCAAAACAAAATAACAAAACCAAAAACAATAACGCAGAAAACAAAATTACAAAACTAAAAACAAAATAACAAAACCGAAAACAATGTAACAAATCAAAAAACACAACATATCCAGATACAAAATACTAAATACCACACGGCCATTTAGATGTATTTTCATTTAAGGATTCATTTCAGTATTTTAGGATTATACAGCACTTTGGTTAACTAAGTTGTGTTAAATGTGCTTTAAAAATTATTCTGACTTCACTTGATAGTACTGCTTCTATGTCTTGAGTGACAGATGTCTCATCTTTTTCCGGTTTGAGTGAATTGTCATTGTGTTTTTCTCATTTGGTATTTTGTTTCTGTATATATCGTTGTGTTTTCTGATTTGTTACATTGTATACGGTTTTGTTATTTTGTTTTTGAATTTGTTGTTTTGTTTTGGGTTTTGTTGTTTTGTTTTGGGTTTTGTTATTTTGTTTTTGAATTTGTTATTTTGTTTTTGAATTTGTTATTTTGTTTTTGAATTTGTTATTTTGTTTTTGAATTTGTTATTTTGTTTTGGGTTTTGTTATTTTGTTTTTAAATTTATTTTGTTTTTGAATTTGTTATTTTGTTTTGGGTTTTGTTATTTTGTTTTTAAATTTGTTATTTTGTTTTTAAATTTGTTATTTTGTTTTTAAATTTGTTATTTTGTTTTCGATTTTGTTATTTTAGTTTGCACTTCTCGGCCACCGTAGAAAACAGTTAAGAGAATAAAAACTCATTTTATTTCTCTATATAATCCCCTGCTACACTAATGCACTTATCCCAGTATTTCACTTGTGCTTTGATACCCACAAGGTATAAAGTTCTCTCAATACGCCGGAGCCGTGATCGGACTGCCTGCTTCATGTCTGAAATTAGAGGAACTCCTTTAATGTCCCAAACATGTTGCTGGAAGTGAGGTCAGGACTGCACAAGGTAATAACTCCCAGCTGAGTTCCTGTAATGTGCAAGTGGTGTTAGTGAATGATTGTGTGTACAGTTCCTACAGTTCCGCAAGTTGATTTGAAGTTATCTGTCGATTGTTAAGAACCAGGTTGTTCTACTCGCTGCATGTTTACGGGAAAGACTGCACTGTGCTCTGAGCCTCCACGGCCTGGATCGTCATTCACAGACGTACTGACTTCTTTAAAGAGTCTGCACTCTTCAAATGTTTTACTGCAGCTACGACACGCATTACCGTACTGTAAAGTCTTCTCTAATTGTCAATTTAGGCTTAATGACATTCATTCACAAGAAATTTCATCATGAGTCCCGGTTTGCCTTGAACACCCTTTGAGTAGAGAGTATAAATTTCTATTCGGAACGCTGCAAACCTGTGGATATTGTAACGTCTCCATAGTGCTGTCGAAGGCAGAACGGAGAGAGGCGAAGCTAATCAGGACGTCCACTTCTGGGTGTTTCTTCATGGCGTCTGACATGTTTTTGTAGACTGGTAGTAATATTTCCTTATGACCCCAGTAAAACTTCTGCTTGTGGTCTCCACTGTAAGAAAAAAATATATATATATACTGTTACAATATACTATACAGTGTACAAGTTCCATGTGCATGAATGTAATTATCAGTACCTAAGAAAGTCGAACAGTGTACATCCATGTTGTTTTTAAAAATTATCGGTTCAGATAACGTGACACTTACGTGAAAGGGTAGACCATGGCTGCTACTGAGGGTTGCTCGCGAGAGCACACGTAATCGAAGTCCAGCATTCCCTGCACGGCACGGGTCTGCATCCCCCACACGAGAGCCTTCGAGTGCTTACTGAACAGAGTGGTGACCTTCACTAGAGAGAGAGATACAGACAGAGAGGAACATCTCACTCACACGGAAAAAAAGACAATACAGTGCGGTCATTTTTTACATTTTAAATCTGTACAATGAATCTGCCATGTTGGTACAGTATGTCTTTTCTGGTTATTAAAATGTCTCGTACATTGGTACACTTTCAATGGATTTAAAAAAATTTCAATAAACTGATCAGTGTTGAGATTTTTATAGATAATTTATAGTCTATAATAATTAGTCTATATTTTAAGGACACTTCAATAAAATAATGATACTGAGACACGAACGCTGTATGCAAGTCATTCTAAACCATAATCAGATGTTTCTGTGTATTATTTAGTTATTATGTCTCAAACTGTGTGTAATGATCTGTCCCTGATCCTGGAAGGTTATTTATGTCTCCTGGCTGATATCTGCAGTCCAAGGACAAAATCACAGCAAGGAATTCCGGGAAAGAATGAGCATGGAGGACGAATTAAACAAAGTTTCCAACACTGCTCAGATACTATTATTTAAATATTTTTTATTAACTACCAACACAAACCACACTTGTATATTATAGTATATAAATTTTAGATGTTGAGGTGGGAAAATATGACAAAAATACCATGTTGCAATACTTGTCTAGGAAAAATGTATTGTGGCTCGGAAAAGCGTAACCACAAAGTTGTTATACTGCACTGCTCTATTTGGATGTCTGATAATAGTCCAAAAGCAGCGTTTACTAATGAGGATTATGGGAAAAATGTTTATGAACAGGCATGACAGAAATTAATTAAGGAAGTTAGTTTCAGTGTTTCGGAAAAAAAAAAAAGAAACAGGTGTCGGAGGGGCTTAGTGATCAGCACAGTCACTGTGCAGCTCCAGGGTCCGGGTTGGATTTACGCCTGTGGATGGAGTTTACATGTTCTCCTCGTGCTTGGTGGGTTTCCTCAAACAGTCTAAAGACATACAGATTAGGCTAACTAGCGTTCCTAAATCGGCCACAGTGTGTGAATGATATGTGTGTGTGTGTGTGTGTGTGTGTGTGTGTGTATGCCCTGTGATGGATTGGTATTCCGTCCAGGGTATGCCCTAAGTCTCCTGGAACAGCCTCCAGGCCCCGGCAAATACAGGATAAAGTGGTATAAGACGATGAGTGAGTGGAAAAAGTAACCTAAAGAGACACCTAGTGGTCTATAAGGGGAGCACAACTCTAGATTTGTGTGTTCATTATTGCTTACACATGTACACCAGTGTGTGTGTGCATGCATGAATGCGTATGTGTATGTGTGCATGCGTGTGTGTGTATAGATGTGTGTGTGTATGCGTCTCTATGTCTCTGTGTGCATGTGTGTGTGTACGTGTGTGTGTGTGGTGGGGAAGTGTGTATGCGCTTAAGACCTGGTGGAGTCCCTGGTTTAGCTTTTTTTGCGGACGAGGCCCCTGCTTCAACCTTGACCTCGGAGAAAGACGCAGTTCTACTAGAAGTAGGAGTCTTAAAAACAAACAGAATAAAAATATATATTTGTGATTAGTAAATTGACAAAAATAAAACAACCATCACAATATCACAATACAAGATGGAAGCCTCGGCAGTAGGGCTGCATTTGTATAAGGAAAAAAAAAAAAGGTTTCAAATATATGTTTCTTGAATGTAGACAAAATCTCAGTATGACTGCTGATCAATCCCTGCCACCCGTTATCACCCAGGTGAGGATGGGTTCCCTGTTGAGTCCGGTTCCTCTCAAGGTTTCTTCCTATTGCCATCTCAGGGAGTTTTTTCCCCCCCATCGCCCTCGGCTTGTTCATCAGGGACAATCTGACCATTTTGATTTATATACATGTTCTCACACATTTTGTACTCATAATTTCCGTAATTTTCCGTAACTGCTTTGCGACAATGAGCATTGTTACAATTGATCTATAAATAAAATTGAATTGAAAATACAAAAGGAAATACACATATATGCATATACACTACCGTTCAAAAGTTTTAGAACACTTTCTAACTCCATGATGGTT
>JAQMYJ010000008.1:6830876-6844033 GCA_030014305.1 Clarias laeviceps
CCCCCCCCCCCCCCCCCCCCCCCCCCCCCCCCCCCCCCCCCCCCCCCCCCCCCCCCCCCCCAAAGACATGCTACAAACACACACATACATACATACATACATACATACACACACACCAAGGCCAACCATCATGCACACTTTGTACCAAACTTAGCAATTCATTAATTTCAGTCCAATTTCAAAACGATGTAAAAAGGTGTCGAATCATTTTTGCCTGAAAAACAGGTAGTCTGTTTGCGCTGGCGCTCATAGATCAGTGTTCGATTACGATTAAGTGCAGGGAAGACCGAATGCTGCAGTGCAGGAGGAAACGCTAACGAAGCAGACTGAGCAAGCACCTGGTGGACCAGAGTGGACTACAAGCTACAGCACGGTGATTCCTGACCGTAAGGCAGATTCTAAGGCCTTGGTGCTTGTGCTGCCAAGTGAAAGGAAAAGGCACCTGCTAAGAAAGGTCGCTTTGGAATGGGAAGGTGGTGTAGTACGTACCGAATCGCCCACACCCAGCCCTAAAGCTGAAAAACAAACATTCACACGTACACAAAACCAGTCTCAGCCCTAGAACGCCATGAACCCCTCTTCATCTCTTTCCACCTTCTCACAGAATCGAGCACTTTGGCTTCTTCTTTTTCTCCCCTCCCTCCTTCTTGGCCGGTTCGGTGACGCGCTGCTTTTCGGAGAAGCTCGAGAACGTGGCATCGCACGTCACCTTCTCCCTCAGAGACAAATACCAGCGGCCCTTGCCCAGGTACGAGAGTGTGCCCAGCTCCAGCTCCTCCACAGTGGCTGGTTTTTCTTCTCCTTGCTGGAGGATCAGGATCTCCAGCAGGTCTATTCCGGTTTGAACAGCCTCCACGTTCGCTGCACAGCCCAGGGTCACGTGAGCACGACTGCCCACGGGGAGAGCCTCGACACCGGGGAGGTCTGCTGGAGGAATCCCTACTTTGTCAGCTCCCGTGGGCCACAGCGACAGCTGTTCAGGGGTCAGTGACACGCGGGCGCCGAACGTGCGAGGAGTCACTATGAGGCCGACAACAGATAGTTCTGTTGTTGTGTCGTTGGAATCTTTAACCACCTACACATGACACAAAAAGAGCTTTATTTCTGCTTAAGGGGTATAACGAAGATTTAGCAAAAAAAGAAAAACTAAATTATGAGAGCAGTCACAACCATTTTCACTGATCTTGGTACGGCTGACCTATTTGCAAACACAATTTGAACAATGTTAAACTGCAACATGTTAAAGGCTTAACGTTAAAAGTGTCATTAAATCCATTTGGGACTCTCACAATAAGGCCTACATTAATGCTGAGAGATGATCGAGTGACTGTGTGGGGCACCTCACCAAACCGACTACTTTATGATGCAGTTCCTCTATAATCCTACAGGTGGTGTGCTCCAAACTATTCACACATTGGTAGGCAGCACAGCATTCTGTATGGGACGAGCCAATGATTTGCCATGTTTGTTTAGAATTGGAATAAAATATAAAAACAAATAAATAAAAATACCTAATATCAATTCGGGATATTTATAAAATCATGATACTAAGAGAATCGCAATACAAATTGAATCAGCACGTTATTGTGATACGCTATATGAGGAGGCCTATAAATGCTCTATATGGTCTCGAATTGCATATTGATAGAATCTTAACTGATGAGACCAGACATCATATTAATTAAATACATCTTTGTTAACTTTTTTTTATTATTATTATTTTTTAAATGATGCAAGCGTCTATTGAAATGAGGAACATCCATTTTTCGACCGATAACACTGTAGGTGATTTACTATAACTAAATAATTCTCCGCTGTCCAGTTCCTGGCAAGTTGTATATATGAACTAGCTCGTCTAATCTCGTCTCCCCCACAAATATGGGGAAGTAGATACTGTTTTTTTTTTGTGGTGTTGAGATGAAAATTAACCACACAAAGTTGTTTCTTTCAACATTTTTTTCTCTCCACACTCTCATTGGTGCATTATCATCTTTAACCTTACTCAGCATATTAATCCTCAACAAAAAAATAAAATAAAGTGATATCAAATAGCTTATTTAAAACATTTTCAAGGTTTCTCTCCCAGTCAGAACTTCCAGAGACTGACCAACCTGCAGTTCAGCATATTCTTTTGAACCCTCTGCCTTTCCATAGTCACAGAACTGAGTAGTGCAGTGGAGCGGTGCAGAGGTCTGGAAGAACTGCTCCAGATCCACCTCCTTGTTTACATCCCCAGTAACTAAAAAAGACCAGACAACCATTTTACAGCCAAGCATCCAGCACAGAGCTATGTATATACACACACACACACACACACACAATTACTCACAGTCACCGATATGTTTCTTGAAGGCCTCCAAAGTGTCCAGCGTCTTCAGGAACTCCATTGTGGAACACTTGATCTTTTCTTCAACTTCAGACAGCAGGAACCAGCCATAGAACATGGGGAGCTCTGGTTCTTTAGGTTGTGCCTCCACCTCTTTTTGAGCCACAGCCTCGCAGGGCTTTTCTGCCTCAGTTGTTTTGGCTTCTGATTTCTCTGCCTCAGTCGGTGCAGCATCATTTGCAGGTTGTTTAGGTTCCTCCTTCTGCTCAGATTCTACCTTCTTCTCAGGTTCGGGATCCGCCTTCTTCACAGGTTCTGGCTCCGCCTTCTTCACAGGTTCCACCTTCTGCTCAGGTTCTGCCGCCGCCTTTTCCGCTGGTTCAGCGACCTGCTGCTCCACCACTACGATCTCAGGCTTATTCTCAACCTCAGCTGGCGCCTCAGCAGATTTTTCCACCTTGACAGCTTCCTCTGCTACTTCCTCCTTCTCTGGTGATTTCTCTGGCTCTACGGCTGTCTCGTTGGACGCACTCTCTTTGGCAGGCTCCACTTCAGGTGTTTCCCCTGTGGACTCCTCTGCCGGCTTCTCTGGCTCGGGAGGGGCCTGAGCTGAGAGCGTCTCATTCACCTCGTCAGATTTGGGCTGCTCAGGGACGGGCGATTCTGTCTCTGCCACATTGGTCTGAGAAACAGCCTCAGGCACTTCCTGATTCTGATCAGCTTCCATTCCTCAACAGCTGTCGGTCTCAAAAAAAAAGGAAACACATGATAACCATCAGTCCCACAATACGTCAGCTTCACAGAAGAGACAGAGTCTGTGCTGTGGCATGACTGCAAATGACACTGTAAAACTTGACTAGCCATGAGCGGTTCATCAATGAGTACAACGTGCTTTAAAAGTGTGTAGAATATATATAACTTGGATAATTACTGTCCAAGGAACAGAGCGATGTACACAGATAATCAGAGAGGAACAAAACTACTAACTCCTAAACTAAAGACTAGGCTTGCAATGAAAAATAATTGGGAAATAATAAAATATATTTCACCCCTACAACTGGTAATCAGATTTGATTTAATAACAAGTGCAGGTCCAGCATATGGTAAATCATACTATAAATACAAATCCCCCAATATACATAGTAAAGAATTATTTTTAAAAGAACAGCTTAACATGGATTTGTTGTCAGCAAACAGGCCAATCAGATTGACAGCTGGAGGTCATGTGATCAACTCATGACCTTGTTTGGAGAAAAACAGAGCAGATGTGATGAAATGGAATCGAGCTAATAACTTAAAAGAAAAAACGCACAATGCTCGCCATTTGATCAGCATTTAAACGAACACGGCCAACTTGGAAACTTTCAGCTTTCCCTCTGCAATGTCAGTATCCCAGTGATGCTGATCTCGTCACGTCCCTGGGATAGGGTAACAGTAAGGGATTTTTATTTATTTATTTTAAGAAAAAGATCTAAAAGGGTAGTGAGATACAGCAAAGAAATGCAAACTACCAACAATCCTGTTTATTTGGAGCATTTATTTAACCCGTACGTTTGGTGGTGGGCATTAGTGGCGCAGTTGTATGTGTCTTACCCACCATGCGAAAGACCTGGGTTCAATTCCCACCCAAAGCCCAAACCACAGCCAATGGATGCACTGCCGGTCCCAAGGCCAAATAAAATGGGAGAGTTGCGTCAGGAAGGGCATCCAGCTTAAAACCTTGTGCCAAGTTGTGTGTGGAACAGAGTTCGCTGTCGTGACCCCTCTAAGGGTCGTACACTGTAGCACAGGTAGACAGGTCTATTCTCGGACCTACAGCTCAGGAAAAAGTGGCAGATAAGCTGGAAGATGAGATGAGATGAGGCCTGTTTTTCAGGTTTCGGTCATATAATCTGATTTGTGTCTCCATTACAAATTCACTAAAGTTTTCAAGACGTGTTGCTGATCTTTTTCATTCAAATACTAGAGGGTACCCATGGCTCCGCCCATGTTCGGATCCTGACTCCTGTGTTCTCCAGTTACCTGCCAATGTAGTGTGCCGCTACAATGGTTTGTCAGCCCTTAATTATGCCGGTCATATGGACTGCCTACTGTTACATTCGGAGAGGAACGCCTGCGACACGCCCACAGTATGACAAAAGTTGAAGATGACACTGCCTACTGTTACACACTGGCAATCGTTACCCGTTACGTTACACCGGCCACACAAACACCAGTGAAACGACAGACATGTTATATTATATAGAAAGATAGATAAACAGCCACAAAGGGAACAAACCACCAGCTTAACATTACAACAGTTTAACAATCAGTAAATAAGACTAGATTTAGTATGGTTTCTGTGGATGTTAAACTTTAGAAAAAACACGATCCTATTTCACTCTGCACGTTTATCCAGACTGTTTCTCTGTGGTGAAAGCTTTCTTGTAATCCGCTTGGATTTTCCACAGAGTCACATCCCAGTAACACCCAGGTAAAATCCGGCGACTTCCTCCGACTCCCAAGAGGCTTTCTGATGAAATCTGAGGATCCACCCATTCTCCCCCAATTACCGCAGGATGCCGTCTGCTCTTGCCCTGACGTCTTCCTCCCCTACTCCGTATCTTCATCTGTACCTCGCCCCCTCCCTGCACATAAATCCTGTGCTTTATCTCAAATACCAAATCTCCGTCATTGAGAAACGGCCAGCTGTTTTTTTTTTTTCTTCTTTCTTTTTTCCCCCCCAACTCTGACCACACACCGGACTGGCAGGATTGCACAAACAGCCTTTTTTTTTTTTTAAACATGAAGGACATCAGCTGACACATGTTCCTGTTATCGAGCGCAGAGCAAACTTCAGCAGTTTGGCCACAGCTCTAATGCTACTAACTTTTTTTTTTTTTTTTTAACTCCTTAGTCAGGAAATGTGGCTTCAATAAAGGCAAGTGAGATCACCAATGCTTTGATGTTTTAAGTATATTGCACGCACTTCCTTCTGCATATGAGAGAGTTTTAAAGAATGATAGGTTTTTTTCCCCCTAGATCATACACAAATCTTCATGAATGAGCTTAAAACTAGGAAGCCTATGAAGTGAAGCAGTATGAGATATGAACACCTGCAGCAAATGGCTCCTTTTGTGCGCGTGTGTGCGGGCGCGCACCGCCCCAAACGAACGCGCACTCCCGTACTACACAGCACTTCTGATATAAAGACAATAACATCTGCACTAGGTTTAGGGGCTTAGCCGCACTATTTAGTGCGCTAGTATGCAGTTTCGGACACAGCCACGCCATCTGATCCGTTAGAGACAAAGAAATATTAAGGTTAAAAAAAAACCGAGGCCCGTGGAAAGACCCCCAACAATCAATCAATCAATACAAGACAGAACTTCCTGATTTTTTTTAGGTTTTAAGTAAAAGACGCCTATTTCAGAAGACGGAAGAAAAAATATTGGCACCTGAGCTAAAGCAACGAGAAAGGGTGATTAAATGAAGAGAGTTTGTGATGAGAAAGAAGAGATTTGAGGGGTAGGGAGTGGCTGGAGCTGAGGCATTGTGTGTGTGTGTGTGTGTGTGTGTGTGTATCCATCCACTCGCAACAAAAAGCTAGAAATGTTGCGTGTCACACGACACACACACGCCAAAAGCGACACGCTGCCACATTAAAGGAAAGGCCAATGTGCTACAACATGCACGCGCAAAAAACATACACGCATATACATACACATCTTAAACATTAAACAAAGACACCCCCCAAAAAAAACCTTACCTACCTGTGAGTGTCACAGAAAGTGTGTGTGTGTGTGTGTGTAGATATGAGGCACCGGAAAAACCAGCAGCTTTTCCGCGTTTCTCACAGGTCGTCCCCGAGCAGCGTCCAGAGGAAACACAGCACCACTTCTCTTTCTCTCTCTCCGTCTTCTTCCCTTTATTGTTTTTTCCCCCTCTCTCTCTTCTCGAACACGCTATCTCATACAGCGCGAGAACGAGCTCGATGCGCGTGCACGACAGTGAGCTCTAGTGCGGCCGTCACGCGCACACAAAAAATGACCCTGAATACGAGTTACGAGCAAACGATCCACCCCAGCGCCTGCTCGTAAATACCCCTGGGAGGAAAGACTGGTTTTTTTTTCTGACGCAACCAGTTTTAAGGATGGATTTTGGATTCTAATATACTAAATATAATAAATAAATTACATAATGATTCAAATATTTATTTAGCAACAAATTTTTTAACAAACGTATCGAGATCATATTATGGCAACACAGACAGGAAATTAAGAAGATGACCGTTTTGTTCCCCCGAAAGGGTGTGGTCAGTCACGTGACTCGGGGTTGGAAGCATCAAGGATAAAACAGAACTAAAAGAAAAGACAGGATAAGTGACAGAATGAGGCGAAAACCTGTAGTATCTAACTTTTTATCCTGTTTACAGGGTCGCAGGGGGGCCTGGAACCTATCCCAGGAGACTTAGGGCACAGGGCGGGGTGCCAATCCATCACAGGGCATACATTTACATACACACTCACTCAGTGGCACACTACGGGCTAATTGGGAATGGCCTAAACCAGCGCATCCTGAAGAAACCCACCAAGCACAGGGAGAACATGCAAACTTCATGCACACAGACCTCAAGGCAGGAATTGAACCCAGACCCTGGAGGTTCAGGGTGACAATGCTAACTATATGGGAAGTATATTACACTTCCATATAACTACTAAGTCATTGTGCCGCCGGCACTAAACATTTTAAAATCTAAGTACTCACAGGATATTAGTTTGAAAGATGGCGATCAGATCATGTAATTTTTACTCACTGTGCATACACTTAAATAGATAAATTATTGGCAATACTTCCGTTTTTTTTTTCCGTTCAACTGCACCATGCACGTGGTGAAACTAACATTTTACTTTTTAATCTCTGCATTGTGTCTTTGCTAAAATAAGCAAAAAGCAGTTTGTGTCTTATTTCATGTAAAGGCAAAAATCTTACAAAGTATGAAACAATAAGATAAGCATCTTTAAAGAAATGACATGGGACAACAGCAACAACTATAATAATAATAATAATAATAACACTAACTAGAGGGTAACCTGCCATCCACATGCAGAGCCTGACACCCATGTGCTATGGTCAACGGCTGCTCCTCATATTGCTCCAATGTCTCGCCTGGCCTTTCTTCTGCCTGTCATATGCGCTGTCGCTGCAGACGTTCTGCAGTCTGATCCAGGGTTTCAGTAGCTATGAGCTCGGCCTGACAAACCCGTGTTTGCCACTGTCACATTTATATATATCTGTAGGATATTAATAATCGGCAGCTAAGTGGTAACCCACCAAGTCTGTGTGCGTAGAGTTTACATTTCCTCCCTGTGCTTTCATGCTTTGTAGATTGATTGGCATTTCCAAGTTACCTTTTGTGCGTAAGTGTGTGTATGTTTGTGCTCTACATTGGGTTGGCAAATCATCCAAGGTGTAATGATGATAATATTAATAATAAGAAGAAGAAGAAGAAGAAGAAGAATCATAATAATAATAGGCGACATAGTGGCATACTGGTTAGCACTATGGCCTTGCACCTTCATGGTCAGGGGTCAATTCCTGCCTCTGTTCTGTGTGAATGGAGTTTGCCTGTTCTCCCTGTGCTTGGAGGGTTTCCTTCAAATACTCAGGTTTCATCTCACAGTCTAAAGACACAAAGATTAGGCTAACTCGTGTTTCAATAACCCCCACTGTGTATGTGTGTGTGTGTGTGTGTGTGTATATGCTTGTATGCCCAGTGATGGATGGGCACCCCGTTTATGGTATACCACACCTTATGCCCCAAGTCCCCTGGGATACTGTATGCTCCAGGTCTCCCACAACCCTGTACAGGATAAGCAGTAAAGAAAATGAATGAATGAATGAATGAATGAATGAATGAATAATAACAATCTTTATCATTGCCATCATCATCATCATTGTGTAATCTTATTGTCTTTAAATTTGTTTTCTGTTTCTTGTTATTAGCATCTGAAACATCTTGAACTTGGTTAGTGTCAAACAGGAAGACGTTTAGCAATAGAGTGATACCCAATGGTCCTCATGAGGATGTTATAAACGTGTGCACTAACTGTAGTTGGGGGGAAATGTGATGTCATCAAACTCATGAAGCAACTTTATTCAGAATTGCATGACAGACATTACTACAGATTAGCTTTAGAGAAATAAAGTAGTATCGTATTAGTGATCAAGTCGCAATTTACGTGTGTGTGTGTGTGTGTGTGCCTGAAGGAACTTGTGCTCGGAGTGGAGCATTTAAATTCAGCACAATAGGACAGGAGCTACAAAGAACAGGCCACGCCCACTTGAAGCACATGTTAGGCACGCCCATTCTTCGGAAGAAGCGCTTCGTGGCCACGCCCACACTCCTGAAGCATGTCTTCGATTACGTGTCAGACTGCAATTTGTTTGTTGAAATCTTTTTTTCAAATAGTTTTTATGGTGAAAAAAAAATATTTGGTAGATTTTCACGGTGGACTGTTTACTGTTTATTAAGGATTAGAAGAGAAACAGTGTGATTAAAGCACCCTGACATAGGGATGACGACACATCCTGTGTAACACTTTTTTTTTTTTTTTAACACCGGAAATGCGAGGTAACAGACCTCAGATTAGCAAAATGGAGATCTTTCCTTGCCTGAGAGAATGTCTCTTACAGCAGTATTAAAGTTGTAAAAATAAGTATATAAATAAATAAATAAATTTTATAAATCATTTTATATCAAAGCCTTGGTACACTGTAAAGTACAGTTAATATTATATCAGATTGAAAGTTTACAGCACTGAGCTCTGTGTTCTGTGGTCTCCTCAGGTTCTTACACTAACTGCATACATGTTTCTGGGTAAAAGAGTAGAAGTGCAAATATGTGGGTACATTTAAAGGTATCACACTAGCAACATGAAAAAAAAGCCTTTCTGACCTACATTAACCATAACCTCTTTACATGGTCAGACTTATGATTAAAAGGTCCTGTGTCTGCACACTGCACACAGACAACCTTAGGTATGTTACGTGATGTTTTTCATAATCTGGAGCATGCATGTGATCACTACAAACACGACTTTTGTATAGAGAAATGAACAAAAAAAAAATAAGAGAGACCTATGAATCTATCAACCATTTTGGGGCACTTTAAACATTTCTGATGCAATTCAACCCACAGTGATGCAATGCTTTCTATTAAAAGTGAGTTTCATATGAATCTTTTGGATATTTGTCACTAAAATCACATCCATAACAGTGCATTGGTTTTCCTTCCTTGGGGGACTCCTATGAAGACATTTTGTATGTAGAACCCCATAAGAGTCTTTCCCTATTAAGAAAAAAATCAAGAACTCTTCTGAAAAGATTCCAGAGATAAGGATAATTCTGAGATTTTGCTAAAAGCAGATAAGTTCCTGGACGGCATGGCGGTGTAGTGGTTAGCACTGTTGCCGTACACCTCCAGGGTCCGGGTTCGATTCTCAGCCAGGTTCGATTCCCGTCTCTGTGCGCATGGAAATTGCATGTTCTCCCTGTGCTTGGTGGGTTTCCTCCGGGTACTCCGGTTTCCTTTGTAATTGGCATTCCCAAACTGCCTGTAGTGTGTGAAAGGGTGTGTGCCCTGCCTCATGCCCTAAGTCTCCTGGGATAGGCTCCAGGCCTCTTGCAACCTTGAATACAGGATAAATTGGTATAGACGATGAGTGTGAGTGAGAGATAATTTCCTGTGTCGTACCTCCACGACACGTGGGTCTAAAACAATTCTAAAAAGAAGCGATGCGAAAGATTCATTAACAGTTATTGCAAACTCTTGATTGCAGTTGTTGCCAAATCATCATTTTAAAAACTGCATTTTGTATTTATTTAGCTTATCTTTGTGTAATATAATTTTATTTCTATAGGCCCCTTTCTGGTCAACCAAGGTCGCCTACAGTAAGGTCCTAATATTAAAATGTTTAATGATCTAAATCATTTAAGTGTGACAAATATGCAAAAAAAAAAATCAGGAAGAGGCAAATACTTTTTCACAGCACCGTTTGTAAGTATGCTGTGTAAGCAACATAATATGAATAGAACATCACATTTATTTATGAATAATGCTTTCCTATGTGTTTAATCAAATTACTCACGAACACATAAGTTTAACTTAGAATTTTCTCTTAATATAAGAGTTTGTTGTATTTAGAAATTCAAAAACACATATGGCAGAGGGTTGAATATTTTTAAGTGACGGGCGAGCAAGTTTCAGGAACAGAAATCACACCTTCTTTGTTTAGCATCTTGTTCTGCACCATCACATTTAGTTCTTTAAGAAATGACACCAATGTCAGCTGCTTCTTTTCGCCATGTTCATAAGGCAGAATGACATGTGACTGATAATGCAAGTACACAGTTATTATTAGTTACCCATTAGTCATCATGGAAATGAATAGGATGTGTTTCAGGAAGGGGGAGACATAAATAATGATCATTAACTAGTGATTTTACTCTTATAACTTAATTTAACTTTATTCTTCTAGTATGATCTGGCATAAATAAAGTATTGTTGTTAAGTGAGAAGGTTAGAATCATCTTTAGGACAAATTCAGACAAGCTGAAATGGTTCTTGCAACACTCTTACAAACAGAAAGACACTGAAAATGCTGTGGTTACTCAATCATTCCTCACAAGCCTTGGTATTGCAACACACAAAAATAAAATTGCTTACATCACTTATTAACCCAAATAGAGGCTATATTACTCTCTAGACTACAGCAAAAGCTATAGAACTCTATAGAAGCTTAATTATAGTCCTGTTTTAACCAAAGACTTGACCTAATATTGTCCTTTAATTGCTATGGTGACCATAAGCTTCTTAGTCATGTATAGATCTTGTACTGTAGATTATTATTTTTTTAATATGTTCTTGAATACGAGGGGCGTTCAAGTCAAATTGGGACTTTCTCTTGAAATGTTTTCTCTTGAAATCCCCCCCAAATGAAATCATAAAAAAATAATTGACATTTGCAAAAGACCTCAAGTACAGTACAGTTATCAGACTCTTAGCAGCAGTAAAATATTTGAATAGTGCAAATATTTTAAAGAAGGCTGTACGCCTTCAAAATAGATGGTTAACCGGTTGCCATATTAAGGAAGAGACAAATATGTCTGGGTGAACTGTGCACTCAATCATTCACCAACACCACTTGCACATTATTATATAGAGAAGTAAAGGGAGTTTTTACTCTTTCACTGTGTTATGTTATTCTATACACAATAAAAAGTCTCGGTTTGACTTAAATTTACCACAAGTGTTTGAAAAAGAAATACTTTTTGACATACAACAAGCTGCTGAAACACAGACTCCGTTTAATTCTCTACACAATCTTTATTCTTCTGTAGGTGGCCATAAGTACAAGCAATGAGTATGAAAGGTTCTTAGTTGAAATTTGCAGTCAGTGAAACATCCTTTAGCGGGAGACGTTCACCGACTCGCTCGCTCTGCTCTCACTGGGACACTTGTTCTCTTGTTTCTTGAAGAGCCTGCCAGGTGAAACAATACAAGAAATAAAATTGCATAAAGTCAGAAAGAATCAAAAACAGTATGGAGTAAACAGAGAGAGAGAGTGAATACAACAACATCAGTTATAATAAAAAAAAGATTAATAGGTAAAATATTATTTGGTCAC
Source organism: Clarias laeviceps (assembly GCA_030014305.1). Classification (NCBI taxonomy): domain Eukaryota; kingdom Metazoa; phylum Chordata; class Actinopteri; order Siluriformes; family Clariidae; genus Clarias; species Clarias laeviceps. The sequence goes on from JAQMYJ010000008.1 coordinate 6,842,871, forward strand.
ATTATACACACAACAGTTTTTGCACCATTCGAGACACCTTCTTGTGTTTTACTATTTAAACCTAAATCTTTGTGGAACCGCTCCTTCTTAGATCCTAATGAAACCCACTTTTAAAGTAAATATGTTAATCTTATAGATAAAATAAGTAGAAAGTTTAGTAGAAAGTTTTGAGACTAAGTGAAAGCAAGTTCAAGTTATTTGGTGTGTTGCATAATTATACCAATCAAGATATTAACTTTCCATTTACATTACATCAAGATTGTTCTAACGAATCAAACGAGCATTTACAATGAGGTATTTTAAACAAATATCCCATAATACATGGTGGTAATTAAAGCTCAGAGCATTTTAGCCATTATTTGCTTTGCAGATTTTTTTAAAGAAATTATAAATATATATAGGGATCAGGATTGTGCAGTATTGAGTAACATATCCGTTTTTCAGTACAAAGTAGACAATATGACGAACTGAACTTTAATAATTTTAACCAACTACCCAAACATGACTGAGCAAAAAATGTAAAATGAAATAGCACAGATACACATGATCATGTGTTTTTATTCTTGTTTTCATTTGCTTTTATGACCAAATAATAATAATATGCTTATTTTGAGAGTTCTACATTTTTGCAATTCCATTCCTATATTCCGGTAGTGGTAAAATTTACCCTTTATAAAAGTAATGATAACTTTCATTCTACCTGACATACTGTATATGAAAACCTACAAACACGGTTTGATGTCTGAAGCTTCCTTGTCAACACACACTGGCAAGGTTTCCATACAGTATAAGCACAATTATTTTTTATTGTCATTGACCTATACTGTGTTACATACTCCATAATTTAGACTGTCTATATAATTCCAGTGTTTAGGAACCAAAATAGTAAAATTGATCATCAAGAACATAATTTTCATTCATTTTGTTATTCTAATAAAATGAATAATTCACCGTCAGATATATAGTACATTCAGTTTTCCTTATTGCCAACAACATGATTTGACTCATTGTACTGTTTTATAAAAGCTGAATTTTAGTCATATTCTGATCACATCCTTATAATCTAAAGAGTAACGTTCTTCACTTCCAGGTCCTTGTCCAAACACATTGTAAATTACCATACATTTTTCCATACATAAAAAAAAAAAAAAAATATATATATA
>JAQMYJ010000008.1:6844141-6860582 GCA_030014305.1 Clarias laeviceps
AACAGCAGGAAAGGAAAAACTTAAGCAATAGAGCAGGAATGTCTGTGTTGACCTTCTGGATGGCATCTCTGGCATCGTTGTCCTGCAGCAGTTTAGCCTGGTCCAGTGCCTTCTCAAAGTGTAACACGCTGGATTTACAGTTCCCCAGTTTTACTGAAACAAAAAAAACTAAATACTTACATGCCCTCCTGTGTACAATTCCTCACCTCTGCATAACTTATTTTCATTACTTGTATTACTCGTATTACATTATGAGTAATGCAGTTTGGACTCACACTCGGCCTGCGCCACTAGCACGCTGGCATTGAGCTGCCATTTCGCATCACCGATGTCATCCGCAGCACTGAGTGAGTGGATGCCGTAGTCTCTGGCCTTGACGTAACGCTTCAGTTCCAGATAACAGCGACCGATCTCATGAAACAGCCAGGCCTTCTCCAGCCCACCTTGTATCAGGGGGATCTTTTCTTCCCAGCTGCACACACACACACACACACACACACACAATTAAATCTTTAAGAGGTAGTAACCTGTGTGAGTGTACATAATCTAAAGCTGCTTTACTTACACTTTTATGGCTTGTTGAAATTTGCCAATGTGTGCGTACACTCGGCCGATGTTGTCCAGAGCCCTGGATTTACTGTACATCAATTTACTGCAAAAAAATAGCATTAGTTTAACTTAAATTTGTGAAACTTAAGCAATATTAAACTATAAACTCTCATTCAACCAAGCGTGCGTGTACATACAGACATGCGCACTGAGATGTTGATTTCTCACAATTCCACAGCGCGAAAGAAACAAGAACCATCAGCTCAGTTGTGATCACGTGACGCTCGCCATCACAACAAGAAGCGCATGGTACTCGATGATAATTGGTTCTTGTATATAAAGACTCGCTCGTGTATCAAGTCAAAATTTATTAACATTTTTTGCTTGACTTGCGGGATGCTCGCAAACCGGGTTACTCGCAATCCAAGGTTCCACTCTAGCATTGAATTAAGAGCTAGTGAGCTACGTAGGGTGTACATTCTCTTGTTCCACACACAAGTAGTGCCCTTGATCAGGGGTTAGAGTGGGATTTGGGATTCAGTCTTGTGTTAGAAGCTTCTTAGCTTTGTAGCTTGTGTTAGCCGTGAACAAAAAACAAGGGCGATTTTGAAGGACTTAGAGGCAGTTACTAAGGAGACACTTTAGAGGCAGTTACTACAGCAGCTCTCTCCCCAGTACTGCGAACTGTACCAACCTACTTTCACCCATCCAATCAGATGACTCGGTAGGAATTGACTCACGATATCCAGTAAGCAAAAAGGTGCCTGCGTTCCATGTAGAACCTCATGACTCACCTTTGCTGGGCCAGCTCCAGGTCTTTACGGTGGTACTCCAGCGCCTTGTCCATGTTTCCCAGATCCATCATTGCATTACCTGATGACAGAGCAGAGAAAAACTGCCTGTAGTTTCTGCCAGCCTTTTACTGGAAGACGTAATCGTGTATGTGGATAAGAATACAAATTATACCCATGTAGCTATAAAGGTTTCCCAGGATTTCTGTCTTATTAGGCAGAGCTTTGTCAGACCAGCCTTGCACCGTCTGCAGCACCTCGCGGGCCTTCTTTAGGCCCATCTCCGTGATTCCCGTAGTCAGTTCTACAAAGCAAATAAAAAACACCACTAGCAACTGATTCTTGTTGCATATTGGGAATTTAAGGACACTAAATAAACACTGTTATTAAACATTTAAAATATCAACCCACACTACTGAAAATTAAACTACAACAATGTCTTACCAAATCGGTTATCATTTAACTTTCAGACACTTGCGCAATACAGTAAAAGCATCTTGGTTAGGTAAGGTTTCACAATGGTTTTGTGGTTTCCGTATGTGTTCAGATCCACACAATTATGCTAATTACTTTAGCAAAACCATGAATTCCTCCCACTTGAGTTGTGTAATCCAATCTCTGGAAGAACACTCTATAATATAAATGGATTATGAAACATTGATTAAGAAATTTCAGCAATATTGTACTGTCTAATACTCATCATCTATAACGCTTTATCCTGTATACAGGGGCCTGGAGTATATCCCAGGAAACTTAGGGCATGAAGCAAGGTACACCCTGGATATGGGGTGCCAGTCCATCGCAGGGCACACACACACACTCATTCACACACTACGGACAATTTGGGAACTCCAGTTAGCCTAATCTGCATGTCTTTGGACTGACGGAGGACCTGGGAGAACATGTAAACTCCATACACACCTCGGACCCGGACCCTGGAGGTGCAAGGCGACGGTGCTAACCACTAAGCCACCGTGCCACCCCTTGATTTACAATTACCAGATAAATGCTCGTGAGGCTCAAATAAACTCATTATATACAGTACTTCGACTTGTGAATCCTAGCTCAGGATGTCACCTGTATCAATCTCCTCCAGGTTTTTGAGGACGTACAAGGCAGGCTCAGAGGGAGGACGGTTCTGCGTGCGGTTCCACTGCTGCTGTAGGAGCTTTCGATCGCGCTCGCGTGCGTAGATAGGTTTCTGTTGCCGCCAAAACTCGGTACGTGTGTCCAGATACGAGATGCTGCTCATGATGACATCTTGGAGCCTCTCACCAGTACGTGTCTTTCCTTTTATTAGATCTGAAACAAGACACAAGCAAATGTCAACCTAAAGAGTCCTGACACCTTTGCACTGGGGGTTGGGTGTTAAGTGTAACAGCGTTAAATGTCACTCTTGAATAGCTAAAGGTTTAGAGACGCTTGTAGAGGATCCCGGACAAATTCAGGGGTTTGTGACCGCTTTTATCCAGATCCCAGATTTCTGTGCAGGATTTTTGCATATCACATATCTCACACACACACACACACACACCTTCATCTTTGAGGAGCTTCTCCAGGTACTCTTTATCAGTGTACAGCTCTCCCAAGAGCTGTTTGGCTGTTTTCTCACTCTTGGCTGTCTTTTGGCTCTGCACACTCAGGTCTTTCTTCATGGGTTGGATAAGCGATTTAAGCGGAGTTTTTTTGCGCTGCCAGTCAAAACACACATATAGATACTCAGATAACTGATTACGGTTTTACAACAATTTGCGATCATCTCAAGCTGATAGCTGTTGAGTTTCATTTCAAGTGGAATTAATTTCTACAGCAATAAAGCAGATAAATAGAGCTTTCACAACTCTGGTTTCATCAGTGTCTCTTAGGGACGCAGCAGGCAAACAAAGACTTACCTCCTTTACTTTATGGAAGTAAGACAGATCACCCTTATTCTCCAGTTTTACAGATGATGGGCCTAGAAAATTAGAAGGTTTATTCAAGTTTATTACCTTAAAAAAGTGTACATTTGCTTATCAGAGTGAGTTGTTCATTTTATTTAGAGTGAAGTTACTTTTCAAAGCAAATTTATTTGCATTACTTCAGTTGTTCAGCGCTAAAGGCTAAACACATGATTAAAATGAATCATAAGGTACAAAAGCAAGGGCTTTTTCATAGACGTGAGTGAATAAACTGTGAAGGATTTGCTGCTATGTAATTATGGTAAACATGCCATTGCATTGATTATGAAATTACAGTCGAATTGGGTTTGCTGGCTGTAATTAGGGCGGGTTTGTTCCTTTTAATAGTCGCATAATAATGTTGTGGGAAATGCACATGATTTTTCGAAATGCCGACAGATCATTGTGTCCGTACAAATTTGAGGAGGCTGAGTGTAATTAACCCAGAGTAGTTTGTACATTCAGATTGTACATTACAAAAATGTCATTAATGAATGAGCATTAGTGTGTATTTTTAAAGAGGCCCATCATTCAACCTCGTACTGTTTAACAAGGTTACAATTTAATGAGTATACAAATCCAACAACTCTGTGATTAGTAACTCTTTATAAAGCACTCACTTCCTACGGAGTTGTTAATAGCTTCCTCGGCTTTCTGTATACCCAGCCTGAACTCCTGCAGCTCTGGCCGCAGTTTGTGGCCTCGGTGGTAGAAGACCAGCGCAAACTCGAAATCCCCCATGGTGTACAGAGCCTCTGCCTTCTGGTACAAACCCTGAGCAAGATGAGGGGAATCTTTTTGTTATTATTATATCATGATGTGCTACACACGCTTGTTTCACATCCTGAGCTACAGCAGGTTATGACAAAAACAGCCAATTACATAACACGCAAAGTGTTCAAAAATCTTAAATCGATTATAGGAGCATTTATTTCCACACAAACAAGAAAAAATCTGGTATTCATGAAAGACCTGTGTGTTTGTATTCTATGAGAGTTTTGTATTTTAAAATTATATAACTGGCAATGAGTTACCGCACTTATATACATTAATTACATTGTATTAAATAAAAACATATGAACATATTTTTATCATATGAACAAATTTAGATCTCGTCCACACATACATATGTATTTTTTACACTTTTATTCTGAAAAAGGAAAAAAAAATTCTTTGTTCACATTAAACGACAAAAACTTGCTGTGCTGTTTAAGCACGTTGAACCAGCAGGTGGCGATATTAATTCTAACCATAAAGCCATGCTGGCCAATCAGAAGCCTGAAAAAACGTTGTCGACAATTATGTCACATTTTGACCCCCAAAAAGAGGAGTCCCAGTAAATATTAGTGATGCCGAGATGAAGCCCCATTCAGGTGTCGAGGCTTCCCAGTCAGTAGTTTCACCAGAATTTCACCAAAATTTCATTAAGTTCATTTAAGAACTCATTGAACTGACATCTAGTGGACTCTATTATCGCAAGTTTTGGAGCTTCAGTGCCTTACATAACCTCACTAATGCACCAATGACAAGGCCTTAATGAAACAGCCTGGAGAAAACCTACATGAACACGGTCTCCAGAACTCCATCCATCATTTCAGGGACCTCTGTAGTCCAACTAGGGACCGTGGAGGCCAGTGGTGACCATTGTATTTATTCCCATTTTTACAATCATGGTAGAACCTCTGGTCAATATTTACACACTAGGGGCAATTTGGGACGCCGATTAGACTAACCTGCATGTCTTTGGACTGTGGGAGGAAACCAGAATACCTGGAGGAAACCCACCAAGCACGGGGAGAACATGCAAACTCCATGCACACAGACCCCAGGTGGGAAATGAACGCAGAACCTGGAGGCACAAGGTGACAGTGCTAACTACTAAGCCACCATGTAAGCCAAACCTTGCATGCATGTCTATTCTGTTTGCCACAGCATTTTTTTTTTCAAAGCTGTGCCACACTTAAGAGCTGGTAAAGATAACTGACTGATCTGGTGTGTTTCAACCTGCGATGTTTTGGATGCCATAACAATACATACTGTAAGCTCTCCTTTTTTTCATAACACAGCACTCGAGATTTTATGTGTAAAGGATTTAAAAGCATGACAGAGTAAGAGTCACCAAATGCTTAAAAATATAGATTTTTCTTTTTTTTTTTTTTTTTTTTAAATAGGCGTAGACATGTGAAGAAACTTCCATTTCTGCCCCTAAGAAATCAGAAATGTTTTGTGCTCATTTTTCACTCTCAGAGTTTTACCTTTTATGGAGTTTTCTGGGTGTCACTAAATGCAAATGAGCTGTGCTGTGGACTGTTTTGTACTTTGAGTGACTGGCATTTATTAATATATTTGTATGCACATGTGTGGGGAATAAATCAGCATTACTTAAGCATTTGTCAATATGGTGTTCAGCTTTATAAAGAATTGAAGATGTTATAATATCAGCGTGTAAGAGTCAGGTACTTCAAAAACATTATACATTAAAACTGAACATTGCTGTTTGATCGAGGCTTTTGAGTGCAACTCAAAAAAACCCACCTTGAAAAAGTTTTTGTCGTCTTTCAGAGAAGCTTCTGCGTCCTTCAGGGCATTTTCAGCGTCACCCATTTTCACATAACACCTCGATCTGGCAACCAAACAGTTCCTGTCGTCTGGCTGTAATAGCAAAGCCTGAACACACACACACACACACATCTGCCTTCTAAACAATTTATTTACACTTATATACAACTCATCTAAAAAGAGTATATAGAGTATATATTGAGTGTGTGTGTGTGTGTGTATACATGCGCATCTTGATAAATTAGAATATCATCAAAAAGTTGATTTATTTCAGTTAATTCAATTCAAAAAGTGAAACTCAAAATCATTTAGATTCATTACACACAGTGTGTTTCTTTTAATGTTGATGATTATGACTTACTAATGAAAACCCCAAATTCAGTAGAATCACAAGGAGTGGACTGCAGCTGGAGTCAGTGCTTCAAGAGCCACCATGCACAGACGCATCCAGGACATGAGCTACAACTGTCGCGTTCCTTGTGTCAAGCAACTCTTGAAACCGAGACAACGTCAGCGGCGTCTTACGTTGGCTAAGGACAAAAAGGACTGGACTGTTGGCCAATGTTCTTCTATATTTAATTTGGAAAAAGGTCCCAGATAGTGGAGGAAGAGAGGAGAGACACAGAATCCAAGTTGATTGAAGTCCAGCGTGAAGTTTGCACAGTCAGTGGTGGTTTAAGGAGCCGTGTGATCTGCTGGTGTTGGTCCACTGTGTTTCATCAGGTTCAAGGTCACCACAGCCGTCGTCCAGGAAGTTACAGAGGGATGAATTTGGAGTTTTTATTAGCTGTAAGCCATAATCATCAAAATTAAAAGATATAAATAATTAAATAATATTTATCAGTCTGTGATGAATCTATGTAATATGAGTTTCACTTTTTGAGTTACTGAAATAAACAAACTTTTCAATGCACTCTCAGTGTGTATGTACAGTACCTGTATATATACACACCAGTGCAGCGTAATGTTTCTTAGGGTTTTTTTTTCCTTACAGGTGCATGTATTGGTGAGATGAACAGTTTTGTTAATTTTTTTGTGAAATGGTGACAATATTTCTTTTAAATTCAAAATATAACTTTTGTTATTTAGAGTGTATATTTAAAAGAAATTACATCACCACAACACATCAAAATAACCCAAGATCATGCAGTATTTGCAGAGATTTAATATCTCAAATAAAAAACAAAATGCCAAAAATTTGTAAACAAATCAGTATTTGGTGGAATAAATCTGATTTGAAATTACAGCTTTCATGTTTTTGACAATGCTGTTGGGTAACTTTATACCACTCATCAGCTTTGCTTGATGGTTTGTTACCATCCATGTTCCTCTTGATGACATTCCAGAAGATTCCTGGAGTAAATTGCAGTGGGTCTCTCTAGTACTTTTCCAGAGCGCTAGATATATAAATAAATATATACTGCTCAAAAAAAAATAAAGGGAACACTTAGTCCCGGTTTGAATTGAACACCACTCATATGTGTATGCATGGTTCAAATATTATATTAGGACATAAATTCATAGGTTTATTGTTATCAAATATATTATTACTATTATAATTAACCCTAGGCACCTGACAGCCGTCGAGACCATTAATACAAATTCTCATTTAATGTTTATTTTGTGGCACATTTATTTTGCAGGGGTTTGTCATGTAATACAAAAATGTTTACACTAAAATATTATGATGAAAAATTACACAGAACGATTTTTAATATAAAATAATATAAAAACGAACATGTTGTATATGAGAATTATATATATATATATATATATATATATTCCCTATACATGTCTTTTTTATATTGCTTATTTTATAATCAAATTCGTTTGGTGTAATTTGTAGATCATAAACCTATAAATTTATGTTGTAATATTTGATACAGATTATGACGAAATTCAACCTGTATATCCAGAGTGTATTAAACTTTATATATTTGACGAAATTAAAATATTCCCAAGTTTGTAAGTTTTTCCTCAGCTCTTACCGTGGAATAGCTTTCAGCAGCCTTACTATATTCCCCTTTGTGAAACAGCTGGTCGCCTTCAGCCATGTAGGTGGTAAAGGTACTTTTCGGTCCCTGTTCTCCCTCGTTATCAGACATTTTTAAACTCGCTTTCTTTTAGTTATTAATCCGAGACTGAGTGAGTAGCAACCGAAACAGTTCCAGGTCCTCGCGCGCACTCAGGACGGTCCCGTCACCGGTATCCAGGCAACCACATAACAAAAACCGCGGACGCAGCGGCTTCACGTCAACTAGCGTCCAGAAAAGGGACTGTAAATCATTTCATTTAAATAAGACATGGAGAGTTAAAACAAACATTAAACACTGAAATCCCACATTAAAAATGACGAGTCGGATAAATGGGGAGAAACAGAAAACAGGCTAAGTTTATTTACACGGTTATTTCCAAAAACGGTCCAAAGTCAAGACTGTTGCTTTAGCCTGAGCCTGAGCAATGTGAATGTTCCTCGTCTGAATGCACCATGAGGATCTTAGGACGGGCAACATGATTCGTTTTTTTTTTTAAACAAGTTGTATGCGAATCGCCGAACCAGCTAGTTTCGTTTCCCAAAAAACAAACAAAAAAAACCTACTGACACATATACAAAGGGGACTTCCCCAGTATGACTGCTTAGTTTAAAGTTAAAGAAGATTCAAAATCATTCAAGTATGGATGTAAGGCAGACAAACACTCATTCACTCTTCATCTATTATCACTTTATTCAGTATACAGGGGACACTGGGAGCCCGAGAGGGCTTAGGGCACGATGTGGGGTACACACCCTGGACGAAGTGCCAATTTATCGCAGGGCGCACATACACTACACAACACACACACCCTTATTCATACACTACGGTCAATTTAGAAATTAGCCTAATCTGCATGGGAGGAAACCGGAGTACCCGGAGGAAACCCACCAAGCAAACTCCTTGCACACAGACCCTGAGGCGGGAATCGAACCCAAGCCCTGGAGGCCCCAGGCGACAGTGCTAACCACTACGCCACTGTGCAGACAGTTCCGGACATCCAGAAATCCAGCTCAGAAACAATGATACAAACTACATCCGAAACAACACTCCTGACAAACTGAAATTGACTTTAGTATTAGAACTGGGTTCTCCAAATCTGCTTCGTTAATCTTTTTTAATCCACCTGTCAAACCTGGGGAAATATACTCAATCATGGATATTGTGTGGGGAATTTCAGTTCTTTAAATTAGATTTTAAAAGAACCCATAGGGATTTGTACTTGGGTCCTCTGCAAATAGTTGAAAATCCGTAATCTCAAATCGGGCTGCGCACAAAAAAAAAAAAAAAAAAAAAAAAAGAGGGGGCACGGCTTGAGCTTGTTCTTCACAGGACTTCGCCGTCTAAGATCCTCTTGTAGCTGACGAACATTCACATCTCAACTGCTCACGTCCGGCTTGAGAATTTACAATAAATATTGATATCAAAAAATGAATACATTTTATAGTTAAAAAAACAAAACAAAAAAACTAATTAAAACAGTCATCAACTATCAACACGAACAGAACCACTTTACATTCCAGTAAAATGTACAATGCAGCAAGGGGGTTGAATGTCATGTTCAAATGATGAAATCCTGTTGAGATCTTGTATGTTTGGGGAGAACCACTAGAGGGAACCAGAACACCTGGGTTGTACTTGTATGCAGTAGTTCAATGTGTGGGATTTATTATTATTTTTTTTTCCGTTTTGTTTTTAGCACAACTATTTGAAGAACGCTTAAGTAAAATTTTAACAATACAGTTTGGCATAGTATGCTATCGGCAGTTCAGAAGATTTAAAACAAGTGAAAGGAGTTTACTCCGGAAACATTATTATTATTATTATTTTATACATTTGGAGATGAGGTACTCGTTATACATTCCTTCCTACTGGCGTCACGAGGCGTCTCAAAGCACAAACCTTGATAATAACTGGCACTTTACATCGGCATAGTGTGGTGCAGGAGAATGTGGACGAGATGTACGAGTCTTGCATTGATGCGCTGAATGCTGCGAATGATGTTTTACAGTCGATATGTAGCACCTTCTATAAGTTTGACAACTTTGGTTCTACAACCAAACAAACTGGGAAAAGTAATTTTTCTAGAGTGGTTAATTAACTAGGACCATTTTTAATAATAATAATAATAATAATAATAAAAATAATAATAAAATAAAAAATAAACAAGCGCAGCAGTTCATGATGCCACTGTGATGAAGGGAAAAAAAAAAAAATCTAAATTGTGGTCAGAGCAAACTGCTGGACTCTTCACGGTGTTGTTTTTAAAAAGGTTGTTTACAGAATGACCGCTTGCTGATCCTAGGACCCTCTTCGACGCTGCAGTACAACACGCAGTTGTATATGGGTGGGTTTGTGTGTGGGGGACAGGTGAGAGTCTGTGTTGGGGTTGGTTCTGGAGGCCTGCATACATGCGGGAGGGGCTGGACGGTTAGCCGAACTGGAAAAAGAAATTTCCAGGTCCGGATGCTGTGAGGGCCAATAAAACAAAGGAGTCACAATCTGAGTCTAGTAGTTACAATGTTATGATTGTAATATTAAGCAAATGATCACAATTTGAGTACAGATCCGTGGTTCATGCCTCACCTTCGAAACTGAAACCACTTGGGCCGCCAAAAAAAGCTTTGAAAATGTTGTTGGCATCGAAATCTGTAGAAAGAAATAAAAAAAATTATTGAATAAAAAAAAATAATAATAATCCAGGCAGCAGGAAAATTATGTAGACATGTGAGACGTTGAGCAGGTCAGGGGTCTTATTTTCATTCAACTAAAATTAGTGGGAGCATTTTAATACAAAATTCTTTTCTTCCAAAACTCTAGCAAAGTAACTCACAACTGAACAACAATAAGTTTTTTTTTAATGCTGATCCATTAGTTAAGAATTTATAGTATTACCTTTAAAGGGTCTACAGATGAGATCAGTTTTAAACCGTAAGCAGGAAGAACAAACTTCTTGTTCTCTCTCTATACATCTTTAATAATTCTATCATCTTTTGAACATGCTGTCTTTTTTAAACATCCACCCAGGGAGTGTAAATAAAATCTAGCAAATCTATGAAAAAAGTTAACCCGTCACAATGGACACCAACTATTTGTTTTCATGGACAATATTCCTTCAACCCGACTAAAAAAAAAATCTGTTATTGTTAACATAGATGATCTGATAAGATGTGTCAATTTCAGATTTTTTTCTTTTTTGACATGTACAACGTGGATCTGCCTGCTGTGAAGCGTTTAAACTGATGGAAAAATAACAATACACATTTCTCCAACTTTGAAGTTTGGTTAAGCTTTCCACATTTTCTGATAAGTCCAGCTTTCTGGTATTCAAGAATTCAGTCTCATCTATGATTGGTTAGATCTTTACTACGTGTGAAACGTGAGCCAATCAGTAGTCCTCACTCAGACTCAGTGGATGAAAGCGAAGATGGGTCCGATTAGGAAAGGAAGCAAAATTTTCTTCCTGGAAACTCATCGAGTCACCCAATGTTACCCTCATGCGGGGCAAATGTGTGCAGAAAAAAATATTTATTCCGACAAGAGAGAAATTTTTTTTTTTTTAGATTTTGTTACCACTCCAAACACACTTTTAGCAAATCATTTGATTTTAGCAAATCAAAGCTGTGCTGCCCAACAATGTATGAACATTTTACATCGTCCTACCTGTAGGATTATAGAGGAACATTTTACCTCATTTTACCCAACATCACAAACACAAACATAAGAATTTAGTACAGGTAGCCCCTGACTTACGAACGAGTTCTGTCCCGGGAGCTGGTCTTATTTCAGATTTGTTCTAAAGTCCAACAAAGTGAGTCTTATACGCCTTTGACACAAATATACAATGTAAGGCGTACCAAGCCACTTGACTAAATCTGTCCACTTTCCCCACACTGCCATCATGTGGCCAAAAACCGTAACCGCACCTAAGGAAATTAATCTCTCAGTGAAATGTAACACTGTTGTCTCTGCGCCTTTAAATCGCGAGGGGAATCCCGGACGTCATTTTGTCTCAGAGCTGTTTTCCACTGTATTGGACTGTGAACTCTGTATTGCTGAGGATTTTCAAAAATTCGGATTATTTATTCACCATCAGGACAGATTTACAGGACAGACATTTTCTATCATCGTTCTCCCGGACTGATTCATTGAAACTGGTGGGGCCGACTCATTTCTCCCACAACCCAACACACACATACATACATTATACCGGGGCTTTGGACATTTTATACATTCACTTACACACTGAAAATATTGAATATAATTGTAAAATATTGGTATCTGGTGCACTGCAATGTCTTTGGTACAGTTTTTTTTGTACAATACATGTGGAGTATTGGAAGTAGAACTGCGGCCTATTTGCATCTACAGAAATTAGTAACGCGGGCACTACCAGCAAATAAATGTAATTTTAAAGTCAGTGCGGTGATTCCTTTTTTCCTATCAATTTCCACACAAAAGAATCAACATATCACAGAATTGACTTATCTGCAATGGTAAAGCATCTAACCAATCATAAATGAGACATTTCCTAAAACAGAAGGCAGGATTTGTAAGAAAAATGTGAAGTCTAACCCAACCTTAAATCTTTGCATGATGCATTTTATATTCTAATTGCTGTTATTAGTGGAAAATTAGGGTCCATGCAAATGCGCCCAATAGCGCCTGTAACTCTTGAGGCTAGTCTGATGAGGTAGCGAAATCATTTACACCATAATGTAAATAGATAAAACAGCAAATTCTACAATAAAGAACGCAATGGTTCAAATGTAAAAATCTGTCATTGTTTTAAATATATTTTACACTCAACACTCTGCGACTTGGTGATCCCTGGTGTAGGCAACCTCATCATTCTTTTTCTGACTTTATCAATTGAATTGCTGATTTCAGATCCACTTTAAAATTTTGCCCAGTAAGACAAAGTAGCTTATGTATTTGTTCATGCATTGGTTTTTGTGAAAGAGAGACAGACCCATGTTCATGTCTTCATCTTCTAGATCATGGCCGCTGTCGTAACGAGATTTCTTCTTGGGGTCTGAGAGCACGGTGAAAGCCTCACCCACTTCTTTAAACTTCTTTTCCTCTTCCTTCTGCACTTCGGCACTCGCTCCGCTGTGCCGATCTAAGACGGCAAGAGAGAGAGGAGAAATATTAAATCAAAAGATATAATTGCTATGTGAAAAGCTAACAGTCTGTATTTTGAAGTGAATGAATATGTAATATCCTGCCTGGATGGTGCATAAGGGCCCGTTTGCGGTAGGCTTTCTTGATCTCGTCTTCCGTCGCGTTTTTTTCCACTCCTAGAACTTTATAGTAATCTTTCCGTTTGCTCTTCTTCAGCTCCAGCTGAGCGTTCTTCAATAAAGTCTTGTGTTCTAAACGACAGGAGACACTGTTGTAAAGCGGCAAAGGAATGACGAGGAATTTCACCTTTAGTCTGAACATCACCATCAGCCCACCTACCTTTAGTTTTCTCTGTCTGATAGACTTTCTCATAGTCCCTCACAGCTTCTTCATACTGTTCTGTGTCCATATAACTGCAGGATACGAATGCAGAGATAAGTACAGTATGTGCATATATTCATAAAACACACACACACAAAACAGGCTTACCACTGGGCTCTTCGTAAGTATGCTTTAATATAGGATTCATCCAGTTTAATGGCTTTTGTACAGTCTTCAATGGCCTGCTCCAGTTTCTTTAACTGAAACACAGTAAATATGCATGTGAAGAGCTGCAAGCACATACTACGATCACAATTAATAGAGATTGGGGGGGGGGGGGGGATCAAATAGATTCAATTATGATTTGTGATTCTATGAAAAGTGTTCACGTGATTAAAATTTTTTTAAAATCTATTTTTAGGTTTATAATGGAGATCCACCGGTCGATTAGCCAGGGACCAGAATCGGTTGGTTTTTAGTTGATTGTTCGTCAATCAGCTTCACGCATAAATGATTCCGTACTGAGTGCAGGAGCTTCCGAGTGGCACAACAGAAACACATTTTTATTAATTTTACATTTTTCTCCCTAATTTAGTGGTGTCCAATTCCTCCCCGTCACTAGGGGGCTCCCACATTAAGCTTCTACTAACATTCAGTCGGGAGGGACGCAGACTATCACGCGTTTCCTCCGACCCACGTGATGTCACCGAACATCTTTTTGAACTGCTCGCTCACGTACCGTTGGGGGCGGAGTAGCACACTCCGAGGACAGCGCTATCCGTGCCCTCCGCTTATGTGAGCTCACAGACGCCTCTGATTGGCTAGTAGAGTCGTGATTAATGTGGGAGCACGAGTACCTCTCATCCCTCCCCTCTGAGAGAGTTCGGCCAATCAGCGGTCTCTAAACCTCCGGCTGAGAGAGGTTACAGCATCACCCTGGGATCGAACCAGCGATCTCCGGATGATAGGGCGAGCACTTTACCACTGCGCCACTCGGAGGCCATCAGAAACACATTTTTAAGGTGTTACATTACCAAAAATTTGGCATGTTAAAAGCCTGCTTTTTTTCTCCAAACTCTCTGAACGAATTAGTCTCTCATCACACACTTGTACATAAGTCTTAAAAAGTGAGAATTAGTTGGAAACTGCTAGCGTTAGAAGCCCGTGTTAGACAGCCTCGCATGCCTGTTTATACAGTTACACTATTTTACACAGTTTCATCCCGTGTGATAGGAGTGAATTACTGTATTCGCCAAATTTGTTTAGAAAAAATAATTAAGAAGGATGACGGAGATACATGCTGCTCAGGAAAAAATTAGCTTTTAGAAAAATTTAATATCGAGATGATATATTTATACAATCTTTTAGATACTTTCAGAATTGCAATTTTAATCAAATCGACACCGAGGTATCATGATATCGTATCGGGAGGAGATTGGTGATTCCCATCTCTAATAATTAATATGTATGCGATTTTGTTAAGTACATTTAAGTACTGCATCGAAATAACTTCCAATAGCAGCACTGACATGGACCCTAATATTCTGTTAATAATAGGAAAAATAGCCAGCGAGAATAAAAATGCAGTCTGACCAATCTGAATGAATTTTCACTTAAGTAAATTTTGATTTTTGAAGTCAGTGTGAACAGAAAAGAATCACATCTAGTAGTAAAGTGTCTAACCAATTACATATGATATGACATACAATTCTAACCCAACCTCAAAGCTGGAGATAAATAATCTACTACTTCTGGTATATTTCTGGCAGATTAAATGTAATTTTATATCACACACACATTTCTATATACATATCCATGCATACATACACACACTTCATATGTCATACTTGTTGAAACTGTTGTATAGTGGTTGTCAAAAGAGTAAAAGGTGGTTGTGTAGTTTTAGTGGTGTATGGAGAGGTTTAAAGGCTCACCTTGGAGCCGACGGTGGCTCGGTTGCAGTAAAGCTTGGCGTTAGTTTTGATGTTGTTGGGATCGATGGTCAGGGCCTCAGAGTACAGCTCGTAAGCCTCTTCAAAATTGCCCTCTTTAAACGCCTGGTTCCCTTCTTCTTTCTTAGCCTTCAGAGCTTTGGCATTCTGCAGTGGCAGAGAAAAGAAAAACTCGGCTTTTAATATGGAAAAATCCCTCTCACACAAGTTTATATAAACACGGGCAAGCAAGTCGCTGAAGAATTCTAGCATAGTAAACTGTGAAAAGATAAGAAATGCTATGGCACAGCATTAGAAAAGGAAAAAAAAAAAAATACAATTCCTGGAAATTCTCAATAGGACTTGTGCCAATACAATTAAAGCAATAGTACAGTAAAAAATAAAACGGGTATAAAAGACTAAAGCTGAACAAAAGGGCCATGTCTGGACATCGGTGCACAGTAAAATGTAACCAACTATTTGATACCACAACTCTGACTGGTCCATCTGGTAGAATCCTTGTTTCCGGCTTTTTGAGCATGTGTTAATAAACTCAGATTATTAAATTTACAGGACAGATCACTTAATCCATGTTCTCACTTAATAAATTCTGTGCAAAAGCTGAACAAAAGGGCCATGTCTTGACATCGGGAAGCTTTTGGCCATTTGGCCGATGTATATATGCTAATAATGTCACAGGTCTGAGTAAACAAGTAGTGGTTTAAACATTTCTCACAAGTCCCTGTTCTCAGTACAGCAAGTCCCCGACTTATGAACATCCGAGTTACAAATTTCTGCAGATACTAACAGACCCCGTATCTACGATCATGCCTAGATGCAAACAAAACGTGGAAGTAGGACGAAACGTGGATGAATCTGACTTACAAACGTGCTCCCGGAACGGAACTCGTTCATAAATCAAGGACTTTGTGTATATTGAGAACTCACTAATGTGATACAAGTGCAACTTATATCATTAAAAAGAAATACCACACACACACACACATACACACACACATACACACACACACACACACACACACACACACACACATACACACACACATACACACACATACACACACACACACACACACACACATACACACACACACACATACACACACACACACACACACACACATACACACACACACATACACACACACACACACACACACACACACACACACACA
>JAQMYJ010000008.1:6860682-6874572 GCA_030014305.1 Clarias laeviceps
TACACACACATACACACACATACACACACATACACACACATACACACACATACACACACATACACACACATACACGCACACACACGCACACACACGCACACATACACACACTAATACAGCTGACTCACTCTGCAGGCGAGACGGGCCTTCTCATGATCCGGTGCCATGCGGAGTGCCTGAACGAAGAACTGCACAGCTTTATCGATACAGTCTTCATAATATAAACACAAACCCCTCACATACAGGGCATCACCATTAGTGGAGTCCATCCGCAAGATATCACTGCAAGAGAAAGAGAAACTGTTTAAAAAAAAAAAAGGAAAAAAAAGGCATCTTAAAAAAAACAAAAAAAAAAAAACTGCATTTTTAAATTTTTTTTTTAAAGGATAAAATTAAATTCCATAGCAGTAAGTCATATGGAGTCTTTCCTGTGTTTTTTATGCTGTTGTATGGTTACCTGGCAACAGACTGAGCTTCTGGGTAGCGGCCGAGCAGCGCCAGGCATTCCGCCTTCAGCACCTTAAATCTGTGACACGCAGAGGCCGACTCCAGGGCTCGATCCATACAGAACACCACCTACACAGACACGCGCACACAACACTTACAGTAAGAGTCTATCTGCAGTCGCTGTAAAAACATTTACATCGGTTTGATTTCTGATTTCTCTTCTATATAAATCACACGGACCATTCTGAAGTCTCGTTTGTCGAAGCCGATCTCCGCCATGCGCTCATACTCCAAAATGGACTCTGCGTTCTTTAGCTGCAACACAAAACCCATAGAACGTGAGCTGTACATGTACATAACGCTTACACAGGTTACAGTCTTTGATTCCAACAGCTATAAAAATGCATGGCTCTAGGGTTAGAACTTTTGTGAGCTTTGCCCTACTTGGCAAAACAAACAACACTGGATGCAAAAAGGAAAACATTTTGATAGGGGTGATGGACACCTAAAGGTTAATTTATGTTTCTGCTCACGTAGCCATGTACCCTACTGTATACCCCGACATATACAGTACCTCCCCTAAAATGTAACCAACTACAAAGACTGTCTTTGATGCCACAACTCTGACTGGTCCATCTGGTAGAATCCTTGTTTCTGGCTTTTTGTGCATGTGTTAATAAACTCAGAGCACACATTATTAAACTCACAGGACAGATCACTTAATCAGTGTTCTCATTTAATAAATTCTGTGCAGAAATTATTAAAAGGTGCCTAAATTGATCATGCTAATCACTTTCTCTCTGTCTCACACAAACGTAGATCCCTTTGATTTAATACGCAGGTTTATTTACGATTCGGACTGTGATATGTGGATATACTTGGGGTTTCGTCTGTTAAACACAACCTTTGCCCCCTGCTTTAACCCCTACAACCCGAAGCATTTTAGCCATTTTTTGCATTAATATTTTTCATAAATATATGAAAGACTTGGGATTGTGCACATGCACAACTAGGCAATATGATTAATTTGATTTTATTACATTTTAACCAACTTTACTGAGCGCAAAAAAAAAAAATTTTTTACAAAGGCAAAGAAATAGTATTATTAATTATACATAAATTTATTTTTTTGTTGTTGTTGTTTCTCTGACCAAAAAAATTATAATAGAAAGAAATACGAGCAATTAGTGATTAAATTTTATTTTTGCAATGTCATTCCCATAGCTATAAAATGTACGTTTTAAAGAAACAGTAACTTTGGTTCTACCTAACGTATCTAAACACCAGTTTGATGTCTGAAGCCTCCCACGTCGACACACACCGGCAGGACTTCTGTACAAGCAGTTTAATTAATTTATTTATTTAACTGGTCTTGGACACCAATGCCGTGTTGCATCTTGAGTTTTAAGGGTTAGACATGTTTGACATTCTCTCTAGGTATTCAGTTTTTTACGTCATTAAATACAAATCGCATAAAAATAAAAAAAATAAAAAAGACCCGCAAACGCATGTTCACGTTTTCTAAATGTAACGGAGAAATCTGACCTTAATAATATACTATAAATACTATAATCTGCCAATTCAGAAACGTCTATAGTATGCAACAAATAAAAACTAAATGGCAGACTCAAACGTTCTGAAAACTGATCAATTACGTATCAATTGTTTTGGATACGACTCTGCAATTTCCTTAAAGGGAACCTTTAATACAAAACTCATTTTTATTGTTAGATATTCAGCAGGGTCTCCATTCCAGTAAACTAATGTGTACTGCTTTTTCCTTCTACTTTTATTTCTGTACTGGCTAAGTCTTAAACAAACCAAATTAGACCCCCCCCCTCCCCTATTGTGACCTTATCTAAGAAGATTCCCTCTCCTGGTTTGCTCATCTTTGCTGTTCTCTGGAGGGGCGTGGCTCAGAAGTAGCTCATTTATGACACATTATGGCACATTTGTAGGAGGTGTGAAATGAGGAAAGTTTCTGGTATTAGGTCAGTTATAAATACAGTATTTAAGGGGTATTTGAGATATTTAAGGCAGCTCTGCTGTCCGTGTTAACTTGAATTATGGAACCTTTAATGTAGCGAGTGAGCAGCACTACTTTATTCTCCCCTAATGTGACATTTAATCCACTCTGAAGGAAATTTCAAGATGCAAATCCGAGACGCCCGGCATGTCAGATTCCTGTAGTGTGTGTATATATTATATGTGTGTGTGTCTTACTTCCTGCTGAGCCTGGCTGTTGTCAGATTCCAGCTCCAGAACCTTCTGGAAACACCGACTGGCAGCCATGGCATTGCCGAGCAACAGGTGGCACTTGCCCTCCCGTAAGTGACCCTGGGGTGGGG
This sequence comes from Clarias laeviceps, assembly GCA_030014305.1. Classification (NCBI taxonomy): domain Eukaryota; kingdom Metazoa; phylum Chordata; class Actinopteri; order Siluriformes; family Clariidae; genus Clarias; species Clarias laeviceps. The sequence goes on from JAQMYJ010000008.1 coordinate 6,863,478, forward strand.
GGTGGGGGAAAAGGAGGATGAATGAGTGAGCAAACACACAAATAGGTATTTACTAAAATCTTTCCATTGCATCATTCACAGGACGGTCAGGGACTTAATTCAGGGCTCTGATTTCACCAAACAAAGGAAAGGTCCGAAAGAAATATCCAGGGAGCACGCGCACACACACACACACACACACACACACACACACACACACACACACACACACACCAGCCACTTATGACCATCAAAAAACTGTGACAGACTTATTAAATCACTCTGTCTTCAGTTATTTACAGCAGCAGTCAGATCAGAATTACTATGATCTAACTTCTAAGAAATAATTTTTTGCTCCACTAACTCTCAGTCTAAATGAGGACACAATCCACTTATAACTGCCCTCTTTTACAAAGTGTACCGTACCTCCATGAGAGACAAAAACAAAAGCAATGGGGGGAACCAGTGTGTAATAAGTGGGATTGAGACCAATTCGCTCACAGAGATTGGAAAAAAAAAATTCAGATCGGAGGCTTTTAACGCACATGGTTTTTGATAATGTAAACACAGCCCTGAAATATTTAGAAATATCCCTGCTCAATATACTGGTTCTAGGAAAAAAAAACAAAAAAAAAACAAAACAATATGATTGATTCAATCAGTTACATACTGCAATGTGATCATGTCACTCCAAAAATCTAAAAAAATATATATTTTTTTAAAATACGTTTGCATTTGAAAGAGTTGGCATTGTTGCTGTTCCTCTATAATCCTGCAGGTGGCGCACTCTAAATGATTCGCTCCTACCACACAGTCACGGCGTCCTGTGTGGTAGGATAGAATTATTTGCCAAGTTTGTTTAGGATTGTAACAAACCCTGAAAGAAAAAAATAATAAAATTAAAAAAAGATTAATATAGATTTTGGATATTTATAAAACCATGATGCTTACAGATTTAAAATACAAAATGTATTGGCAACTGGTATCATATGTACATGTATCGAGATATTATCGTATCAGAAGTAGCCTGATGATTCCTATCCATTCTTGGCATTATTTGTGCCTCTCGATTTTTTTAATTATTATTTTTTTTTAATAAAGCAGCTGCAATTCAGTCACATGTCCATTACATATACCGGCATTTCAGGAGAAAAAGCCCAACCTAAAAGAAGTCTAATGTCACTGCACGTCTAATACAGTGATTAGCAGACGAAGCTAGACGTACTATAAACTGACCCATCTTACACTACTCAACCACAGTACGCTATAACCACATGCCTGCATACACTCCTAAATAAAGTAATCCTTGGTGCAACATTCTGGGCGGAGCTTCCAGAGAAAAGCAGTTCACATCAGGGATTTCAAGACAGCCGCACAACTGTCAATCATATCAGAATTATCAGAGCACAATCTCATAGCTGTGCTACCAAATAAATAAATAAAAAAAAATAAAAATGCATACACTAGTGGAAACTTAATCTAGGCTAATATTTCCTGCATCAGACTCCTTAAAGAGCCTCAGAACTGATGAAATACATTAGTGCGGATCTCTATGTATTGCCCCAATTTGCCGTCTTCAACCGACACTGTAATCGTAGAGTTTATGAAATGTCTATGAGCGAAAGTACTCTGACTCGTCCAGATCTTACCGCTGTCTGATCGGAGTTATTTGGGACGTTATAGGAAACTCACAGACCCGGCTTTGTTTAATTTGTGGGTGTTTCAAAAAAAAAAAAAAATTAAAAAAAATAAGGGTGACGTCTTACCTTTACGAAGGTGTCGTCTAGCCTCACGGCTTGCTGGGAGTCCTCCAGAGCCTCCCGGTAGCGGCTCAGCATCATGAGTGTAGCTGCACGGTTGCCATAGTAACTGGCGTTCTTGGGGCACACATCTGGTAAATCAAAGCAAGCGTTAAACTCCAGCTGCACACAACAGGAAATTGAACCAGGAAGGAGTCATAAAATGGATCAAGAAGATGATGAAGGGGGAAAGAAAGAAAGAAAGAAAAAAAAAAAAAAAAGGGCTTGGAGACTATGTTTTGAGTTGGTCTCTAGGAAACGAGGTCCTAAAACAACATGACACTATGGTGAAAACCTCCACTTTGCTTTATGCCATTAGATGAGGGCATGAAAGGACAAACCTGCAAAAACATGTTTCGTGAAATACTTATGTGCATGAACAGGTGCTGCTGCTGTACGAGAGTCGTTCAGTGTGTGAATCAGTCGTCAAGTAGAAATCATGAAAGAGCAAAATCTACACTGAATATGCACAGATTCTTACCGATAGCCCTGGTGTAGTACTTAAATGCTTCGGAGTAGTCCTTCTGAACGTAGTACGCATTTCCCTGCTCTTTGTAGCCCTCGGCTTCCCTGAGGAGACGGAACACACGCACACACGAAATGAAAAAGCAGGTAAAAGAACAAACAGGAAACAGAAGTCTCTCACGGTGGTCGTTTTCTAGACCACAGTCTAAACACACAAACTAGATGAAAAGTATAAAATTTAAAGATCTGTCAACGGGAATTATATACACATACACACACTCAACTCGACTTGTACAATAACGCCACAGTGAGCCACAGCTAAAAACCTGTTAACCCGACTTACGAACACCTGAGTTACGAATTTTCGCAGATATGAACGCTGTGCTGAAAGTGAATAATCCTAATTTCCGGTAGCACGTTCGTAAATCGGATTTGTTCTCAAGTCGGATTTGTTCTCAAGTCTGACAAAATGAGTCCTACATGCCTTTGACACGAATATACAATGTAAAGCATACCAATCCACTTGACTAAATCGGTCCCCTTTCCAAAATGTGGCCAAAAACCATAATCACGCCTAAGTAAATCTCTCAGTATTGTCTCTGCTCCTTTAAATCGCGAGGGGAATCCTGGACGCCATTTTTTTCTCACAGCTGTTTTCTCTCTGTTTTGTTCAGGATTGTCCTAAAATTAGGATTATTCACCATCAGGACAGCTTTGCAGGATAGACATTTTCTATCATCGTGCTACCAGATTGATTCACTGAAACCGGTGAGGCCGACTCATTTCTCCCACACATCCCCTCACATACATTAAACCGGGGCTTTAGACGTTTTATACATTCACTTACACACTGAAAATATTGTATATAATTGTAAATATTGGTATCTGGTGCACTGCAGTGTCTACTTTTTGTGGACATTCGTAACTTGAATGCTCATAAATCAGGGACTACCTGTACCAGACTAATGGCTAGATTAGTGTGGCTGCTCATTGGTGTAATTTTATTCGGTTATAAGGCTGCGCTAACAGTGTCATGCTGCACGTTTGCACCCATCAGACAGACCAATTAACAGATGATCGTAGCGGTTTATAAATTGCTATGACTTAGCACAGCAGCACAGTGAGGATGCCATTGTGTTGCCGGTGACATTGAGGCTCTGCTTGGGTTCACAACAGTGTCCATGGCTAGCTTGCCAAACCGCATTAACTATTAACTAACAGGTCACACACGCTCCTTGTTAACTACTCCTGGGAGGGTATAACAATGACAGCGTCTGTAATGTTTTGTGTAAACTGCCAGTTCACGGTGGCATTACGATCAAGGTTAAGATCAAGTTATTGTTCATATGTCCCCTACAGCACAGTGCAATAAAAATTTTTTTTTAGAAACAGATAGAATTACACATGCAATGTGTTGAATATTGTAAGAGAAGTGTGAGATTGGCTGTTGATCCACATTACTGTAAAAACTCCAGATAACCAGAATAAATGGAGGACATCGTTTTCACATTAGGCACGATTGATTTGTATACCGCCCCCAGGAACGATTACTCGCCCCTCCACACTCCCCCGCTGGCCAGCGTTCACATTATTTTCGCTCCAGTATGCACCTACTTGGTTCGTGAGGCGCCTTTAAACACAAGAGAAGAAGAGAAAGAGGGATTTAACCTTTGTGCTATGCCTAATGTTGATATTTCTGAAGGGAAAAAAATAATAATAATAATCAAGAGCAATGTGCTCGTTTGTCTTCCTACTTTATCAGTTCTGGGTGTGTAGGTCAGAGGATGAGATCTGTGTATGACACCTTCACACAGATTTCGGGGGAGGCCGACGGCAGTGATGACATCATTGACTCACCAGCGATGATCTTCCTTTCTCAGGTGCGATCCCTGACTGAGGACGCTGTATCGCTCTCGAGACTATCTTTTCCAACGGACTCGGGGACAGTTCCCAAGCGCAGAACGATTGTGTTCTAATCGATCAAAATAAACGACTGTACAGGCCGACATTGACTTATTATACCTTCATTTCAAACAGCACTGTAGGCATTTCCTCCATTTTGTGGGTGACGTAGGGTGGTGCGTTCTTTACTATCTAAAGTCTGCTATAACCTACAGTACATGACCACTTGATGTCCGTTATAATCGAGATCATACTCAGTTCGTCACAGTCTGAGACAATCCTGCAGGATCTCATGTGATCACGTGACTAGTGATCTTACTCCTAAAAACGTTTCATATTCTATATACGAATCGCATAAACTATTGTTTGTAGATAAACTATTGTTGTAGGTTGTAGATTGTAACCTCTGCATCGTTACATCCCACAATTTAGATTTTATAGATACGTCACATTTTATTAACGTTATCAATGAGATAATGCAAAAACAGGGTGTATTAGAAAGACACAACTTTGAGGAAGGAGCATTTGAAAAATATATACAGTAAGTCACCGACTTACAAACGAGTTCCACTGTTTGTAAGTCGGATTCGGTCGCAAGTCTGACAAAGTGGCTCTTATACGTCAGAGCATAAAAAATAGACAAATTTAAAAGAAAACAAAAGGTTTGGTGGTTTGTTTCCGCATTATACTCTCTCTCAAGACTGTGTCTACAAATCCTGAGGGGAATTTTTATTCCTATTATATTGAGCTAGAATACATAATCTGGTCTTTTATCCGCAGCTCAGATTTTTTTCTGAAATTTCCAGTTCAGTTACTTAAAACTCCGTCCTCACAATCATATGGATACGCAACTAGAATGACTTATGCAATTATCAATATTTTATAACTATAAATGAGGCAAATGAAAGTGGTTAAGTTTTGTTTTGTAATGGTGCTTCATGCTCTCAGATTTTTGACTAAACCCACTGTCTCCACTGACGGTACGTGTGTTTTAAATTTGCAGCAGTAAGAATTATCGCTTCCCTGTTCATTCAGTGCACGTCATTGGGTAAGTCCAAATACAGCTTCACCAAAATTACATCCCTAGTTTGCCCTTCATACGTTTATAATTTCTGCTACAGGATCTTAAAAAGTACTCAGAAACACGTCACTGGGTCAGCAGTATGATCAATAACTATAGTTTATTCAGCTGTGTGTGTGTCATTGAAACAATAACGTTAATTTCAATGACAAATACACAAATGAGTAACTGTAGCTCTAAAACAAAGAATATACATTTTACTGTATATAATATTTTACTGAAATATAAACAGAGTTTGACAGATCTATTATGACCATCTGGCAGAAAGGATCACGCAGGTCAACACACTTCACACGCTGTAACTAACACGCGAACACTCTCTGCATCCGGTTTTCTGAAAGCGACTACGATATATGAAGTACCAGAGATTACATTACAGTGGAATAAGAATCCGAACCTTACAACTGGAGCAGGACTGAATTATGGGAAACAGCTGAGTGTAGCACATGTTGCAGGAGGGATGTGCAGGCTCGGAGTCACAACTGTACAACATAATCACACCTGCTGAATATTATAAGTGGTGCAGTATGGTGGAAAAGCCTGGTGGAAAAGAAACTGCAGTGTTTCCCCACGCAGAGGCTGCACAAGAGTATCTGTCGGTTCTTTTTTTTTTAAAAATCTCTCCATCTGCAATCCGCAATCGATTAACTAGTAGCGGACAGTTTCGTCTCTTTGTTTCAGAATAAACAGGTACTTTTGAGGTACGGTGAGACGCAGCGGATGCCAGCTGCCATAAAAAGTATAGAAAGGCCGTAGTGACGAACATGATGCACAGTTTTGCTGCTACTAAAAATTTTTTTTTTAATAAAACACATACAGGAGGATTAACCGTTAGAAGTAAAGCAGTGCAGATCCGTGTGGCAACACAGCACTAGACCGATTAAAATAAATAAATAAATAAAAACACTTATACAGGTGTGTTTTGGGATTTCTGATACGTAATGTAGAACCAAAGTTATCATTACTTTTAAAATGTGTAAATTGTACTGCTACCAGAATGTGAGACTGACGTCACAACAATATGTGCATCCACAGAAACAAACAAAAACAACTTTTTTAATTATTATTATTAAGTCATGTTTGTATAGTTTGTTAAAAATGAACTAAAATCCAGTTAATCAATTCCCTGGGAATGTCACTCTGTAGCGCACATTCCTGAGACGCATGTATGTATGTATGTAAGTAAATAAAATGCCGGCCCATTCTGAGGGATACCACCGCAAGTATATTTCAGACCTGTAGAAATACAACACTGCACTGTGTTAACTTATTACACTATAATATACATTGATTACGGTGGCATTTAAAGTAGGTCCTAGATTATGGTGTACTCTGTTCCAAACTTGGTCCAGGGAGTCAAATCCATGCTTGTGACTGATCCATGGCTTACCACATGGTGAAGCGCTACATTTGCTATTTTTTTTTACATTTGCGCTTTCCTTTGGTACCAACACTTAAGCAGTGTTTCTAGAACGCAGGCACGTCGTCACACAGGAATACTTGCACACAATGAACTGGTCTCATATGCAGAGTCTTTTGAGCTGCGCAGACTGGCAACGAGAGGTGAATTTTTCATGAGTTTCTTGGAGCAAGCGGTCACACATTACCTGTTCTCTGTGTCCGTCATGATATAAAATGCCATTGCAACAGGAGGTTTTACTCCCAAACCAGAGTTTCGTTCCTGATTAAAGGGTGACGTCAAGAATAAAACGTCTTGCCTTTAAATGAGTTGTTGTACATATACATAACATCACTCACTCATGTTAGCTGCCCTAGTATGTTGCGAACAACACAATGTTAGATCGAACAATGAATTATATTTTAAATAACCTTGTACATATCCATCTCTCACAAGTCCTCAGCTTTCGGTTCTATTAAAATGAATTAATCACATTAATAGAGAAAATCTCACAGTAACATTTAAAGATTGAATTAAAGACTGTATTCACTCCGATCATAACATGCACCAAAGCAACCATGTAATGAATACATATGGTACTGTGACACCACCCCTCATTTTTCATATCAGGTTAAATGACGGATTAAATTACAAAAAAAATGGGAAACATATTTCATTGAGAAGGACCGCAAAATGCTTGGATACAATTAAAAAAAAATGGTTGTTTATGCAACAACCTCAGCAGCAACCTCGTTTCCCCTCTAATCTGTTCTGACCAGTATACTAATCACCAGCCTGATCATCTGCATTTGTTTCTCACTAGTTCATGCCCAACGTTAGATGTTTGTTTGTTTTTAATGCTTGAAAGATTGACAGGTCAACTGTGTGGATTAAACAAAATAAAAACATTCTACTGAAACTGCTCAGGTACGGGGACGGGAGTGAAAACGAGAGCCAAAAAAAGTCCTTCAGGAAGCCTGGGGAAATATTCCTCAAGACTACAGTAAGAAAATACAAGGTCTGACTCTTTGGAAGCAAAATGAAGCAAATGTGAAGCTCAAGACCTGTACAGTACACACTCTCTCTAGGCATTAAATGGGTGAAAAAAAAAAAGTTATTGCAATCTGGCTATTCCTAATATGAATTTAATCATCTTTAAATCAAATCCTACATACAGTCTCAGTGATTCTTTAGAGCTAGCTCTCTCTCCAACCATAAACATCACTTAAAAAGTAAAAACTGAAAACAAAATGACCTCCTGACTGTGTGTCCTGACATACCGATGCTTTATTTAGGAAATAGTTTGCAGACAGTTGGAAACTACTGCGCACAATCTCACATCAACAACGCTGCTAAAATTAGAATTATAAGCTTCCTGCATTTTAGATCTTTTGCCCTGCTTTATAAAAGCTTCAGCCCAAACTCTGGCTGTATCCCAAAGGTGCCAAAAGTGCTTGAGTGAGAAGCCTATCATTATTGATCTCTATTTAAACGGCGTGTCTGAAACACATTCGTTCCTCTCTGTTCATTCCAATGAAATGGTTCACTCACACTCAATCACTCACTCAGGCAATTTGGAAACACCAATTAGACTAATCTGAATGTCTTTGGACTGTGGGACGAAACCGGAGCACCCGAGGGGAATCCACCAAAGCATGGGACATGTGAACTCCACACACACACACACACAGACAGACCCAGAAACCAACGTGAAATGAATTTCAATAGTGTTGGTGCTACCAAGCCTTTACACCTCAGGGGATACCAATAAGATATGAAAAGGCAAGAAATGATGCTCAAACTAAAAACTTCCTGAACATGAACAATATGATAGTTGTGATCTGTGTTTAGACCATGGATTTGATTAAAATAGACCTCCTTATTGCCTTCAATCCTGATGTTTGTGTCTTTTATTATATATTAGACATGGGAATCACCAGGGACCGTAACTAACCAGGGACCGTACATAAATCGACAATACCTAGGCGTCGAATCAATTTGTAATGCGATTCAAGATTGTGTTAAACTTGTCAAATAATTAGCTTCTACCACACAAGATGCTGTGCTGCCTGTTAATGTGTGACCAGTTTAGAGCGCGCCACCTGTAGGATTATAGAGGAACTGCAACATTTTGCCACCTCAAACGCAACCATACATATTTTAAAACTGTAAAGTTGTTGTGTCTGTACATTGAAGATTTTTGCAAAAAAAATAATAATTTAACTGGTGGGACGCAAGATAAGTAATAGAAAACATCAAGATGTTTTTTGGAATTTTTGTCCATCTGTTTGTCTGTTTGTTCATTTCAAAATTCATTTAAAAATGGACAATTTTAAAACGCGCTTGTGTGTGCAATTTAATTCCACGCGAACGAAATTGTAGGCACAGCTAGTTAAAAATAAATATCGATTTACACTAGATCTGTGCGATTAAATCGATCAGGCAATTCTATGGATATTTAGTGGGACGATTTAATTAACTGAAATTGCTGTAGCGGGTTTATTTATTTATTTTTTTATTCAGAATTGATTCACACGTTTTAAATAATTTCATCTTAAAAATCTTTTTCCAAAAGGTACAATAGTCTAAAATGAATCAATGCCTTAAACATTTAGCATGGCATTTTCAGAAAATACAAACTGCCTTTATCATTTGCAAATACTCACATTTTGCAATAGTACTGCTTTATCATTTTTAAGCATATGCATGATTGGGGTGTGAAGTAGAAAATCAGCAAGAAAAAAAATTATCGCTGTTTATTAGACGTGAAATTTCATCAATCAATGCACTGCACTTTAATGTTTATTAGATACTTTTAGTAATTTTGAAACTTGAAAATATACAAGAAATATAGCTGCTTGAGACAAATCAGACAATTAACATTATTAATTTATTAAAGGCTATTGAATCAAACAATGGAACTGGTAGTTGAATCACGTCTCTAATACTGTTAATACTGGGATATTTTTAGACCAGGTATTCATACCGTGAAAATAAACTAAGACCCCTATTTGTTTTGTTTTCTAACCGTTTTAAGCCTAAGAGAAGAACCCTGGACGGATTTATTTATGAGGCTAACTCAACGAGAAAGATGATAAAGAACCGAAATCACCTCGCATTCGGGTCGTCTCACACTAAAGCTGAAGTCTCTTCTTTTATTTCAGAATTAATGCTTGTATTAAATCCTCAAAATAATCCCATCTGGACTAAGAGCCTGCTATACATCACCCTGACACCGAGCCTGGGACAGTTTATCTCTGGAATTTTCTGTTACTCTTTTTAAACAGCAGCAGTGTCCCTGCGTTAGTTCTGTGTCACTACAGCACACTGGGTGACCTTGCGCTTATTCTCTACCTAGCTACAGAAAGGCTAACAGTAAATAACGCTGGAGCACAACTGTAGGGGCAAAAATAACAACAGACGTCCACCTGAGCGAGGACCGAGACGTTTAATTGGCCGGCAGTAAATCTGACCAGGTTTGTGTTTGTGTTTGTGTGTGTGTGTGTGTGTGTGTGTGTGTGAAAGAGAGACAGAAATGGAAGTGAGAACTGCACTGCAGGAAAGTAGTTCAAACTAGGTCACAATGTGGTGGGACTAAAACAAATTACCTCACTCCATGTCGGCAGTAAACACTGCATGTGTGTGAACATGTGCACAGAAGAACTGACGATTTAATCTTACTGTGATGTCATAATATTGCAGATATCATGAGTCACTTTCAAAGTAGTTTTCCACCTTTTGTAAGTTTAAAATGTTACATAACTGTTTTGCTGGTTTGGTGGAAAACCTATCATGATTTGTGTATCATAGACACCATCAGGTATCATAATACACTTTCTCTGATTAACAAAATTTCTGATCATATACAGTACCAGTCAAAAGTTTGGACACACCACCTAACTCCATGGTCATTCCTGATTTTAATTTTTTTTATACATTATAAAACAATACTGAAGGCTTCCAAAATGTGTAATAATCTTCTCTGAACAGTTGATATTGAGATGCATCTTCTACTTGAAGTGCTGTTTGTTAATTGGTGATTTCTGAGGCTGGTGACTCTTAAAGAACTTCTCCTCTGCAGCAGAGGAGTCTTGGTTTTGGTCTTGCTTTCCTTCATGAGCTGATCTTCATGAGAGCCGGTTTCATCATGGTATTTAAAGGGTTTTGCAAATGCACTTAACAATACTGTTCTTGCAAGAACTGTTCCAGAACAGCTGTCTTGTCTAGAAATAACTAATGACTATTCTTGTAGTTAAATTACCTAATTCCATATGCATTACCTCATAACTTTGAAATCTCCAGTATTGTTCTAGAATGTAGAAAATAAATCACAAATCAAAACAACGCTGACTTAGAAGGCGTGTCCAAACCTTTGACTGGAAAAGAATTCCGGCTTTTCTTGGGGGGGGGGGGGGGGGGGGGGGGGGGGGGGGGGGGGGGGGGGGGGGGGGGGGGGGGGGGGGGGGGGGG
>JAQMYJ010000008.1:6882547-6907502 GCA_030014305.1 Clarias laeviceps
ATGAGCTACTTTTTACTTTTACTTGAGTAGATTTTTATAATGGTAACTTTACTTGTACTTCAGTAAAAATTCACAGACGTAACAATACTTTTACTTGAGTACAAAAATTTATTACTCTTTCCACCTCTGGTATTATTATTATTATTATTATTTACTTTGTTTCTAAATTATTTAGATTGAACAACCATCGCCTACATTAATGAATTATATTATATTTTATACAAAACAGAGAGAGAGAAATATCTCCAGAAAAGTGCCGGTGTGTGCTCAGGTTTTCATTCCACCCAAGCCAAAGCCACACCTCATAGTCCATTGAAAGCCCAGAACAAATGATTAAACTGGACGAATAAGGTGTGGCTTCTGCTTGGTGTGGAAAGAAAACCAGCCAACACTGACACACACACACACATATATACACACACACACACACACACACTGACACACACACCAGCCTGGCTGGTTCTGGAGAAGATTTGACACCTGTGCACTAAAATGTTCCCGTATGATTTTGTGGTAGGTTCCGAGCCCATGGAGACGCTGGAGGACATCTATATCGGCTCGGTGGAGACGGACCGGGGCACGAGGGAGCAGGTGCGTTTCTACGACACACGGGGTTTGCGTGACGGAGTCGAGTTCCCGCGCCATTACTTCGGCTTCGCTGACGGCTTCGTGCTCGTCTACAGCATCGACAGCAAAGAGTCGTTCAAGCGCATGGAGGCTCTGAAGAAAGAGATCGACCGCTGCCGTGACAAGAAAGAGGTTCGGGAACTGTGCTTTATCCTTCTTTTTATAAACAGTGCTGTGAAAAAGTATTTGCCCCTTACTGTTTTTTTTTTCTATTTACATATTTGTCACAAAGATAACCAAAGTAAATACAAAATTCAGTTTTTCGATGATAATTTCATTTATTAAGGGAAAAAAAAGCTGTCCAAACCTACCTGGCCCTATGAGAAAAAGTAATTGTTAAAGTAATAACTGGTTGTGCCATTTCTGAGTCTGACAAATATGCAAAACAACAACAACAACAAGGCAAATACTTTTTCATGGCTCTGTAAATGCTAAACACAGGTGTCGTGAGGTAAATGTTTTTTCGAGGAGGCACAATTCCATGGCAATTAGGTGTTACCTAATATTTTAATTTATTTGGAACATAGATCAACGCTAATGTTTATCCCTTTCACTGAAACTAAACACACTTTACAAACAGAAATCCTGGAGCTATTAATAACTTTGATTAAAGTCACACCGTTTTCATGTCATGAGCAGAGCTTGGCTCCTACAGCTGCGCTGGTGAGAGGAGACTCTTTTCATCCAGGTCTCTCTTACTACACAGCGCTCTCCATAAATGAACGAACCATAAACAGAGAGGGGTGTCTGTGTGCACCATCTAATGAGACGTCTAATGAGAAGATAAATATACAGAAAAGCACTTTGAAGGTTAATTGACGTTCCAAAATTGCCCGTAGTGTGTGAATGAGTGTGTGTATGTGTGTGTGCCCTGTGATGGATTGGCACCCTGTCCATGAGAGTTCATATTGAATCAGCTACAGAGCAGAAGCAAATAATAAGAAATAATAATAAAAAAAGAAAGAAAATCATGAAGATGTAACCTTTCCATTTTATCGTAAAATTCCAATGTTTTGTTCCACAAAAGCTGTGTGATTTAATTGATTATGCAATTTAATCAATCTTTTGTTTGCAATCAGTTCAATTTATTGAATTTTTGTTTCAGTTTTTGATTTAAAACTGATTCACATTTTTTTTTTTAAATACGTAGGTAACTTGCCTGGCGTTTATTTAAATTTTAATTTCAAAATTCCTTTACAAAATAAATTACAGTTTGTGCAGAAAATATAATACAAACCGAGTTTATCAACAACAAATAATCTCGTTTTTTGGAAGAGTATCGCTTCCTAAGCTTCTTTTACATTTATGGAGGTTATAAGATACAATACTGGACTGGAGTGTAAAACAGGAAAAGCAGTTTAACGTTTTGTATGACGTTGTATGACGTTTGATTAATCAGCGACCCGCGTTATACAGGATTTTAATGTTTATTAGATTGTTTTAGTAGCGTTCAATAATTCACAACCTATAAGAAATACAGCTGCTTGAAACAAATCAGACAGTAAACATTAGACACCCATCATGCACTTCCAGCTTTATTCCCCAACACCACAATCGTCACCTGACCAGAGACAAGACGATATCAATCCTGTGAGTTCTAATCACACTGTGTTCGAATGGAAATGCTCTTACTTTCACTATTAAAGTTTTTACTGTTGATTATTTACCACTAAGTGTTTATGTGATCTCCTTTCATGATTTCTTTCGATCAAATTTTTTTGACAAAGTTCAGTATTCTTTATGGTTTTATAATGTGTTGAAGTGTTATTTCCAGAGTTTCTTTACAAATCAGGCTGTAAACTTTAGTGCTATTGGATCAAAGTATTTTTCTTTTAACACCTGTTGAATCTACCTCACGATTTTTCTACATCTTTCTGTATGCGTCCTCTGTGTCCTCGTGTCTTCTTGACTCGTCTCGTCTCTGTTCAGGTGACGATTGTGGTGTTGGGGAATAAGCTGGACGTGGCTGAGCAGAGGAGAGTGGACAGTGAGGCGGCTCAGCAGTGGGCTCGTCAGGAGAAGGTCCGGCTCTGGGAGGTTTCCGTGACCGACAGGCGCTCTCTCATCGAGCCCTTCGTCCACCTGACCAGCAAGATGACCCAACCACAGAGCAAGTCCACCTTCCCTCTGAGCCGCAACAAGAACAAGAGCAGCGGCTCTCAGGACAGCTAGACAGGGAGGAAGGGAACGAAAAAGTGGGCGGAGCGAGAGGAGACACACTGGACACTAACATGAAGAACTGATTTTTCCATGGATGAATGAATGCTTGCTTGATGAATAATTTAAATTGTTTATTTGACACACATTATTATAGCTTTCTGTCGAATTAGCCACTGTTTTTACGTTTTTCGTCTTTTAGTGTTTATCTTGCTGTATAAAAGACACACATTTACACCAAATCAGTGCTGCTTGTTTGTGAAATCCTAAGTTACTGACTTCATGCTGCTTCTCAGTCTGAGTTTTTGCGCTTTCCTCTTCCTGACATTCCGTTATCTTCTAATATACCGTGTATATTTCCTCTGCTTCAACATGGTAGTAAATGCTTTGTGAAAGCGTAAGATTATTTCTGTACAACGTTATCAGCTTTCTTCAGCCTCACGTCAATGCTGTTACTATAGAAAGTAGTTCAACCCCTAAGATCTCCCTTTCAGTGTGTGTGAGGAGTTCAGAGCACATACTTTGGCTAACAAATTAAAACTTTGCAGTGCTGCAGCCCTTGGGGACATACGCTGTCTGTCTGTGGTGTGTCATTTCCTGTCCCATGTCTACACACATCATCTTCTTGAAACATAAATTTAGGCCTTTAGAAATGACAATTCTCAATTATTATATCATGATACATTTTGAGTAGGTTGCTGAAAATAATATACATTAAAGACAAATAATACACTAAAAATATACACAAAGTACCAACATGATAACAAAACCCTAAGTAAGAATGGCAAATACAAAATTATAGTACCAGTCGAAAGTTTGGATTTACTTTCAAATTCAATGTTTTTTTTTTTCTCTTTCTTCTACATTCTAGAACAATACTGAAGATTTCACTATGAAACTAAACATAATGCATTATGTAATTAAGTAAGAACAACAACAGTTATTTTAAGACACAAAGGTCAGCTCTTTTGGATCAGTATTGTCAACTGCATTTACAAAACCCATCAAGCACCATGATGATGAAACCAGCTCTCATGAAGACCTTCTCAGGAAAGCAAGACCAAAACCTACCTCTGCTGCAGAGGAGAAGCTCATTTAGAGTCACCAGCCTCAGAAATCATCGATTAACAAACAGCACCTCAGATTAGAGCCGTTATAAAGGCTTTACAGAGCTAAGATTTCATTCAGTCACCTTAGCACATTATAGCACACAATATGGTAGTCAGTTGTATGAGAAAATTATTCCTGATGCTTCCAGAACCACTCTTTCCTGTAGTGTGAGTCCTGGAATATGTCTGTTCCATCAGAGAAGAAAAACTCCATAGTTGTGATAACCTGGTCATTCATTACATTCAGGTCGTTAGCTGACTTCATTTTATTGCAACATAATGTTGCTGAGTCTAGACCTGAGTAACTGAAGCAACCCCAGATCATAACACTGTCCCCAGAAGAGTGTACAGTGGAAACTGTGCATGATGGGTGCATCGCTTCATGCGCTTCACTCCTGACCCTGACACGCCCATCACGCTGGAATAGGGTCAGTCTAGACTCAAACCTTTTCTGATTCGTCTTATTAACAAGTTCTTCCAGATTTTGCTAATGTGTTGAAGGGTTCTTAACCCACTTCCAGTAATCACAAATCTCCTTAGTTGTTTACTTTGCTGAACAGTTTGACCTTTCTAAAATGGGCAATTTTTATTGGCCAGGCAGTGTGTGTGTGTATATACTGGACATATGGATGGCAGTGGTAGGTCTCAAAGTTAAGGCTCTGGGTGAAAGGTCAGTGGTTCAAACACTTTTATCCAGAGTGACTTACATTTTTCTCATTATACATCTTAAGGGTCTCGCTCAAGGGCCCAGCATGTTGGTTTGAACCTTCTAATCCATAGTCTAATACCTTAACCATCGAGCTACGCCAGGCTCTTAACCCAAGCTGGGATATGCAAAGAGAAGAATTTCACTGTGCAGGAACGTATTTGTGACAAATGAATACTATACTATAAAAAAGCTCTAGTATGCATGTTCAAATATAAAGACATGACACATGCTTTTTGACCTTTTTCTGTTTTTGTATTGGCTGGGGTTTAAACAAGCCAATTAGATTGTTCCCCAGGTTATGACCTCATATACCAAGAGACCTTCCCCCAGTTCAGTGTTCAGCTCTGTCAGAGCAACCTAGGGTAGCACCTAACTGTTAAAAGAAAACCTAGTGATCCAAAGCTATTAAGAATGCCTAGGTTAGCAGTCATCAGGTAACATGGCCTTATTCAGGTCTTAGTTGTGTTTTAACTTTTATACAGCTAAATATTGAGGATGGTGTAAAAATGCAGGTAAGGGAAATGCCTGATGAGATCCCAAACATGGACATTTCTGGTTCCGTGCTCTGATTGACTTAAAAAATATAATTACACAAATGATTGTTAAGTGTCATATCATTTAAAGCTACAGACAGTGAAACTAAGAGTTGGGAAAAGGAGTGAAACAGAAAAAAAAATCAAGCAGCCACATGGATCTTGTTTTTCAGCTCACATTTTGGAGACCTCCAAGACTGGTGCAATTTTTTTTCAAATAGACTATAACATGTGACCTTGAATGCTTACAACATCAAGTATGCTCTGCATATTCACTTCTATGCACACACACTTTCTCAGCCAACGTGTCAAGTTTTTTGCAAGTGTCTCTCTAAATAATCTCGCCTGTATTTTAGTGTCCAGTCAGCTGCTTAATGGAGCTACATTGTCCTGACATGAGCATAAATATTATAGGTATTGTCACATAACTGAGTACAATACTGATATTATATCAACGTACTCTCTCACCCCTCCTCCTCCTTTGAAACTTCTGCTAATTTTACCTGATTATGGTGTGTAGCCGAGTGCAAAAGTCAGCTGACCTGTTTTACCCCAACAGCGAGCAAGAAAGTGAACAAATCTTAGCTAAGGTCACGTCTCCTATATTCCAGCTGTTTACTGCTTTAACTGAGTCCATTTGGCTCTGAACCTTGCCGTGAGCATGTCAGTGTTATTTCTTGGAGAGAAAAGAGCAGAATTGCTTTCTGTTTGCCCTTTATCTCCTTTTATATAGGGCGCGTATTTCATTTCATTCTTGGCTAAGCCTGTGGTGACCTTAAAATGGTGGCCGCTCTCGCACCTGGCCGTATATCTCTGATAAAATATGTCCCTGTGTGTGTGTGTGAGGGAGAGAGATGTGAGATAAAGATTTTCTGAAATGGTTTAGGCAATACTGCATGTAAGACAGAAGAAATTAAAATGAAGGACGAGAAGTAAGATAAAGGAAATGATGAAATACAGCATGCGAGTTTAATCTGGCCCGGAGGTGAGGTCTTAAGGTGAAATTTTGGATTGCGAAAGATATTTTTCCTATAGGAAATAATGTAGATACAGATCATTTGTTCCAGCTTTACCCAAAAAATATTACCAATATTACCAATTTTTAACACTATAATCATATTTTTGTATACATAAATATCAAAACATTTAGATAAGTCATGTAAATGAAGTAAAATATGAAATAAATAGACAATAAACTTCACTTAACCATAATTGATTATTCCTCTTGGCACCAACTTGAAGTGAAACTGGCTCCGTTTTCTTCTTGCTACCGTTCATGCTAACATTCTTGGGACCCATAGTACTATGTCTTTACTAAATCCTGCACAAAATGCAAAAGAACAACAAAAAGTATGTGAACTGCCTTCGCTTGGCTTTCCACTGACGCAAACAATTGTTGAATGGCTCCTGGAAATGTGTGCATTCAGTTCAGAACTGCTTCGTATGCTGAGGTAAATTTCTTGAAAATTTTCAGTTCTTAAGGCGAAATTCGTGAGGATGTATTCCGAGGTACCACTGTAAAATGATTACTGTATAAATTCCTAAATGTTGCACATTATTTCAAATACTGGTTGTATTTACAAAGTGTTCACTTTTAAATGCACCGCTAATGTTAGCTAATGTTACCTGATCTGTATTCTGTTTTGTTTCTTAGCACTTGCGGGGCAACAGAATTTACATATGGGAACAAGTTTAATAAGCAAGACTTATTAGTAGTAAATCCTTAAAATGTAAAAAAAAAAGTATGTAAGTAAGACAGGAGGGAAGGAACATAACCTGTTCTGAATGTTATATAAAGTAGGTCAAATTAATGACTGATAAAATAGAGCAGATTTAATACCCAGAGTATTAAAAAATTATTAATGTGGAATAAGCATTGAAAAAAAAAAGAATTACTTCAGTCCAATCCTATAATAAATTATTATCATTTTTTTATTATTGGACATGTTATATAAAAAGACATGACTGTATTTTTGTTATGATTATATTATGCAGGGTGGCCCAGTAGACTGGATACTATATGTACTTAACAGATGGTCAGACTGGCTGCCTCGGACTTCGCGACACGACCCAGAGTGTATACGCCGAATACAAGAACACTGAACATTTCATCACTCATCAGAATTGATGGAGTTCTGTACTGATTCTGATAAACTACTGACTTCAGATGTCCTTAAATAAAAGGGTTAAGCGGTTTTATGTCTGAAGCCATCGTGTGTCTGAAATAAAAAGAAAATATAAAATAGGAAAATAGCTATTGATCCAGACATTGGGCCACCTTTGCCAATTCAATTCCACCAGGAATTGAATTGAAAAGTGGTTTAACTCAGTGTTTCCAAAAGTGTGGGCCCCCTAGTGGATTTAAAGGTTCTGTGGTTGGCCCACAAGAGATAATTTGAATGAATGTGTTGGTTTGGTTCTGGGGAAAAATGGCAAAAATGGCTTATTTGTAGGACATAGGGTCTCTGAGATCTGGCCATTCTATTCTGCTGTGTGTGTATGTGTGTGAGGGGCATGGTTTGGCCTTTGGTTTCATGTCATGACTCACATTGAAGAAGTGCGAAATGAATGTGAAAATCCGTTTTTTTGGCAGGTCCCAAACAAACCTTGTTAGCTCCCAAACGGTTTAACCCAAGTTGATTTTTACCCAAGTTGTTCACGTTCTTACACACAAAGTCTTGTTTTATACATGGACCTTAAACAGGAGTCAGGGGAGAATAGTTAAGTTTGGCAAGGGTACCAAACAGATCCTCATAACCCAAAAAAAGTGCATTTTGTTTGAGACCTTTCCATTTGCATTTCCCAAAATACAATAATAATAATAATAATAATAATAATAATAATAATAATAATAGTGTTATTATTACTTATAATTATTACTAGCTCGCTACTAATAATTACCTGAAACCTTACCTTTTAATAGAGTAATTAAGTTTTAAATTACCATAACATATTCATGATTAAATATTGACATTTACAAAGAAAAAGGAAGAAAAAAAAAGAAAGGAAGCTAAAGAAGAATTTTTTTTTTACCTTAACCGTATTTGGATTGATTCCAAAATGTAGTCGGTTCATCTAATTTATGTAATATTGCAATAAAGCAAATTTATGATTATTACACCTACTTCTAGACATTTTTACTTGTTCTTACTCAAGCTTGAAATGGTCTTGTTATATTGGCAAATAATAGTCTAAAGAATTTCCAAAGGGGCATTCAAGTCAAACTGGGACTTGTAATGAAATTGCTTGTGAATGAAGTCATAAAACCGATTGACATTTGAATGATATAAACGTTTTAAATGAGGCCATGTGACTCGGAGCACACTGCTGTCGTTCCTGTGAACATTCGGAAAGTGGAGCACCTGATTCTTGAAAATTGATGGATAACTTGCAGAAGAGACGAATATGTGTGTGGGAACTGTACACACAATCATTCTCCAACACCACTTGCACATTATAGAAACTCGGCTGGGAGTTATTGCTACATCCTCAGTAGAGTCCTGACCTGGCATCAAGCCATTTCCACATGTATGGGCCATTAAAGGAGTTCCTGGGAGGCCAGCGTTTCAGATGTGAAGCAGGCAGTCCGGTCATGGCTCCAGTGTACAGAGAAAACTGTCTACCTCGATGGTATCCAAGCACTAGTGAAACACTGGGATAAGTGCATTAGTGTAGCAGGGGATTATTAGGATCGGAGAAATAAAGGTAGTTTTAACTTTAGTGTAACCAAATGATAACAATTACTTCTTACATAAGAATGTAAGATACAGTATATTTCTCCATATTCAAGATACTGTAGTTCCTCTAGTCTGTTTAACCTTAGCAGTGCACTTAAACACAAGAACATGTGGAAAGAGGAGGATCTGAGGAGTGTGTGAAGTAATGACAGATTTATTTCCCTTAATATTGAAGCTGTGAACAGGTGATTTTATTCTTTGCAAGTTGTCCAGGTTTAGGGTAAAGATTGCTTGCTTGAGCAGGACCTTCGGCTGTTTGGACACATGTCATTTTGACGCAAGACAAAACGACAAGCCGTCTCCCTTCGGCTAATAACCAACAAACATTCCCACAATCCCCAGAAACAACAGGCACACTGCTGAAAGGAAGATCCAATTGATTTATTTTTTATTTCTCTCTCTCACTTTCACTCTCTCATTTTCACTCATGCTCTGTACAGTAAAACAGCTAATGAAATAAAATGACAAAAAAGTTCAGCTTATTATTATTATTATTTTTTTGTTACTGGGTCAAAAACAAAATGAACAACTTTATTTCCATCCAAAGATACTGGCCATGTCCCTTTGAAGAAGATAATCAGCTCATCTTCTCACGTTTTAGAAAAAAAAATCGAATTATAAACAGCATCGTTGTCATACAGACAGAAAGACAGACAGACAGAGAGACAGACAGACAGACGGACACACTCACAGACATACACTCACCGCCCGGTCCTGATGAAATGCTCACAAGGAGGAATGTACGATGTGTTTGTTTGTGCTTTTGGACCATGTGCTCATGATTTGTGAATGTAGCTGCATACTTGAAACACTTAGCATAAACGCGGTATTAAAAATACATCTACTGTATATGGAGCTTCTTAATGAAAATCCGTCATTGTGGTAGAGGAGGTGTGTGTGTGTATGTGTGTGTGTGTTTGTGTGTTTGGGAAGAGTAATCACTCAGAGAATTCTAGAAGCTGCCTAAAGGAATACTCTAGTGTTTTTTTTTTGTTTTTTTTTTACATGTATAGCAAGGACCAAAATGTTCTGAGCAAACAAAATAGAAACTTGTTTAGTCTGAACTGATTTGTAATAGAAGTCTAAAGGCAAAGTAGTCATTTCAGAGAGTTTTTACATGAATAACATGTGCTTATGTGTGTGTAGCCATTGTTATTAAGGATGATCGGATCACATGTTAGAAACAGATACATTCGAGATACAGTATAGGTAAATTTTTTTGATATCTTTTCAAAAATCTTGTCAGAAATATTTACATAGGAACAGGTTGAGATTAGAGGTATGCATCACGATGTGGACGGTTTAACACACTTTGTGGGAGGAGCATACTGTATTTGAGTCTGTGCAAGAATACACTTTGATCTTGCAGCTGCCATCTTTGTTTCCCATATACCAAGTGACAAAAACACACAGCAAAGGAGTCGTCTTCATAATTGTGATGTATGCCTTAAATTTATGTGCATCAATTGAGGAAATAATACAGGTAGTTCCTGACTTACGAACATTTGAGTTATGAATTTCCGAAGATACAAACGGACCGCAGTTCTACTTCTTGTACTGGTTCAATCACGGAGGTATCTCACATGTATTGTACAAAAAATAGACACTGCAGTGAACCAGATACCAATATTTACAATTATATACAATATTTTTAGTGTCTAAGTGAATGTATAAAATGTCCAAAGTCCGGTGTATTGTATGTTTGTTTGCATGTGGGGGGTGCGGAAAAAATGCGTCGACCTCACCGGTTTCAATGAATCAGTCCGAGAGCACGATGAAATGAATGTCCTGTAAAGCTGTTCTGATGGTGAATAATCCTGATTTTTGCAAAATCCTCAACAAAACAGAATTCATAGTCCATAGACTCACTTTGTGGGACTTAAGAACAAATCGGATTTACGAACGTGCTCCCGGAACAGAACTTGTTCATAAGTCGGGGACTACCTGTACTACAAAATTTAATATTTTTCAATTAATATTTGTCACTTTGTCATATGTGAAAAAGAGACAAAATTTTTTAATAAGTGCTTGGGCACTCTTCATAGTCTAGGAAATGTACACCAGTTACATGTTGCCTGGTTTTACTCATTACTCAAGAATATGTTGCCTCACATCCTTTTATTTTGAAAGAATTATTTCATCCAGATTCGGTTGTGACTAAGACATTAAATACAAGTTATTATAACTTTTATAATAGTTATTGAATTCTTTCTCAGCTTTCTTTTTTTGTCAACAATGCTTCCTTGGAAAAGAGTGTACTCTGTCTCTGTTTTCTCTTTTTTGTTTTGTCTTGTGGATTAATATTTACCTTTATATTTATGACGTATGGCAGACACCCATGTTCAGAGCAGTTGACGGTTGAAGGCCTCGTTTAAGAGTCCAACAGAGGTGGCTCAGTGATGCTGGGCTTTGAACCCATGACCTTTTAATCAGTAGTCCAACACTTAAAATATACAAAATCATTTTTTTGTCGTTTAGATAGATTTCCAAAGCAATTTTGAGAAATACTGTACATTTCCTGTTTTTTTTTGTCCAGTTTTGATTTTTGTAATGGCCGGTATTTAAACAAGCAAATTAGACTTTTGTCTAGCTAGACTTTTTGATAGCCCTCCCCCAGCTTGTTGCATTATGTGAAGGGTTTTTCCAACTGAGGCGACACAGTGTCTCACCTTGCACCTCCTGGGTCTGGGTTCGATTCCTGCCGCGGATCTGTGTGCATGGAGTTCGCATGTTCTCCCTGTGCTTGGTTTGTTGCACTGTTTTCTTTCCACAGTCCAAAAAGTGCAGATTAAATGAGTGTGTATGTGTGTGCTTGGCAAAGGATCGGTACCCTATCCAGGGTGTACCCCGCCTTGTGCCCTAAGGCTCCTGGGATAGGCCCCCTGCGACCCTGTATACAGGTTAAAGTGGTATAGATGATGAGTGATTAAGTGAGTATTTCAGCAAGAGAACTAACACACAAACTTTGGGTGAACTCTGAGACCCGTGTTAACTTGTTAAATAAGTAGTCCAATGCAGTATGTGTCCTTTAAAATCCTGATCCCCATAAGTTTTTCCAAACATGGCATATAAAGATCATGTTGTAGACTTACACTTAGACTCAAATACTGAACTTTTTTCTTCCCGAAGCAGTCAAAAATTAAGTTTTTAGGACAAAACAACATAAAAATGCTGCGCTGTTTAAAGCATTCATTTATTCATTCATACACCTTCAGTAACTGCCTGGTCAGGGTTATTGTTGTTTAAAGTATCATACTATTTTATTTGTTTGAAGAAATGCATTAGGACTGAATAAATTTGTTCGAAAATTGTTATAACCAGATACACACAGCGAGGTGTTGCACGCCTAGTAGACACTACTGTGTTAATGTACTGTATTGCTTCACGACACTACATAAGCACCAGCTTTGGTAAAACTTTCTTTCACATTTATTTATCCTGAATTAACAGACTTTATTGCCATTTTATTTATTCCTGTACATGATCCTGTATTGTCACTGACTGCATGCTTGAAAATTTCACTGCAAGTCAGTCGGACTAAACAGGTTTTTGTGTCTCTGTATTGTCTGGGGTAATACAGAGTAGCTAGAGAACACTAGAGTATTCCTTTCCTGTATGAGAACGTATGCAAACAGAACAAGACCTTGCTCCCTTATTGCACTTCCACTAAAGGACTACTGGAGTCGGTTTTAAAAGCACTGCAGCAAATGCACTGCGAAATGCCTTCGTCTGTCTCGTCACCGCTGGCAACCGATGTTTCCATGGCTGCCTCCCGTCCTACAAGACGTACCATTACACAGATTTAATCTCGTCCAGAGTGTGAGGGGGGTGGGGGGGGGGGAGAAAGAAAGAAAAAAAAAAAACACACAGCGAGAAAATGTCACAGACCTTTTCACCGGCATTAAATCAACACTGACCAAAACGGAGGAGGAGACGAAAGACAGACAGCGAGATGACCAGTGTCATATAGACAAGTAAAAAATCATGGCTAAATTCCCATTTCATATAAAAGGAAACGTGTATCACACTCTGATTATGGCTATTGCAGCTCCAAACAGTGTTATTGCTCAACATATTTCACATACTGAAGGAGAGAACAAGCACAACACATCTCCAGGGCCCTTTCCGTGTGTGCGTGTTTGTGTGTGTGTGTGTGTGTGTGTGATGATAACCGATATTATCCACACCCAAGCACACACATTTACACATGTGCATATAATGTACACGCACGTATAGAGAGACAGAGAAAGACAGGGAACTTTCAGGAAGCGTCATCAATGGATCAAAGATCAAAAGGATGTTTATCAAACAAATTGAAAAAAAAAAACGAATTATTTGTACTTTGTTTATACTTGTATTACTTTGGAAGGCAAAATTATGAGCAGCAGCACATTAAAATGCTCTTCAATAAGGCTTATTATATATAAAAGAAAAAAAAAACCGCATCAGGCTTTAGCTAGTTATAATTCGTGAGCAAATAACACTGTACAATTTATACACCGTTTTGTTTTATTTTTTGATTTCACTAAATTCAAATACGCCCATCAGCTATAACATTAACATCACTACCAGGTGAATGGAATGACATTAATTAGCAATTATATACCAGTAAACTGGCGACACAGTGGGGTAATACATAGCACTGTTGCCTTACACCTCCAGGGTGGAGGGTTCGATTCCCGCCTCTGGTTTGTGTGCATGTTCTCCCAGTGCTTGGTGGGTTTCCTCCGGGTACTCCGGTTTCCTCCCACAGTCCAAAGACATGCGATATAGAAGATAAATGAATGAATGGATGAATAAACTGACGGGGTCATGGGCACCCAAGGCTTACAGTATCTATGCCTGTCGGGACCAAAGGCCAGTACGTCTGGTCTGATCCCACAGAAAAGCCAATGTAGCACAAATTGATGAAACAGGTTATGATAGAAAGGTATCAGAACACTCAGTGCATCAGAGCCTGCTGTGTATGAGGCTGAGCAGGCAAAGAGTTCAAGGTTGTTGATCCTGCCTCCAAATTTTCCAGTCCAATCGAACATCCATGGAATCTGCCAGACAACAAGTCCAATCCATGGAGGCCCCACCCCTGAAACTCACAGCACCCAAAGGACCCGCCGCCAGACACCACAGCACACCCCAGAGGTCTTAGGGAGTCATAGTCAGTGTTGTATATTGGGCACAATATTGGGTTTTTATGTTTTGCGTTTTAATATTATGACTGATGTCGGTGTATTTGACTGTTACAGCTTGTACAGTTTTTGTTTAAATTTCTTTTATCGAGAGCATGCGTTATAGTTTTCTGCACTGCTGATAACCTGTACGGCGTGTTGTAAACCCTTTTTACGTCTTTGACACATCCACATCCTGAGCCACAGCTTTTGTTGCTCTGCTCCGGGTTGGATTACAGTATGGCTGATGTTTTACTCTGTTTAACTTCTCCTCTGATGGAGCTGAAACAGGAGCCCTGAGACTCGCCCGTCACTGAAGGCTTTTGAAGCTGAAATGTCCCAAATGCTATAAGACATATCATTTAATCATGCTGTTTTTTTTCTTTCTTTCTTTCTTTCTCTCTCTCTCTCTCTTTTGCATAATCTCTCACACACACTCACTCACTCACTCACTCACATACAAACACACCTTAATATCCTTCCACACTGATAATTATTTTTTTTTCTTCAATATATTAAATCATAAAAAGTAGGTAAATATACTAACTCGTTCTTGGCATATATTCTTATTTCGTAGTCTTTGTAATCTTTGTAATGACTTGGCGAACGATAGAAGACGCTTCCGATAGAAATCGTTCTTATCATAGCGATAATGACGATAAAATGACTCTGATAAATTTTCCTACGTACTCTCTACATATTTATAAATCTACATACAACCTAATATAGACAACTTTTTTTTAAAGTAATCTTCTTAAAGACTTTGTAAAATATCTTAATATTTCAGAAGATGGAGGGAAAAAAAAGAATGAGCAGATGAATGAAGGTAAGAGATTGAGCACGGCACTGCAGGGCAAAAGATAAACTCCGACATTTGTCAACTTTAATCTTAATCTGCTGTTCATGTGAATGTGTGTGTATCACCGATATGAATTTCACTATTTTTCATAGAGGAAAAGAACAGTGTGTCTGTTTAATCCAAACTCACTGTAAGGAAACGTTTTGTACTTTACGGACCTTTTTTGTTTTTGTAGAAACTTCATGTGAAAATGTTCATCAAAGGGATGTGTAAATTACACTTATATTGTACATGGGAAATCATGCAATTCTTGGGAAATTATAACATACAATCATTTTTTTGTTGTATTGCTTCCACAAGGGCTGAACAGGAAGTAATGCAAAAGTGGCCATAACTTTTTTATGCTAGTGCTGGTTCAGCATGACGTGATTATGTCATACATATGCATCTGTGTTCATCTCTACCTTCCCGGCAATCTTAGCGGCAATGCTAGCGCTTAACAGCAATGCTGGCGGCCAAAAAAAAAATGCTATGCTAAAAAAATTCTAGCAGCAAGCACGACAAAAACTTCAACTTGGCTGCTCTTCAGCAGTTTTTCTGTTTTCATCATTACTATAGAAAGCATTTGAGCAGCCCATTGCATGTTGAGTCCGATTTTCAAACATGACGATCACAAACGTTTAGTTTGCCATAATAATTCCGCTCCCCAACCCCTGGCGTAAGCAGTTCAAGCAAAGTGTTGGTGCCACCATGGAACTGTTTTTTCCATCTTATGGCCGGTGCTTTGGCTGTCTGAAGAAATCGGGCGCCGGCTCCGAACTAGCTCCGGAACCGCTTTGATGGAAAAGGGGTAAATGTGCCCTATGGTCCCAAGACAGTATTTTAAAAATCATACAGAGCTGCAGGGACTTATGACTAAAACAAAAGTCGACTTTTTGTCTATATCCATATACAGTATCTCTACACCTGCACTGGAGTGACGGACACCATTCTTCCTTCAGTTGGTGTTTTAATGGTTCTAGGAAAAAGACTAAGTTCTACTGACCTTGAAGACCACAGGAAATGTTTTTATTTTTTTTTCAATCTATTTAGGAAGATGTGGATGTGGGCGGAGTCATTATAGGATAAATACGTTCTCATAAAGAACTTTGTGTGTCCATACAGAGACACATCCCTCCTTAGACTTCTATTATAAATTACATATGTATAAACAGCTTTTTCTGTTCTTTTCCACACATCAAAATTCTGGTCGGTGATACGTAAATTCTACACCTGGTGCTTAAAGATTAAAGTTAAAAATGCTGGAGTTTTCCTTTGGAAATCCCAAAATCATCTGGAAGGGCAAAATAATAATAAATAAATACAGTGCTCATGGTTGTACAGCAGAGAGCGCTGCTGTGTGCCAGAGATGTGCTGCGGCGTCTATGAGAGAATGAGGCTGATGTGTGTGTCACGCATGCACACATACTCATACTCACGCACTCTCATACACACGCTCGAATAACATGGCGAGGATTGAAAATGTAATCAGGTGACTTGAGATGAATTTTGACTGGCAGGATGACCTTTGTGAGGTCTTAATGAGATAACACTGAGAGCAAAATATCCCGGCGTACGGGGAGGCTGTTCTAATCATCTGTGTGTGTGTGTGTCTATGTCTATGTGCGTGCACGTGTGTATCAGTCTGATTTAAAATCATCTTATCTACGCAGAAAAAAAATTGGAACACTGATTGTGCGCGTGCGTGTGTGTGTGTGTGTGCGTTAGCGATGGAGCACTGATTTGCCTGCAAATTGTCATCTCAGTGCACTGCACTTGTACTCACTGATGAGTCCGTGATGATTACCCACGATGCAAAGCGACAGCTCTTATGGTTTTTCCAGGGGAGCAATAACATGTTTGTTTGTGTCGGAGGTCGAAAAAAAAAATGAGTTTAAAAAGCATAAACATGGATTTAAAAAAAAAAAAGAAGCCTTGAGTAAAGGGATGTTTGCATTTGTCTCACTAAGAAATGTGCTCTATGTCTCTAATGCTGCTGTACTTCTAATAAATTAGACAGTAAATTCCTACGGTTAATGTCTTATAAAACTATACCAAGTCCCAGCCAACTATACGAGGCGTTTCCCTGGAGCCATGACCTATCAGTCAACCTCTATTTGAACGAATAGAGAGAGGTGGGCGGGTCAATGAGGTCTCTAGGGCCCTCCTCCTCCCCCTCCCCCCCTCCTCACAGCCTGGGGGCCTTGTGCGCGTGCGTCTCCTCTTGTTCCCGTGTTTTCTCTCGAATCGTTTTTTTCCTTTTTTTTGTTCGGTGTCTTTGCGTTCTACCTTTCTGTGCTGCATAGTTCAAGAGTGAGCCTCTCGTGAGGGCCACAGTCCTAGAGGAGAGTGCAGTGTGTGTCTGTATCAGTGTGTGTGAAATTCAACTGTTCCCCCCGAAATCATACCTGTACCGTAACTGTGCGTGTATGTTCATGTTCATATGTGTTTGTGTATATGTGTGTGTGTTTATGCATACTTTAATAAGGTGAGAATAGGATTGGTGTGTGTGTGGCCCGCAGTGGTCCCGGCGCAGGCCGAAAGAGGGTGGGGCCTAAGATCGGAGCAGGAATGAAGGCGGCACCGGCGGGGTGTCGGAGAGCCAGCGGATTGGTCGCCACTGTGCAGAGCGTGGGCGGAGTCAGAGGAGCAGGCAGGAAACTGGTGGTCAAAGTTTTAGTCAGGTGCTTCTGGAGAGCCAGTTTGGTCTTAAAGGGAGAGAGAAAGTGATACAAAGTGTAAATAGGTGAGAATATACTAAAGTCTGAAATAAGAAAGTGTAAAAGCAGAAAAAAAAACGAACGAGCAAACGTTTATTAACATGGACACGAGAATAAGCAGGTCTGATGTGCGTATAGATCTTTACACACACAAACCATTCATACTGATGTGCAAGTGTGTTACTCACCTGTGAGGAGAGAGAGGTGAGACTGTACTGGTTAAAGACTTTCTTCATGGCTGACATGGCTCCTCCTGCATAGCCATTCCACCTGACAGTCTGCAACGGATAAGAGACATCCATGAGACACGACTGTATAGAAATATATACTGTATGTGAGTGTGTGTGTGAGAGTGTGTGTACATCTTACAGACACCGCTGAGGTCAGTTGAGACTTGCTGTGAGGGCTGAATTTGGGTTTGGGAGGCTTTCCAGCCAATCTGTCTTTATGTCTGCGACTGTTCATGTGCTGGAATGAAAAAACAAGCAAAGATATTTGTACGTAATATGAATACGAATCTAAAAAAAAAATAAAAAATCAAACTCATCAGGTTGTTGACAGTGATTCATTCTCTCATTCATTTTTTCAGTTTGGAACAAATAATAATTTCAGCCATGTCACGTTACTGAGACAAAGCCGACTCGTCTGTGTTTTGTCTGTGACAAATATCCTTTTTTTCAGCTCTATATACAGTAAATGGCCAAAGTGGAGGCATACTATATCACTTACATACCACTTTGGCTGGAGGTCCAAATCTTGCCTCTGGTCTGTGTGTGTGTGTGTGTGTGTGTGTGAACTTCACAGTCCAAAGACATGTGGCATAACTGTTTTTAAATTGCCCGTAGTGTGTGAACAGGTGTGTGTTCTTGACTTCCAGGGCGTACCCTGCCCCATGTGACCCTACATGGATAAGCGTAATAGATGGTGGATGGATGGTCTTAGTCAGGGACGTTATGCCTGTTCAACATGATGGAGCAAATCTGACGATTCCTCGTGCGATTCCCAGAACCTCTCTTTTACACTCCGAGTTAAATGTGCCTCCATAGTTGTAATAACCTGGTCATTCAGTACATTCAGGTCATCAGCTGACTTCATTTTATTGCCACATAACGTCCTCGACCTGACCAACTGAAGCAACTCCAGATCATAACACTGCCTTGTGTACAGTGTACAGTGGACACTATGCAATTAACAATTGCCATTGTCGCCAAGCAGCTTTACACAATCAAAAGAATTACGGAAGTTTGTATAAGTGTGAATGTGAATAAATCATAATGATAAGATTGTCCCTGATGTGCAAGCCAAGGGCGACAAGGAAAAACTCTGTGTGATGGCAGTAGGAAGAAACCTTGAGAACCCTGATGCGCACATTGCTCGGCAATCTGAACTCATGAGACAACATGATCTATTTCCATTGCTCCAAAAATCTTGATGCTTTCTAGCAAATTCAAGACTTTTTTTCTGATTAGTCTCACTTTTTCACTATTACAGCTATAGCTATAGGTTTTACATGTTTAAGTGATCTCCAGTCATCATTCTTGTGTTAATGTGTTAAGAGGTCCTTAATTAACCCAGTTCAGTAATTTGAAATCTCCTTAGTTGTTTACTTTCCTTGATGCAGCCCAATAATTTGACCTTTCTGAAATGGCGTCTTTTTTTTGGCCCATAAGGACCTACATTGACAAAGGTGAATAAGTTCCTTATTCAGCTTTATCCTTGACTTTAACTCTTAAAGTGACATCTAATGAACATCCTGGTGCAGTCATGTGACAATCTGTGAATTTCTGTACCCATGACATCATTTCCACTAAGATGGTGTATCTTGTCTAGGTAGCACATGTGACAGAACTAGACAATAGCGTAGAAAGCTTGTTATTTTCTTTTTTTTTTGTTTACTGAAAGCAAGTTTCATCCTATTTAACAATTGTACATTATTTAACAGGATCTCATACTTTATAGTTAACCTGTTCTCATATAAAAACAAATGAATAAAATACTGCTATGACGTATGTCACATGGGGTTTTTAACCCTAAAATTGTCAGGGAAAATGCCATGTGACGTCTTGGATCTACAGTATCACCCATAATTTCTCTTAACGGGAAAATGGGTCTGGGTTCTTATGGGTTAAAACTAAAATGACCTAAGATACGTCACAGTGTCCTGTGGCATTATGCATGTCATACACTTGGAGCTTGTGATTTGTTTAAATCGGTTATTGATTGTTTCTCACTGTGAATTGATCTGCCTTTGTGCATAATCCTTCCCTGACAACTGGTGAACTTTCCGTTAATTAAAGTGAAACTTCCTTACAGAAAGTGTCAGTCTGTGTTACCTGGTTGAGCTGGGTCTCCGAGTTGACGTGGATCTCGCACACTTCACAATGGAAACTCTTGCTGCTCACACCCAAGCTGCCCTTGTTGGCCAGTCGCTTGCTTTTACACGCGGCACGGGAGGACAGCGCCTTCCCTCGTCGCCGTGGCAACACGCTCTGTCCCTCCAGCATCAGTTTGTGCTTGATGCCTGAGAGAAATAGGGGTCAGGGGGGTCATAAACCAGTCCCGAAACACATAAATACCACCATGCGCTAAATCGTCAGGAGAGTCAGAGTAAGAATCAGGAACAAACAAGCAAGTATAACAGACATGTAACGTGTTTATTATCTGTATTAACTGTATCAGACATGCCTTATACAGTAGGTTATTTTAGAGGATAATTACTGTGCAGGTACAGTATGTGTATGAAGTACAGCAGTGTTGCTGTCTTTTTAAACACTGGATTCTCTTACTGGCCACTTTATTAGACACAACTGCACAATTCACCTGGTTGGATGGAAACATCGCGTCTGCTGCTTTAAGGTCACCCGAAAGAAAACTGTGTTGCATAGATTGTAATATGCGTTTCCTTTTAGCTTAGTGTGTTCTATACAATCTTTAATAACCTGCTGTTCAGATTTCTCTGATGTAGCCTAGCGTCTTTTGTCCACGCTGCTGAACAGATAAAGCTGTGAATATCTTTTCATTCAAAACATCAATGGGGTTTAAATTGAAAAAGAAACAATGTGTTGTTTATCTCGGGGGCTTTAATATACAGGGCAAGAACTGTGTTCAGCACAGCGCGCACGCATGCAGATACTGAACGTTTATGGGATTTTATTTAATGTTCCAGCTAGTAAAATATCAGGCTAATTTACAATCCTGACTTCAGTTTTGCAGCATTCCTGTGCTTGACGCTTGATTCAAAAACAGGCTAAATGCTAATGCTAGCAACTAGCAGTTACAGCTAGTGTCATACAATGCTCTGCGATAGCTGGGGTAAGATAGGATGGAGACGTGTCTCAGAGCCATCGTGGAAGACATATATGTACTAAATCTAGTTTCTGTCGATTGTCCTGTTCTCTGCTTCTGAGTGAATATTTTTAGTGAATGGACGTTTCCTGGAATCAGCAGTAATGCTTAAAGCAATTTTAAAGCAGTGCTCAGAAATAATATTCTCTTAAATAATATTCAGTCCACAGTGTATAGTGTTCAGTGTAACCTAAAAGCGTGTTCAAGTCAAAACGGAACTTTTATTTTATTATTTATTATTTTTTATTTTTGTGCTGTGCTGAATAACAGAACACAGTTATGAGATTAAAAACACAGTATGTGTCTACTTGGTTTGTGAGCTACTATTAAACACAAGAGCATAAGGATGTTAACATTCAAACTATGCCCAATATTATAAAATTCTTGGGGGAGAAAATGTCAAAAGTGTGTGATGCTACTGTATGAGCAATGGTATGGCTGTATAGTCAGGGGTCAGGGGTAGCTTAGTGGTTAAGGAAATGTACTACGGTTCGGAAGGTCCCATGTTCAAACCCCACAACCACCAAGTTGCCACTATTGGGGCCCTTGGCAAGGACATAACCCTCAACTGCTGAGATGTATAATGAGATAAAAATGTAAGTCGTTCTGGATAAGGGCGTCTGCCAAATGCTGTAATGTAAATGATGTAGATCATAGGATGAGATTGGTGCGTGGTACATGCACACTGAGATTTCAGATGAGACACTGATGATTTCGCATCTAAGAATTGATCAGGAACAATTGCCTTCCATATCTGATTTGGTCCGTGCATGGTTCCCTGAACGCATGACGATTGTGTACTCATTGAACAAAATTAACCAGAATTTGGTGGTCAAGTCTTCTTGGAAACTATGCTGGGACCGAAATTTGAAAACGACCTAAGTCACTCTGGATAAGAACGTCTGCCAAATGCCTAAATGTAAACATAAGTTATCCTTTGATCTTTAAGAACCAAGCAGTTCCGCTCGCTGAATGTTCACTGCAGTAGCCTCGGAGCCACCTTGGCCAGGATCATCAATCACAGATTTACAGCCTTCTTTAAAACATTTGCACCATACAGTACATAAGACTCTCATCACTGTCAAAGTCTTCTCAGTGGTGCTCACTCTCGGGATTTGCAGTGAAATTTTTCAAACCCTTCATTCATGAGAAATTTCACTGCAAGTCCCGGTTTGACTTGATCGCCCCTTGTATAAATGGCAAAACTGCCATCACTACAAAACCAATCACAGTATCTGTTTATTTCTATAAAAACACTTTGTACCGCTATTGTGGGCTTCCAGTTGAGTGACGGAGTTGACTGTGACTTTGCAGACAGGACAGTGCAGGTGATGTTTGCTCCTCCTGGAGTCTTTCTCCCTTGGGGCCTCTTTAGCCTGGCTGTTCTGATCGGGACTTGCCTCACTGGGACCAGCGGCATCCTGCAGGCTGTCTGAGTGCTGTGAGGGAGGAGAGGAGACGGCCACGTCTGTGCATGACACTTCAGAAACCGGAGTGAGCACCACCGAGCTGACCTGAGCCTCGCTCAGCTTCGCCACGGATTCGGACTCACACTGAAGAGCTACGGAGAAAGAGTGAGAAAGGGACATGGGGTCACCCTGCAATTCATAAAGCAAAGTCATTTAAACTGCTTATTACAACATAACTGACACACTGATTACAAAGCACCATATTTTTTCCTACTTCAATTTCTTTATCTGTTTCTTCTCAGGTCACCTCACCTCCTTCCTTTCTTTACTCCGCCCCTAATCTAGTCTTATCTCCCTCGAGCCCAGTGCACTCCCATCGTAAATTTAAGTACATAAGTGTAACAGAATCAGCCAAGACACACACATGCACAAGTGTTTTGAGTGTTACCCAATGCAATTCTCCCCCTTTCATTAACTTTCACACTTCATTCAGGTGTGAAAAACCCTTGTGTGCATGCAGGTCCTCTCTTTACTACATTTCCTTCGGACTGGATGTATTTTTCTTCTCACACCTTTTGGGGCTTCTATAAAATCCCTCTCACTGGAGGATTGTACAATTACAATCTCACTGATGGCCCTTTTAAGAGCAGCAAGGTTGTTGTTTACTGAGCGTCGAATCCTGAACTGTTTTATGTGTTTTTTCACTGCAAAACGACTACGCTTTGCTTCAGGCTGTATCCCAGCACGCTGGCCGAGAACATTTTATTATAACAGCATGCCTTGTCATGTGTTATTCCTTACCTAGAGTGAATATAAAAGAGAAACTGGTTGTAATAATAATTATTCTAAACATCATCAGGTGTAACTAATCACCTTCTGGATCCAATGGCTTCCATTACAGTTATGATCACCTGTAATGTATTTCATTAGCTTCGAATAAAAGCAGCTATTTGTAGAGAACGTCACGGTTTGGTAGTGCAACTCAAAGCAAACAACCGACTACGGGTGGCAATGCACTTACAAAAGAGATTGTAAAACGGATTACATTATTGAAAATATAACTAAATAAACAGGCACGGTGATGTAGTGGTTAGCACTGTTGCCTTGCACCTCCAGGTCCGCGTTCGATTCCCGGCCAGGCTCGATTCCCATCTCTGTGTGTATTTGGAGTATGTTCTCCCCGTGCTTGGTGGGCTTCCTCCGGGTACTCCGGTTTTCTCCCACAGTCCAAAGTAGTGCGAATGTGTGAATGTGAGTGTGTGTATGTGTGTGTGTGTGCTGATTGGTACCCTGTCCAGGGTGTACCCTGCCTTGTGTGATAGGCTCCAGGTCCCCGCGACCCTGAATACAGTATAAAGTGATATAGAAGATAAGTGAGTAACTAAATAACTGAGTACAGTGGAACCTCGGATTACGAGCATAATTCATTCTGGAAGTGGGCTTGTAATCCAAAACACTCGTAAACCAGATTTTATTTATAACTCAAATTATTCGTTCAACAGCCCCAAAAAATAAATACATAAAAATTATTCATACGAAATATAAAGTAAAAATAAAACAAATTAACCTGCACTTTACCTTTAAAAAAAAGTAAAAATAAATCCCCACAGATAAGTGTTTCCGTTTATGCACGCAGGCACTGTGTGTGTGTGTGTGTGTGTGTGTGTGTAATGTGCATGCACACACACACACACATTAATGGAGAGACTGTTTTATCGGAAAAAATTCAAGGAACATCGCTAATCACACTCACGTGAGCGCATACTAACGGAATCACTGCTGTAAGGTAAAAAAATAAATAAATAAATAAAATAAAAAAGCAAACCTGCACTTTACCGTTGAAAAGAATCGTGACAGAGCGGAGTTTCTGTGTAGAGCAGAGAGTGTGTGTGTCTATGTGTGTGTAAAGTCAAGAGGAGGAGGGGGTGGGAGGGGGTCTGTGGGGTGTGTACTGGGTCTTAATGCTTGCAGAGTTTCTGTGTAAGGCAGAGTGTGTGTGTCTGTATGTGTGTGTGAAGCCAAGAGACGGAGACACACACGCACACTCTCTGCCTTACACAGAAACTCAGCAAGCACTAAGACCCAGTAGGGGAGACGATTACCTACAATTCCGCAGTGCAAGAGAGTGAAAAACCGTTGGCTCAGTTGTGATGACGTGACGCTCGGCGTCAAAACAAGAAGCGCATGCGTGATAAAAGATACTCGTAAACCAAGACAAGGCTCGTTTTTCAAGTCAAAATTTATTAAAAATCTTTGCTCGTCTTGCGGAACACTCGTAAACCACATTACTCATAATCCGAGGTTCCACTGTACTTAAATGGTGGACCTAACGCATTAGATTACTCATTACATCAAAAAAGTAATTCTAAAAAAGTAAAAGTAAGTCTTTTGACACACTGACTTATGACGGTCGGTGCTCCTTGTAACTGTGCGCCCTGTGCTGCCATCTGCTGGCATGTTACAAAACTAGTCTCAAAACTTTTTGATACGGAAATCGCTGGTTCGATTCCCGGGTGATGCTGTTTTCCCCTCACAGCCGGAGGCACAGAGAGAGCTGATTGGCCGAGCTCTCTCAGGGGGGAGGGATGAGAGGTACTTGCGCTCCC
>JAQMYJ010000008.1:6954682-6967468 GCA_030014305.1 Clarias laeviceps
AAAAAGAAAACGGAGTATGTCGATTCTTTGGACACGGAGCGAGTAAGATTAAACTGAAACAAAGATGCGCACACACAGAGAGAATAAAAGAGAATGAGAGAAAAAAAAATGAGATGAAAGAATGAGAGAATAAAAGAGAACGAGAGAAAAAAAGAATGAGAGAAAGAAATAAGAGAGAATGGGAGAAAAAGGAATGAAAGAAGAGAGAAGTCAGAAAAGAGAATTGATAGAGAGAAAGATAATAGAGAACAGAATAAGAGAATCAGAGAAAAGAGAGAATGATAGAAGAGGAAATGAGAGAACAGAATGAGAGACCGTATGGCTCTCCATCTCTTCTGTCTCGTCTCTCTAACGCACTGCCGGCTGTAGCTCCGCCTCCAGCATCACACTGGATATTAGGAAATGATTTGAATAAGAAAGAACATGCACCTTGTAACCCCTCTCTCTGTCTCTCTCTGTCTCTCTGTCTCTCTCCCTGTGCTGTGATTTGGCGTCCTGACACAGGGACCATTATTATCCAACCAGCTGTCTGTTCAAAATGCCAAAAATGACTCGCAATCATCTCGTCCATCTCGCCCTGTGATGTTGCTCTCTATTTATTCTCGCTCTCTCTCTCTCTCTCTCTCTCTCTCTCTCTTTCATATTACCACACAGCAACAACAGCCACAAAATCAAATCATTGCTCGGTACTGATTCTCGGCGCTCACATATGTTCACATCTCTCTCAAATCATTAGCACTGAGTCGTTCCAAAATGGCATCCGGCGCGCCCTACTGAGTGCACTACACAGGATCAAAGCCTCTTGTTTCCAATAAGAGCACTGATCTTGGGTGCCATAATTTTTTATCATCAACCCGCTGATTACATTTTCTGGGTGCGTTAATCAGATATGCTAATGACCTGTATGTAGGTTATGCCTTTAAAGGTTGCCAGATGTTGTGGTTTCAACACCTACTGTAAACTTTCACATCATTCAGCATGTAGGACACTAAATATGCCGCACCACGCCAGTGCATGGACCTTGCAGGGAAACACGTAATGACCGCAGTGCTTCGGTGTAACGAGCGCAAGCTGAAAAAGGGCTCAGGCATCTCACCTTCCCTGCAGCGAGGGGAGGCTTTGCCAAGAGGTTGTAGGCAGGAGAAAACTATTTTTGTTGTGCTGGCTCAAACTGGTCACACACTCTCTCTAAGCTGTCCCTTGGGCTCGGTTACAATAGCGCAAGTGTGGCAGCGAAAAAGACTCCGCGCTGTCAGAAAACACAGAAGAGCAAATGGTCCGGAACAGGAGGGGGGGAAAAAAACAAAAAAAAAGCGCTCGTGTCTGACTTGATGCAGCGGCACTTTACTTCAGTATCAAGGAAATGGATACAAAGTCATTCTCGCTTGCTCCTCTGAACCAGTGCTGGATGATGTACAGTACAGGACCAGTATGAATGAATGGTACAGGTGGAATAAACAGGGCAAAGTGTTGCCATGACAACAGTGGTTTCGATATTGTGATTGCACGTCAACCGTACAGTAATAACAGAGTAAAATCTTAGCGTTTAATGGACTGTACACTCTTCCTAAATGCATGTATTTGTCCTGCCCAGATGCTTGGCATCCCTGTATGAGGACTGGAAGATCTCTTAATGAGACAGAACCACTGACTGATGTCTCAAACCGAGACCAGACGGACTCACGGAGTGCATTATGTCTTGCACAAACAGTCTACCTTGTATTTATATCATGTCATGTCATGTCACTGTAACAAAATGTCATGGTATTGAGTATCGTAGTGTAGTATACGGTGGCGAGGTGGCTTAGTGGTTAGCACTGTTTCTTTGTACCTCCGGGATCCGGGTTCGATTTTCCACCTTGCGGTCCATGTGCAGGGAGTTTGAATGTGTATTATAGTGTAGTGTTGTATATCATAGTGTAGTTTGTTGCATTATAGTTGATTATAGTGTAGCGTAGTTTAGTGCCGGTGCCAAGCCCGCGTAAAATGGGACGGGTGCGTCAGGAAGGGCATCCGGCGTAAAACCTGTGCCAAGCTTGTACATGTGTCCGCTGTGGCGAGTCCTTGCTGGGAGCAGCCGAAAGACCAACAACAACATAGTGTAGCGTCGTGTAGTGTATCATATTGTATTTTGCTGCATTATAGTGTATTATTGTGTAGTGTAATATAGTGTTGTGTATTATGTTGAATTATTGTGTAGTGTAGTATATCATAATATATTTTGTTGCATTATAGTGTATTATAGTGTAGTGTTGTGTATTATGTTGAATTATAGTGTAGTGTATCACAGAGTATTACAGTATGTTGCATTATAGTGTATTATAGTGTAGTGTAATGTATCATATTATATTTTGCTGCATTATTGTGTATTATTGTGTAGTGTAATGTAGTGTTGTGTATTATGTGGTATTATTGTGTAGTGTAGTATATCATGATGTATTATGTTGAATTATAGTGTAGTGTAGTGTATCACAGTGTATTACAGTATGTTGCATTATAGTGTATTATTGTGTAGTGTAATGTATCATATTGTATTTTGCTGCATTATTGTTTATTATTGTATAGTCTATTGTAGTGTTGTGTATTATGTTGTATTATAGTGTAGTGTATCCTAATGTATTTTGCTGCATTATAGTGTCGTGTAGTATAGTGTTTTGTATTATTGTGTAGTGTGGTACATCATAGTGTACTTTGTTGCATTATATTGTATTATAGTGTAGTGTAGTGTTGTGCATTATGTTGTATTATATTGTAGTGTATCATAATATATTTTGTTGCATTATAATGCCTTAAAGTGTAGTGTAATGGTGTGTATTATGTTGAATTATAGTGTAGTGTAGTGTATCACAGAGTATTACAGTATGTTGCATTATAGTGTAGTGTAATGTAGTGTTGTGTATTATGTGGTATTATAGTGTAGTGTAGTGTATCATGATGTATTTTGTTGCATTATAGTGCATTAAAGTGTAGTGTAGTGTTGTGTATTATGTGGTATTATTGTGTAGTGTAGTATATCATAGTGTACTTTGTTGCATTATATTGTATTATAGTGTAGTGTAGTGTATTATGTTGTATTATAGTGTAGTGTAGTGTATTATGTTGTATTATAGTGTAGTGTACCATAGTATATTTTGTTGCATTATAGTGTAGTGTAGTGTATCATAATGTATTTTTGTTGCATTACATTGTTTGTAGTGTAGTGCAGTGTATCATAGTGCATGTTTGTTGCATTACGATATACTATAACGTAGTTTATTATAGTGTATAATAGTGCATTGTGTTGCATTATATTGTGTAATAGTGTACTACATGTAGGTTAGTGTATATTGTTGCATTATAGTGTATTATAGTGTAGTGTATTGTAATGTAGTGCATAGTGTACACTTAGATCAATAAGTAAATACATGTTCAGTAATCTCTCCTTCATTCATTCAACATAAAAATAATAATAAGAATAAGAAGAAGAAGAAATGAGGAGTGTACTGTACACACTGTATCAGGACATGAATCATTAGTGTTTCAATAATCTGTCTCTCAGAAGGGTCACAGAGTCAAATGCAAAATATGTCTGATGAGAGAGTGCATAAACACACACGCAAACACACACACACACACACACACACACACACACACCAAGGAGTAAAAGCTACACACAGACAGACAAACAGACAGACAGACACGTCTTACACTGATGGCCATTTCAAGGCAATCATAACCCCTGCTGAGTCCAGCATATGCTGCTCTCTTTTACTCCTTCGCTCTCTCTCTCTCTCTCTCTTTCACACAGACACACACACACACACACACACATCAGAGAGCTGACAGGCCAATCAAGCTCACAATGTCATGTTGTTTTAATGATGTGTGCTGTGTGTCTCTCTGTTATAAAAGAGAGTCTCTCTCTCTCTCTCTCTCTCTCTCTCTCTCTCTCACACACACACACACACACACACACACACATACAGACACACACACACACACACACACACAGAGACAGTTATCTAAGCTCGTTGTTAATACATTTCATTTTTAATGCCTTTCCTCCAGTTTTAGAAATTTGAACAAGTCTTACGGTCACATGATCCAGAATTCATACATTCGCCATTTTGTCTGGCGATTAATCCGCCTCAGAAACCTCCGCCATGCCAAATGATGATAAATCACCGACTACATTGTACTCTATGGATTTTACTGAACATGTGATGAGACCAGATAAAGGTGTACTGAAAATCTCCAGCCTTTGGATATTACTATTATTATTTTAATGTTTAGCTCCAGCTGTTCTTTCCCTCACTATGGACAGTGCAGAGGCAGAGGTATGAAACGGTGATATTAACAGTTATCTCATCAGGCATGATGTTGAAATGTAACTATTATTTAGTAACATTGAAACAGCGTTTTAAGCAGAATATCAGAAGAGTTTACAGTTTTTATTAAACACCAGACTTTCTTTATTGCAGTGGGAAATAAAGGGGTGAAAATGTCTTCCAGGTTTTTGGCCTCGTGCGCTGAGCCATTCCTCGCGCACAACAACTGTCCGGACAGATCGCCAGACAAAATGGCGTCTGGTTTGGTTTTTACACGGTTTGTATATACATTATTTTCTGAGATGGAATATTTTAGTTGATTCATCTTTATTTAAAAAAAAAAATGCTGTAATAAATACTGAAAGTATTTTTAGTAATCAATTCAGCTTTACTGAATATTTTATTTTATTTTATTACAAGTTGTTTTTTTATTAAAAGATTTAAAATTAAGCATATTGTATTAATATTATTATATTCAATCTTTTTATATTTTTTCATGTTACATTTAATAGAAAAAATTGTAAAAAGTATATAAACATAAGAATAAAGAAAATTATACATCTTTCTTTTCTATTCTATCTTTTCTTTTTAAGAACAACGTGAAAGCATTTCACTGCATATCACACTGTGTATTGTTGTGTACATGACTAAAAATTGGAATCTAAAATTTAAATTTGAATACAGCAAAAACTAAATACATTTCAATACATTTAAATACATCACCCTGATAAACAGCTCAGTCAAAGATAAAATCTAAATGATCTTTTCATAATTGCATAATAGTAATTTAAAAATAAATCAAAATTCGAAGCACAGAATCTGCTGAATGCACTAAATATATTTCTTTACGATTCCTTGTCTTTTAATTACTGACTGTAAGATATAGATAAAGGGAACTCAATTCATAATTTACTATTTATAAAAGGAAATATCCTTTAATAAATGAGCAGCAATAGAAACAAAAATCGGCAAATGGTAAAAATGACACAATCCATTCATACAAGGGAATCCTTTTGATTCCAGATGTGTGTGTGTGTGTGTGAGGAAGAATGTAAAATTATAATTTTGTCTCCTTTATTTTTTTTTAACTCAAAGGTCAAAATGACAAAGATAAATCTCTCTAACAGGAACAAAAAACATTTTATAAAAAAAAAAAAAAAAAGATCCTTCAGCCAATTTTGATCTAAACCTGACGTACTGTAACAACTGCGAAACGAGCGTCGCTTTATCCAGACGCAGTGACCTTGAATCATGACCCCCAAACCTCTCCTGTACTCCGCCTCCCTCTCAGCCCTAAATGCTCGAATTAGAATGAACTGCAGCGCCGCTTTCGTCATCTCTGCCTCTTGTGTCCTTCTCTCTACCCCTCTGTCTCTCTCCACGTCCTCAACGACCACATCTGGATTTCTAGACCCGCAGACACGAACCCACTAACAAACACAGCGCCTGCACCTCCTACATGCACACGAGCTTTATTTCACAAACAGGCGGATTTGCACTGCGGCAATATTTTTGTTTACAGAAAATGCTTGATTTCGCCACCATCATCCAATCCTCATCCTCTCAAATTCATAGAGTGGAATTATTCAGATTTGTTCCTTATATTAAAATAACTCATAATAACAATAATATTATGCTGGACTACTAGATCCTGCATATTTGGACTGATTTGCTATTATTGTTTAAAACTAGTTCATTATATCCATCTTCTTTCTTTTAATATTGTAATAGAAGAAAGAAGATGAATTTCATTTCAACAATAATGGGGTAATAATAATAATGTGTTGTAGGTGTGTATGTCTACATGTCTCTTTCTCTCTTTATATAATGTATATATATACACTGTGTATATATATAATATATTTTCCCCCTTAAATAATATGCTTTAAAATAAATAAAAGAAATTATATTATTTGATTATTTGTTTCTATATATATTTTATATAACATGCTTTCTGTAACATACCCTCCTTGTCTAGTAAACTGTATACATACTGTACATAATGTGTTGCAGGTGTATAAGCTCTCATTTCCAATGTACATGTGCTCACCTCAGGGCATGGTGTGAAAATAAAAAATAAAGTAGGTTAAAAAAAAAAAAAACGACCTTGTGTGTGTAGAAGAGTAGAAAAAAGAACGAGCTCAGAGCTTTTAAATTGGATATTGAACTTTATAACGTATATATAATATTTTTAACCAAATGTTTCGTATACCAAATTAATAATTATACACACTCTTCGAAATGTGTAACGAAAATGTCGCAATTTCATTTATTCTTTCATGTTCAATTAAAAGAAAAAAAAATCAAACAGTATATAAACAATAGTCAGGATCAAAGGATGACAGTGTAAATATGATCTATGACTGAATAAACCTTGGAAAATACAGATCAGGTGAGGTGAATGTGAGCGATACTAATTGTCGGAGGAAACGCGCCAGGAATTTTCAGCATTGCGGTTTCGTCAAAGAAAAAGAAAAAACTAAAACAGTTTTTATACTAAAAACAGAAACGCGTCTCGCTATAATTCGTGTCAGTAAAAGAGGAATAAATCCCGCTAAAAGTAAATGACGGGTTTCGCATCGATGAAGCGTTTTCTTTTCTTTTTGTGAGAGCGTGGAATCAGGCCGGGATCATTTTTAATTTGCCGCTTCGCTGAGTCGGAGCTCCTGCGGCGCCGTTTGACCCACAGCGGCACGCGGCCAAACCCGCACAGCACCGCAACAAACCCCGCAACAGCCCCGCAGATAAATGCGCAATTTATCCCCTCTTGCGAGTTTTCACAAAACGATTAAAAAGAGCGAGACTTCGATACGAAATTGGAAAAACATACAATAAAAGAAAAAGAAGAAAAAAAAACACGCACTACATTTTATATATATATATATATATATATATATTAGTGTTATTTCTATATAACAATTTCTATATATATATTTCTATGTATATGCTTTTATTTAACTTTTTCATTTTTGGACAAAAGAAACCCTAA
This sequence comes from Clarias laeviceps, assembly GCA_030014305.1. NCBI lineage: Eukaryota > Metazoa > Chordata > Actinopteri > Siluriformes > Clariidae > Clarias > Clarias laeviceps. The sequence continues at coordinate 6,961,979 of JAQMYJ010000008.1, forward strand.
AAATCATGAGCATTTATAAATGCGACATTGCATGTGGCATGAGATAAACACGCCAAATCAACACTTATTGCTAAGAAAAAATATATAAAATAATTAAATGGTATTAAAAAAAACAACTAAGCCATAATAGATGAATAAACCCATTAAATTCTTAATAATGTTCAATAATAATATACACCCTACTGCACCGAAAATGAGAGATTTAAAGGTTAGACAGCAAGATAATGGCCTAGTCAGACAGACACTCAGACAGACAGACAGACACAGAGATTTAGTTGCATGTTAAATGCCATTCCTATGCTCCCAGGCGTGCTGTCCAGCTCTCAGCTTGGAAAAAACACACACACACACACACACACACACCTTTCTTTCCTTCTGTTTTGTTCGCTCGGCTCTTCGTGCCCGTGCAGCCAAGGTCAGTGAAGAGGAAACGCACCTGCTCCCATTACATCTCATCACCTCCACTCATTAAACGATTCGTATGCACCGTCCGGTCTCGCACACATACATATGCATAGAGATAAACACACATCCACGCGCACACGATGCCCTCTAACCGCCACAAAGTCAGTCCACAGACGGTTGCTCTGATGCCACCCAGATGGCACACCTTCGTACCGGTACCCTGGTATGAACTGCAGATCCGCAGTACAGAAGGGTGTACCAAGGCCAGGGTTATACCATGGTGCCGTATTGTTTCACGTATCATTCGGGGTACCTGTGATGTCTCACGTGTAGAGACGTTTGTTGTTTGAGAAGAACGAAATGAATGAGAACTGGACAAACATGCAGCACCTGAAGCGTTTCATATTCTGTATTCTATTAGATGCATCGAAAAAATGAAATAAAAAAAACAGACAGCGTATCTTCTTACACTTTAGGATACACACATTAGTCAGTGCAGGTGCATCCGTCAAGAGGACGCATGCATGCGACTTAGACATAATTGTTTTGGAATTTTTTTCTTCATCATAATATACATCTTTAACAGTACATTTAAATGATTTTTTTTTCATACACATACACACACATATCAAAGCAACAGTGACCAGCTTGTCACCTACCGATCAGCATGTCTGTGGAAGTCTTCAGATTATTCCGAGTGTTTTTTTTGGTTTGTTTTTTTTCCCCCCTCAAAACAAATCACAGTAAACACTATTTGACTTTTCGGCACTCGCGCCTCTTCAGTGGCGTGCGCTCTTGTGCACCGGTGCAGAGGAACGGCCACATGAGCTCACCACTGCTCCCCTCCACTCATCCACCGAGGAGGAATGGAACAAGAAGGGAGGGGTGAAATCATCAGCCTCTCTCTCTCTTTCCCACCTCATCCTCTCCCCCTCTCTCTCTCTTTTTTCTTTTTCTCTGCCTTTTAACCTGGACATATGGGTAAATTAGCTGGTTTTATTTTCTCCTTTCACGGTGCTTGATTCCATCTAAATAACTATGTGTGTGTGTGTGTGGGGGGGGGTAATAACAGCGAAGTATGCTGGGTCAAATCTGACACCCGCTGTTACATTAGCATCTCTCTTTTCAAACAGGCCCTGGTAGGATAAGTGAGGAACTAAATCAGGTAAAGGAACACCGCGAGCCCGAAATCAAACGCTTCTTTCTGTGTTTTTTTTTCCCCTTCAACATCCTCATCCCTCCCTCTCTCTCTCTCTCTCTCACTCATTCTCCTGCATTCACCAGTTTTCCCCCCACTCTCCATGTCCCCTTCCTCTTTTGTGCTTCCTACAGATGTTCTGAATGAGATAATCCTCAGCACCATGTTAATTATACCTTTTTTCAGCTCGGCAGACGCTTATTATTACAAATATATCTCAGATCGCTCTCAGTCAATGTGCTCTCAGTCTACAGAATTGCTCTTACCACTTAGAGGCACAAGGTTAGAACTGGTAAAATTGGTCGAGACAGATCATAAAAAAGTGTAAAATAAAAAAATACTAAAAAATACTCACATGCAATCATTCATCTTGTGCATCATTGTGACCGGATTGTCGAGAACAGGATGTTCCGAACCTTCAAATTCCTTTAATAATGGCTTGAAATTCTGATCTGACGTTTCTAAATCGTTTTAAAAGGAATTATTATTTTTATCGATTATCATTATCGACATGTTCAGATTGCTAAACAGTACTTAAGATTAAAGCAACATCATACATTTATTAAAGACTTTTTTGATTTTGTTTTTTTTTCAATGTTTTTATTTATTTAACCACTGTTTTGTTTTTTTTTGTTTCAAAATTTTAGTTCATTTTTATTTGAAGTGAATTCATGCACTTCCTTTCATCTTTAATCTTCTTTGCGAAGGAATAATTTTTACATTCTCTTAATTATTGCTAATTGTAAAGTATTTTCCATCCTTTGGCAAAAGCATACCAAAAAAGCTCACTCAACTTGCATAAATGTGCAGGAAGATCTTGGAATTCTGCCCTCTCTGGTAAAAAATGCTATTGCAAGGTTATTGTGTGTGTGTGTGTGTGTGTGTGTGTGTAAAAACATTTTATAAAGTGGACTGTGTTGTGGTGTTTTCTTCTCTGTCTGTGTTAGAAGTAATAAGTACTTAATATAGCAGGTAAGCAGCCCAAACATTTACTTGTCATGAGAAGTAAAATATACTGAAGGCAAGTATAAATTCAGGCATATTTGGATTTGTACTTTTTTCTACCTATTTCTATTCTATTGGGACATTTAATAAATTTTTATTTTGGAAAGCAACGGTTCTGGTCAAGATTGTACATCTGTCTGTGAGTTTTACAAATATTTATCAAATAGAAACATGAAAAACAATGTAAGTAATAACAAAAGTTCTGTTTACAAAACACCCACAGCAGTTTTAGTTCCACTTTAGTAATTGACAAAATGATCTCATACAGAAGTCCATGACTGCTGGGGAAACTTATATAGCAGGAACAGACTGTAAATGTTTTTTTTTTTTTCTTGGCTTCAACATTCCCCCAAATTCTATCAAACTCATTTATTTCATTCAGCCAATATGTGACTCAACTCAAGCTTAACTGATCACATGACAATGCCTTTACATTTTTTACAAGTTCAAAGATAAATTAAAAGGTTTGTTTGACGGAGGACAATGAGTGAAAATTTGAAAACGGTATTTATTACCACTTGCATTTAAACCGTTTACATAGACTCACTACTCATAAACTACATATACACTATACACACTAAACAATGTGTGCATCCTGAAAAATTTTATAAACTCACATGAAACATCAGTGTCAGCATAAATTGTTATATATATATATATATATATATATATATTGTTACATAAAAGAAAATTATTTAAAAATATAATATTTCTGGTACGCTTTGTGTGTGTTTGTGTGTGTGTGTGTGTGTGTGTGTGCGCGTGTGCGCGTGTGTGTTTGTGTGTATATGTGTGTACGCCTGCAGCTTTGGACACAGACACATTAGCCATGACAGCTGTGTCCTCTTCCTGCCAACGTACTATCACAAACCATGTGCGCACACATACACACACGACAAACACACAACAATTTCATGTTTCAAAACCCTGCCAGTTCTGCAGCTTTTATTAGAAACCTTTTAGAAAAGAATTCCACATTTAAGTTTTAATGCAGTGTGTGCTTGTTGCTGACCTTCTGCTTTCACTTCTGCATCACAGAAGCGTCACAATTATATCACTGAGGTCTCTCTCAAAAAAGGCTTAACACAGTGTTAATATGTGTATAATCTGCTCTGATATAAAGTTATTGTAAAGTGGCTAACACCAAACTCAATGTGTGGGCTGGATCAGAGCCTGCGGTGCAGTGTGTTATTTACTTTAGGGTTCAGCACGTTGAAATCATCAGTTGGCACATGCGAGAATTTTTAAAGCTGTTTATCCGTGTGTTAACTGTAGTATATATACACATCTCCATCCATCCATCTATCCATCTATCTAGGAACCTCTGTAGTCCAACTAGGGACAGTGATTGGTGATTACCATTGTATTTATTCCCATTTTACAATCATTTTAGGACCTCCAGTCAACATTCACTTGTTCACACATACACACACACACACACACACACTATGGGCAATTTGGGAATCCCAATTAGCTTAATCTCCTAATCCTAAACTGGAATATCCGGAGGAATCCCACCAACTCCATACAAACAGACCTGAGGCGGGAATCGAACCCGAACCCTGGAGGTGCAAGGCGAAATGAAGCAAAAACAGACCTTTAAGTTGTGATGAACTGATAACATCATACAAATCTGACAAAATGGGGACAAATAATGACAGTTCTTATTGTAAGCAAAAATAAACAGCCTTGCTAGCTGTACTGTATAACATTCATGAACCATAATATCATTTAAATAAAGATTTGTGTAACTCTGGAGATGAGGAAGCTGATGCAGTGAGTTAACACGGGTTGTCACATCACCCCCCAAAAAAACAAAAAAACATTTTGTTATTGTTAGGAATATCAGCAGTGAAATATTTGTAGTAAATCTCACTAACAAGATTAATTCTGTCCTCATTTGGGCTCCCATTATGTACTATTTAAAAGCATTCAGCTGGGTGCCTAGTGTGACAGCAGGCTTAAGGAACTTTTTCCAAGTTACCACAAGCAATCGTCTCTACACACAGTCTCAATCAAGGCCATGATTACTTCCTGTCCAAACAAACAAAACTTCCCAGTAAGTCAGTCTGCTTATAATTCAGCTCCTTCATAAATATTTCAGCATGTATGTGGCTCACTATCCCAGAGTGCAGTGGAGTGGGTGACATGTGATTGGCAGGTGGGCACTGTAGGTGATTTGCCCCAGCAGTAGCATTAGGAGTCTATTAGAGTGGCGGTCTGATGCAGAAGGAGCTATTTAGGTCTGCATCATGACCTTGACAGACTCTTGGCAGAAACCTTTTCATGTGAAAATAAAGTTAAATGAAGAGGGCTGCCAATCAACTCTGCCATTCATTATTTGGGTTACTGTAGTGCACATGCATTTGGATTTGGTAAAAAAAAAAATATTACGAATATTAGCTGGAATATTGCTAAACTTAGACACCATACAGACATGGCTACATTGCCATATATGGACTGAGACAGACCTACATTGCCATATACGGACTGAGACACACCTACATTGCCATATACGGACTGAGACACATCTACATTGCCATATATGGACTGAGACACACCTATATTGCCATATATGGACTGAGACACACCTACATTGCCATATACGGACTGAAACACGCCTGCATTGTTATATATGGACTGAGACAGACCTACATTGCCATATATGGACTGAGACAGACCTACATTGCCATATACTGACTGAGACACACCTACATTGCCATATATGGACTGAGACACGCCTATATTGCAATATATTGACTGAGACACATCTACATTGCCATATATGGACTGAGACATACCTATATTGCCATATATGGACTGAGACACACCTATATTGCCATATATGGACTGAGACACACCTACATTGCCATATACGGACT